>CM076581.1:701173531-701390629 GCA_034641835.2 Pinus albicaulis
GATATCATCAAGCTCTAAATATAAACAAAGTCGTGAGGCAGAACTTTGGAGTACAATTTTGAAAAAAAGAAAGAGTGCTAATATGCTTTGAATTGATTTCTGAATTGATTAGTCATTAATATTGTAATTACAATCCTAATGATGACAAAGGATGGCATGTTTTTTTTAGATTTAAATAAAATAATAATAATAATAAACTTCTCTTTAAAACATAGTTGTTATATTTTAGAATATTTTAGAATTATGATATAATTGAGTATGTAAATATTTATTAGTTATTTTATGCTAGGTAAAGTATGTTACATGTCACTTGAAACTTATAAACAAATAAATAAATATTTTTGAAAGAACCAAATAAATGTAACTTGAAACACACAAACTAATATATTATTGCAAATATAAGAAAATAAAAACACAAAATACCAGAAAATTATTATTAAAGTTGAAACAGAAATATATGCCTTGCAAACAAAAAGAAAAACATGAAACGTGTACAAGTATAATTTACTTACCATTTCATATCTAGGTAAGTTTCACAACTCTTCATATAATGTTAAATGACTAATGCACTTTACAACTCTTTTTTAGGAACTTGGATGAGTAGTGCATTGTGCAATTGTAGCTCTACTGCTCCATGCCAAGTTTTATAACATGAGTCCCAAATTTCCCCGTGTGCAATTGAGATAACATATTAAATGTCGAAGGTGTATAAACATTATTGCAAATCAATAGTGGGATTTAATTATCAATGATTTGTCACTGCATTACAATTTTTTTTGTTTGCAATGTTTCTTAGGCTTTCCAAGGTTTTGTTTTTGTTAATTTTTGTTTTATTTTAATTAAATTCAAATATTCACTCTCAGTATTCAAGTGAAATGTTTCTTACGTTTTTCAAGGTTTTTTTAAAGTTAATTTTTGTTTTAAATATATTTTTCTTCGAATATGCAACTTTCGAGCATTCTTATTTTTTAATTACATTTTCAGTGGAGACAAATCTATTGACCGTATTTTTTATTAATAAGTACATGCATAGTCTCAAATAAACATTTCATTTTTTATGATTATATTTTTAAGAATTGAAAATCACGAAAAAATATTCTATACTTTATTTATACTTGTTGTCACACATTTTTCCTAGGCCACTTCGATTTTTTTTGTATTTTTGAAAATGATTTTACTAGCTTTAGATCTAGCAAGATTAAAGTTATCACTCTAGCTAAACTCTATCTATATCTAATGTTTATGAAAGAAATATATCCATGAAACTAAAGTCTATGCAAAATTGTTTACATAAAAGGGTAAGTTTCATTGCTCTGCACAACATGGTGCACACTACTCATTTAGCGACAGTCAGGTGTAAAGAAACAACATGTGTAGATAAAGTTATTAACACTAAAGTTTATATCACTAGACCGCTTGATTGGGTTATTTCTCCTTTATATAAAAATCAAAGAATAATGGAACATATTGTTGAGAAAGCCATCATTTTCGATGATCGCCATATCACATTACAAAATCCAAGTTATGATAGAGGTAACAAAAGATTAAAAATTGAAACAATAAAGTTACATAATAAAAAGGTAACAATAAGGTTTGGTCTTTTTGTATAGCTAACAAAACTTTTTATAGAGTTAAGCCGATTAAATTATTTATTTTTAATAATTATTATATTAATTAATTTTTATTTTTTATTAATAAAAATTAATTAATTAATAATTATTAGTAATATTTAAATTTTTTAATAAAAATAATAAAATTTTAATTAATAATGATCATATTTAATATTAGATTAGTTATGATTGAAATTAGAAGAATTAATTAAATATTTAATGATTATTAAAATTAATTTAGATTATTTTTTTTTGAAACTTTTAATTAATAAATTAACATATATTTTTTTTTTTTTATAAAATTAACTTTTATATTATTTTTATTTACAGTAATTAACCCTTACATTATTTTTAAGCTAATTTAAATTAATTTGATAATTTAAGTTAGTTATAATTAGCCCTTTTATTATTTAACTAGACAATTTAATCAACCATTCTATAATTTTTAATCTAATTAGATATATTACCCTTATATTATTTTTAAAATTATATATTTTTAAATTTAATTATATAATTTTAGTTAGTTGTAATTATTATTTTAATTTAATTAGATAATTTAAATTAGTTAGAATTATTAATTTAGTTTAAATTTTTTTATAATAATTTTAGTAACTTACAATTAAGTAATTAATATAAAAATTAACATTTATAAAAACCAAAATTTTTGTAACTTTAGGCTTTATCACTTAGAATTAAGCCATTAATATAAAAATTAAAATTTCAATATAATTAAATTTCATTAATAATTAATAATCATTATTAAAATTAATGAACAATTTTAAAATTCAGAAAATTGAAATTTATTAAGATTAATTATTAAATTAATAAATATATGATATTATTCTATAATTTATCTATATAAAATTTATTAACATAAATTTATTAAAAATTTAAAAATTTAGAAAAGAAATATCAGAATTAAATTATTTATTTAATAAATTAAAGATAATAATATTAATTAATTAATTAGTCGGCTCTTCCTTATTTCTTTTTACTTCACTATTTATACCTTGTTCTTTGTGTCTTTCTTTCACTCTTCATTCTTCATTTTGTCTTGAAGATGGATACTAGTTGAGATTCAAAACATCGATCATTGTTTTATCACACTGTGGAAAATCTAGAAATCTTTTCATTGATTGAAAACCATAAAAGCTTGAAAACCAAAATAAAAAGGTAATTGTTCAAATACAAATGCATATTGATGTGTCTAAAATTGGAGCCATTGGGTTCATAAAATTCATCAAACTGTTGGCAAGATATTGATACACTTTGTTACATAATAGGAAGATAAAAATATAAATTGCAAAAGAAGAATAAACTAACTACAAGAATCTCTTTTGACTTAATTACCTAACAATGCATAGATTTCTAACATCCAACAATCATAAAATACACATACAAAGACAAATCACAAAATACATAGTAATCATAACCTATACATATGAGAATAGAAAATCTAGTACACTTCTTCTAACCCATGGCTTATTACTAATGTCACTTACACTACAAAAATATTGTATAAATTTTGATTGAGTTTCTGCTTCATATTTTATGCTACTTTATTATTGATAACTAAATTGTTGCTTCACATTTCATAAAAGTAGACTTTTTAATCCAACCAAATGCATGTAACCTAAAACACTAAAATTAATAAATTCTTGCAAATAGAAGAAAAGTAAAGAGAAAACAACCATTAAGTTATGATTCAAGTTGAAACACGTTAGAAAAAAATAAAGCACAAAAAGAATAAAAATAGACTCTACTTACTAATTTGAATCTAGCTAGGTTTCACGACTACTTTTATAATGTCATGTGGCTAATGCATTTTACAGCTCTTCGAAGAACGTTGGATGAGTAGAGCATTGTGAAATTGAAACTCTACTTCCCCTCTACATTTGAGAAAACTTAAATGTTAAAATTATATAAACATTACTTCAAATGAGCAGTTGGATTTAATTATCAATGTCTTTAGATGAATATATTATAAGTTTTTCAATTTTAATTAAATTCAAACCTTCACTCTCACGATTCATGTGAAATGTCAGTTACAGTTCCCAAGGTTTTGTTTTTAAATTAATTTTGGTTTCAATTAGCTTTTTCTTCCAACCTATCACTTTCTGACATTCCTATTTTTAATTAACTTTTCACTTGAAACAAGTCCAGTGAGTGTATTCTTTATTAAGAAAAACGTGTATAAACTTAAATAAACATGTTATTTTGCACGATCTTATTTCTAAGCCTTGTAAACAGTGGATACATGTTTGGTTATTTATTATTAGTTTTGTATTTTTGAAATAAAAGTAGTTATTTATTTACTTTATCTCTTAGGTCTAATCATAGAAAATTAGTCTTTTCAATTGTTTCAACCAATCAAAAAATTGAAATTTTATTTCTTTAAAAAGAAAAAAAATATTCATTTTATTTACAATATTCTCATAAATATTAAATTTTATAAAAAATTATATTAAACTATAACAAATAACTTTTTATTTGAACCTACCACTTTCTAACATGCTTATTTTTTAATTAAATTTTCAGTTATCCAAAAATAATATTTTTTACTAAAAAGAATATCTAGAATAAACATGTCATTTTGCCACGATTATTTTCCTAAGCCTACACCTGCATGTCCCACACCATTTGTCTTTTTTATTTTTTTTATTTGTATTTTTTTAAATAAAATTATTTATTTATTTATTTATTTTATCTATAACATTTAAAAATAAGTAGTTACTATTTTATATTGTTTTAATCAACTAAAAAATTGGAATTTTATTTAAAAAAACATTTATTTTATTTACAATATAGTTTGTCTTTTCAATTATTTCAGCAATTAAAAAATTGGAATTCCATTAAAAAAATAATAATTTTATTTACAATGTTCTCATAAATATTGTATTTTATAAAACATTTTAAACCATTGCAAAATTCCACATATTTTTAAAATTCAATCCATTTCCATAATTCCTTCCTGCGATGAACAATAAATATGTATTTTACTATTTTTATAAAAATTTTAATATATACGAACACAAACACAAGAAGTATTGAAACTTAAGAATAAAATGTATAAATTGAATAGCTAGATATATTAAAGTGAAAACCTTGATATTGATTTATTTTTTAATTCCCATTAAGACCTTTAAATATCGTATAATTTTGAAATCAACAAAAATTACAATGGAAATCCTTTAAAACATGATATATATTAAATTTCTTAGTACAACCACTTGATGTAATACCTCTCTCTTATTTATTAGTCCCTGCCCTCTTCGGGGCTGCAGGGACTATTGTAATCACCAACGAGGTTTTCATTAGTCTCTGCACAGTAACCTAAGTTTATAAACGAATTTAAACCAAGGTTTCTAATTTTATATTTTGGTGTACTTTTTGGTTAACCTATGAGCTTAGTCTTACCGTTATTTCAGCGAATAGGAAATTTAGAGGTCTTATTTGGCCTCATATCGAGGCAAAGTGTTATAAAACTTGCCTTAAATTCTAAATAACATCCCGATTTTAAGAACTATGAAGTTAATGCTGACATTAATTAGTAAACATAAAATGTTTACGTTCTTAGAGAATATTTGTTTCGTTGCCAGGGTTTGCAAAATGAATGATACGTGTCTAGAAACATTCCACTTGTCTAGCAACATTCTATGATAGATTATAGTGCCGAATCTAATTAGCTTTCTCTTGCCTCTAATTTTTCTCTGACGCTCTCACCTCTTTGAAATTTTCTCTGACAGTCTCACCTCTGCGACTATGTCTGAAACATGTGGCTAGAGGATGGTACCTCAGGGAGAAAACCTTTTGGGTTTCCTTCGAACCTGTCGGAATTGAAGAAAATCCTCTGGTAGGCCTGGAACCTATCGAAACTGAAGAACACTCTCTAGTAGGCCTTATGTTACCTTCAGGTAATACTCCAGTTGTCCACCTTTTTGTATCGGCTTCATGGGTTTTATTAATCATAATTTTTTTCCTCATATTCTGGAAACTTATGTTCTATGTTTCTTGTATAACTAAAATTCTGCGATCTTGGTTACACCAAATCGACAGTTGTTATTTCTTCTCTTGTGGTGAGTTACTTCAATTATTAAAGGTTGCCTCTCTATGTGTGTGTCAATGAAACTGACAGCATTAACCCCAGATTATTTTAATGGTCACTCCTCTGTACAGGTTGGTGGTCTCCTAACTGCAGAAAGCTTTATATGAGACCTAGTTTCATAATTGATGTTCAATCTGTATGCTCATATGGAGCTCCTGTTTCAAATCCCTAAATAGACTAATATTTCTTTCACATAAAGAGTTTGGGGCTAATAAGAGTACAAATGATTGTGCTCTTTCTCTATCCCTATAGAGTTCCTATGAATGTGACTCTTTATCAAGAAAGTTTCTATATATATTTCGATACTCTCTTTGTGAGATATTTAAATTCCTTCTGAAATGAGGATCAGAGTAAATATTGTTGCCAATTCCATTATTATTGATAATTATCAATAGAATGCTTGTTGTGAGATAATTTTGTTGTCAGTTGATATGTCAGGAACGTTGATAGTATAATAACTGACACTGCAATATTTTGTTAAAATTCATAATGAAATATAAAACTCCCAATCCAAATATATATCTTCATAGGACAACTTTGAAAAAATATGGTCCCTCGAAAATCCAAACAATGGAAACTATGTTTCATTCTTTATAGTGCTTTGTGGAAAATGAATTTTCCAAGCCTACTGCACTTAATTGGCCATGGTGACCCCCCTCTTTGACCGAACTAAACCTGAGTTTCATTATTTATAGCGCTTTGTGGCAAACGCCTAGCCTACTATGCTTAATTAGCCATGGTGGCCCTCCTCTTTGACCGAACTAAACCTGATAGAGGGGAATTGAACAGTGGTGGTAAATCGACAACATTCCATTTTAATATTCTCATTATAAAAAATTTCAAACATCTCGTCAAACAAATTAATGAAAAACATTTTTGGATGTATATTTTACTGTAAGCAAAGGTCTTCCAACTCCTCATGTCAAGAACGGTTTTTTAGACAAGGACTTGGGGCCAACCCACGGTGTGTCCTATTAGGGACTCTTAACAATAGTGTGGTATTGTGTGCTATTCTGAAGAAATGCTTAGGTTTATATAATTTCTATATAATGGTTTACCAGTAAAATATATAAAATATTTAGCATAGTGCCTAGATACTCATGATTCCACATAACTCGAATAATTTCCTTGTACATATATTGAACTACCTGTTAGTGTTGGAATTCATAAGGCCTTGTATTTAGTTTTCCTCTTCAAGTCATTCTTAGTAGAAATGGTCATCTAATGTAATTTCAGTTTCTTAGCTAATTACTGAATAATGCTTCCTGTGCTTCAAGTTTCGTTGATTTAAATAATTGAGTATGAAAGTCAACACCTGTAGATTGAAGATGGAATGTATTGAAAACATAGTTTCTTAGCTAATTACTGAATAATGCTTCTTGTGCTTCAAGTTTCGTTGATTTAAATAATTAAGTATGAAATTCGACACCTGTAGATTAAAGACGAAATGTATTGAAAACATAGGTTCTTAGCTAATTACTGAATAATGCTTCCTGTGCTTCAAGTTTCAATGATTTAAATAATTGAGTATGAAAGTCGAAACCTGTAGATTGAAGACCGAATGTATTGAAAACAATGATGCGTGTATTTCCTGTCATTCTTTTAATTTACCTAATCTTAGGTTTGAATTTGGTTGACCACCTCTGCAAAATTATTAAAAAGTAAATAAAAAAACAGAAGATTCTTATACATAAATCCCCTCAAATTTTTAGCAAGCATAGAGGACAGGGCTATTAACTGGGAGAAAATCCCAGTGAATGTGAAAGCGCTCACCTTATACAATAATTCCTGGCACTGGCTGGAAGCTGCGAGGTATTGAGCTTCTTATCAAACCCTTCATTCAGTATTAGGATTAGGTACACATGTTAGCCCTGTTCGGTGTCATACGAGAAAGATGGAGGATTAATTGACTCACTGTGAAGCACATATCCATAACAAATTTTAGATTGAGATTACCTAGCTAAAAGTCCATATCCAGAGCCCGTTAAAGTGATAGTCGACCAAATTTATTTGAAGCCAGAATTATTTCCACTCATAACAAAATTTTTAGCACCGTAATTGACAAAGCCAAAATTAGGCTTCAAATTGTATAATAATGGTCTATACATGGCGGAACTTTGTTTGTAAAATTTAAAACAACCGTATGTAGGTGGGGGTACATGGCGGAACTTTGTTTATAAAATTTAAAACAACCGTATGTAGGTGGGGGCACGTGGAGGTGGGCACGTGGATTGCATTCATCATGACTTATGGACCCAAAGCTTCACTTATTTATTTATTTTTTCAAATTTTTAATATTTTATTATCAATATTATTATTTAAATTTTTTCAATTATTTAAGTTTTTATTATCAATATTATTATCATTTAAATTTTTTCAATTATTTAAGTTTTTATTATCAATATTACTATCATTGATTTTTATTTTATTTTTGATTTCTTTCTGTAGGTTTTTTCAGTGTATCATTGATTAGAGAGCCAAATTCACTGACCTCCACATTCAGAATAGGGTAAAGTCTCTCCACGTAAAGCTTGGAATTTCCAGGTCAGATTATCTATCATTGTAACTTAATTTAGGTGCACACTATGATATTATGATTTTGCATGCTTAAAATTGTAATTTCAAGCATGTGGTAACAATTGAAAAAAATGCTCAAGGAATTACAGGTACAATTTTAAAGGAAAATACAAATACTATAAACCGCGGAAAATGGATTTGTTTACTTTGAAATTTTGTTGAACATTCACTACTGAAAATTGTGGATTTACCATCCACAATATTTACATTTAGTGTTTTTGGCATTTTTTGTGGTAAAAAACACATAATTATTTTTCATTTTCTAGGCAAATTTATCAGTATCATGTACATGTGTGGTCACGGTTTATTGATTTTTATGTGTCTAGAATTTGAGATTAACTTCTCTCACTGTAAAATACGTTGAAGGAAAAGTGGGGTCTTAGGGTAGCTCTTCAGACATGATTTTTACTCAATTTCCAGTCGTTTCTTAGACATTATTTTCACTCAATTTGAAAATAGTAATCACAACTTACAATTTAATCAAATGAAATATTTTTCCCTAGTTTTTTAATAATTGATATAAATGGTCAAAAGTGTAATTTGACATATAGAGATTCAATGTGTTGTTTCTTTATGAAGGCATAACTCTTTGCTTTTTCTGTGATCAGCCTATGGAAAGGTTTTTAAATCACACCTCTTTGGGAACCTCATGATCACATATCAATAGACCCAAAAGTTTGAATCACACCTCTTTGGGAACCCCACGATCACATATCAATAGACCCAAAAGTGAGCAAGGCGGTTCTACAAAATGATGGTAGGATATTTCTTCTCTCTTATTCGAAGTCACTCAATAGGCTCATGGGGAAGTATTCGATATTTATGCTAACTGGGAACTTGCAGAAGAAGTTGCACGGCTTTGATCAAGAAGGACTTTGATCAGGAACTGGACTCAAAATGGACTCAGAAGCTGACAATTGGATTGCCTCGTTACCACCGGTCTCCGCTCCAGGAAGGGACTAGCTGCCATGCAGCCAACCTTGTTCTTTGTTTGTATTGAACATTTTTTGTTGTTGTGATGGCTAGAAAGCCGTAGTAAACTCAATTTGAAATAAAGTATAGTATGGTAATAAATATTTTTTATTAAAAAAAAAAATTGGATATTTATTTGAAAAATAACACTTAATCAAAAAGATCATTACCTAGATTTAGAAACTAATTTGGACGTACAAGATCAAGAAAAACTTTGCTCAATTTATTCCTAAAAACTCCTAGGGGTTACTTGATGAGATTTAATATCATTGAAAGAAATAAATCTATTAAATCATTCAGTGCGGAAAGAAAACCAAGGGTGAATAAATCATCGCAAGAGAAAAGAAAGAGATTTAACAAAAAAGGGAAGATATTTTTTCGTAATATAGAAAAAATCCTAGGATATTGGGTTGGCAGACCCTAAAAAGTGGAACGTCGTTAAGGAAAACTCTGCTAAAGAAACTCTACTACGGAAGCAAGACATATAAATACGTTGTCTAGAATCAAGATATTGTTGATTCACTTAGAATGAGATCTCAGCTCTGAGAGAACTAGTGGCCAAAGTTCATAATTGGGTGGAAAATTTTTCATCCCAAGCAGATCTAGTTAGTTATGGTTAGAGTTTCTGGTTGTTGTTTATTTAAATTCTTGTTTTTATTTTACTCATTATTTGGTACACAATTTGTTTTGTTTGTCTACAATTGAAAAGTCTATTGCATGTTATTTTCTTGTTTATAATTGATAATTATGTTTTGTAGAATTATCGGGACAACTAATTTTATTTCATGTTATTTTCTTATTTATAAATGAGAATTTTGTTACGTATTGAATTATTGAGACAAATAATTCTATTGCATGTTATTTTCTTGTTTATAACTAATAACATTATTTCATATTGAATTATGGAGACAACTACATATTTGAGTAGTCGTTTAAAAGAGATGTAGTTGGGCTATAAATGAGGATCCTAAGCATAGGTTTTGTATTTTGATGAAGGGCTCACGGGAATTAGAATTGTTCCCACAAGAACGTCTTATGTTAAATTTATTATTGGTGTTATGTTACATTTATTGTCGACGATGTAGTATATATAAATTTAATATGTATGTAGAGGTTATATAAATTAGTGACTTTCAATAGATATATATATATATATACACTGCAAGGGACTTTGCAAATATATATATATATATATATATATATATATATATATATATACACACTGCAGGGGACTTTACAAATAATTTAATTTTTCCCAAGGGTAAATGTCATATCAAGGTTTGGAAAATGCAAAAAAAAATGTTTAGCCATGTCTAGAATATGGGCGCGCATGAGCCACCTGAATCTAAAGACCTAACCGTAACGGAAATTTGTTATATATTCCTTAATTCACATACGGAAAAAATACTTTAACTACCCATGTAAATCACCCGGTGACGGTAAGAACTATTAATCTCATTATGCAAGTGTTGGAAAAATTCATAATGAAGTTGTTTTGCTCTCTTAAAAAATGAAATGGAATTGACCAATTTGTAATATAAATAAATGTCTTACTCTAAAAAAGTAACAGAATGAAAAATCTGGTAAAGATTTTATTAGAATTTTGTTTATAGTTGTTGAACTTTAGTATTTTGGGTGTCGTAAGGGTTTTTGATAGTGATGAATCCAATTCCACTCTCAAAAATGGATTCCAAACACTGAAACTACCTCATTTTTTGAATTTCACTGAACTAGATTCTGGCAAAAACCTGTCGTCCGGGCTATTATGTTATCTGAGTAGACAACTTCTAAAGATATAGCTAGTATGGAATATAAATATATAATTATGGTGAGTGAAGGGAACGGTTGGTATTGAAACAATAATACAGAAAAATATGTAGACTAAAAGTCATGAATATTCATTGTAATAAAAAAATATAAATGTTAGAGAGGACTAACATGCTTTATAAGAGGTCCGTGGGGTCTTGGTTAAATGGTGATGAGGCGAGATGTTATAGCACTCATCACAAGTTCAATTCCTTTCCCCGATCGGGTGATGTATCTGGACATGTTGATGAAAATGGAGTAAAAAAAGGGAGAAAAAATGTGAAAAATGAAAGGAACTACTAAGCTTACAAAAAAAAAAAAAAACATACTTTATAGGAAGAGATGAGTAACAATAGCCAAATTCAAGTCACCATTAAATGAAAATATGACTCAAGATACAGAATTAGATCTGAAAAATTTTAATCAAATCAATAACTTAACACCATTTGTATATTATGGTAACTAAGATACATTGAGAAATGTCTTTTCCAAATGCATGCTTAGAAAATAACTAGAACTGTACATTTTGTTTCTTTGTTATTAGATGAAATAGTCAAATTCTAGTAAGGAAATAAGATAAATTGAATAGTGCGCACTAGCTTGGCAGAAATATATACTCTGTCTCTAAGCAATTTTCTTGACCCCCAATGCATAAAAAAATCACAGAAACATAAACGCTCAACTGATTTATTATGATGAATACTATTTTGTATTTATCACCATCAACAGATGATGCAAGTCAAAACTTAGATTGAATAATATTATTAACATTCGTATGGAAATGCATGTATTAAACCAACCTAGATCCATCTTGACTCCGAATCTATCAAGCGTCGAGAGGGATCAAATCTCTCTAGGTGCAAATCTCTTTTTTTAGTGCAAAACTTGAGGAAAGGTTTGCACCTCGAGAGATTTGATCCCTCTTGGCGCTTGTTAGATTCAGAGTTAAGATTGATCTATGCGGGTTTCAGTGTTGTGCTGCCATGGAAAATCTATCAAAGCTATGATTGATTTTATCAATAATATGTAAATATATAAAATATTAATATAATCATTTTAAATATGTGAAATATTTCTGAGATTAACTTGGTCATTTTAATTTTAAATTTTCTTAGTTACCTCAATTTGTTGAGATGATAAATATTGTTAATAACTTTAATGATGAAAAATGATGAAATAATTTTTTTGAATGCAATGTGCCAATAGTAATGTGGAAATATAGAAAATTTGAATAATAAGAATCTACTCATGTTACAAATAGTCTTCATTGTGATCAAGCTCAAACTATTCTCTTCTACTATTCTTATTGTCACCCTCATTAGTTTTGTCATCTTTTCATATCGATTATATGAAAAAAAAAATCGTAAATCATTTAAATCTTTAGCTAGAGCTATTGTAGTAAACATGATAGATTATCTCTCTTGCTCTCCCATATTAATAGGTTAAATTACTTTAACACAAAAATCAATGTGCATTGTCAATACCATTTTGTGCTTACACTAAAATCAATGCATATTGTTAATAAAATCCCTTTAAAATTAATGTACCATCATATATCCAATTACATAAAATCATAAATCAACGTCTACATTAAAATAAATGCATTTAATGCAAGCAATCAAATAAGATTAGAAAATAGCTTCTACACTGAAATCAATGCATTTAGTGCAAACAATCAAATAGGATTAGGAATCATCTACATTGAAATAAATGCATCTAGTGTAAGCAATCAAATATAATTATCAATCAACATCTACATTGAAATCAATACATCCAGTGCAAGCAATCATATAGTATTATAAATGACCACCTACATTGAAATCAATGCATCTAGTGCAAGTAATCAAATATCATTAGAAAAAAATATCTACACTAAAATAAATAAATATAGGTCAAGCAATCAAATAGGATTATAAATCACCATCTCCACATAAATCAATCCATCTAGTGCAAGAAATATTCTTCCCTCTCTCCACCCTCCATCCATATCTATATCCCCTCCATATCTTATTTTTTGTCTCTCTATCTCACCCCCCTAAACACACATGATCTCGCACTCCATATCTATCAATCTCTTTGTCACTCCCTCCCTCTCCATATATCTCTCTTATTCCCTCTCTTCACCTTCCATCTATATCTCTACCTTACCCTTCTCTCTCTCTTCCCTGCTAATATCTCTCTTTCCTCCTTCTGTCCAAGTCCATCTCTCTTTCCTTCCCTCTCTCTACTCTCTCACATCCTCTCTCTTCCTTCTACTCTTTTCCTTTATCTCCCATCTATCTCTCTCTCTCTCTCTCTCTCTCTCCACCCACCAACTATGTTACTATATCCCTCCCTCTCTCCTTATCTCTCATTCTTTCCCCCCTTATCTCCATCTCTCCTTCTTTGTCTCTTTATCTGACCCCCAAACATACACTCTCTATCTCTGTCTCTCCCTTGTCACTCCTTCTCTCTCTCCACTTCTCACTTTCTATATTTCTTATTTCCTACCTCTCTCTCCCTCCAAATCCATCTCTCTATCGATCCCTCTCTCCTCCTCTCTCTCTTCCTTCCTCTCTCTCCCTTTCTCTCCTAACTCCCTCTCTCTTCCCTGATCTCTCTCTCTCTCTTTTCCCCTCTCTCCCTCCAAACATTACTATATCCCTCCCTCTTTCCTTCTCTCCCCCCTTCTCTCCATACATCCTACTTTGTCTCTTTTCTCACCCCTAAACATACACACTCTCTATCCATCTCTCCCTTGCCACTCTCTCTCTATCTCTCTCCACTTCTCTCTCTCTCTCTATATTTCTTCTTCCCTCCCTCTGTCCCCCTCCAACTTCTCTCTATCCCTCCCTCTCTTAAGTCTTCTCTTTGGTCCTTCCTATCTCTCCCTTTCTCTCTTACCTCCCTCTCTCTTCTACCTTCTCTCTATCCCTTTACCTCTTACCCCCCTCTCTCTTCCACCATCTCTGTCTCCTCTAATCCTATCACTATCTCCCTCCCCCTCTCCTTCTCTGTCTCCCTCCTCCATATTTGTGTCTCCCTCTCTCGCTCTTGATTCCTCCTCTCCCCTTTACTTTAGTTTATCTCCATCTCTCCCTTGTCAATCCCCTTATATCTCCACCTCAATCACTCTATGTCTTTGTTCTTCCCTCCCATATATATCTAGAGTTAATATATATCATGATACATTTATATATATTATAATATAATAAATTTAATATTGTATTACTCGAAAGTTATTAAATTTAATAATATCAGTGTTATAATATATTAATATGAGTATTAGATTTAATATTAATAATAATAAAAATAATAGTAATAATCTTTTAATATTATATTCCGGTTAATAATGTTTTTTTTCATGATATTAATAATAATTTATCCCATGGTATTTGGACCATAGGGTTCACCTAAATAAAACTTATTTTTTGAGTGTTTGTAAATATAAAGCAAATTATGGAGTAAATATGAAAAGAGGTTTTATTTACTTACCATACCTCTAGTTATTTATATTTTTATTTATTTACCATACCTCTTTTATTTACTATGGTATTTGGCCCACAGGCTTGTTATATAATTAGATTTTTATTTATAATCATATTTGATATGTTTTTATTTATTTAACTTACCTCTTTTATATTTATTTATTTACCATACTTCTTTATACCTATTTTATATTTATTTATTTATCATACCTCTTTATACCTTTTTGTATTTATTAATTTACCATATTTTTTTTATAAATATGGTATTTGGCCCATAGTATTTAGCCCATGGTATCAATATTAATTTGTCCCATGGAATTCGTCCCATAGGCTTCATATAAATAAACTTGACTTTTTGAGTTTTTTAAATATAAAAAGGTTTATGGAGTAAATATAGAAAGAAGTTTTGATTTATTTACCACATATTTAGTTTATATATATTTTTATTTATTTACCATAGCTATAGAGTACCTATAAAAATAGGTTTTATTTATTTACCATACCTCATGTTTATTTAGATTTTTATTTATTTAAATTTTGAAATATTGCAATTTTGATAGGGAAATATTTATATCTTTAAAGATTTTAATTTATCCATACAACATGGCTTTCTTTTTGAAGATTCATTTTACAAATATTTAATTAAATGAATTTAAAATATTTTGGATTTTGATTGTTTGTGTTGAATTAACTTTTTTCCTTTGATTTAAGAAATGGTATTGACTTTAGTAAAGAGTAAAGATGTTTAAAATTTTACTTAATTTGGAAATTGGTAATTTTTTTCGTTAAAGGTAAATTGATGATCCATTCAAATTCACGTACATAATAAGGAAATTATTAAATGGGTGAGATAATTTACTATTCATTCAAATTATATAAATAATACATAGTTGTATTTAATAATTAATTTCAGCCCATTAATAAGTTAAAAAAGTTATATATAATCTAAATATTCAAGTTATATAAAATTAAAGATTAGGTTAATGCTTTGGTGGACATTAGCAAAAATAAAATTTGTTATTTTTTGAGAATGTGACATACTTGACATCAAGGTCATACTGGGCTGTAGATTGCGGCTCTCAATGCAATAAACTTTTTATATGAAAAGAGGTGAAAAAAAGATAATAATAATCTAGAAGGAAATTGATTTGTAATTAACTTAGCCATGATTACTAGCTTCACACCAGATTAATACTCTATTATGAGTTCCACTACACTCTCGAGAAAGAAAACTATAGTAACCAAAGTTAGAATAACCATTATTGAAGAAGAAATTAAATATAATAGAGCATTTCAAATAGTAGAAACCACGATCAAATAACTTACACGAAAATAAAACAAATATTCCCTCAAGGGTATGAACTTAATATAATAGAGCATGTCAAATAGTAGAAACCAGGATCAAATAACGTACACGAAAATAAAACAAATATTCCGTCAGGGTATGAACTTAATATAATAGAGCATGTCAAATAGTAGAAACCACGATCAAATAGCTTACAGGAAAATAAAACAAATATTCCCTCAAGGGTATGAACTTTGAGTGTAAAATTTATACCATAGTCCTTCCACTAGGAGTGCTAGGAATCATTTTGGTAAATGGATAGTAGGTATGAATTATAACCATACAAGAACAAGTATAAACAAGAGAGAAACCCAAATTGAAAAATTATCCAAAAAAAATCCTTCACGAGAGTACATACATTGGAATGACATGTAGCAGTGCATAGCATTGTTAATTGTTGAATTTTTTTTCATAGCATAATGAGGTAATCAAGTCAGACATGAACACGGTATCTATACTTGTAAAAGGGGACAAAAAATAGGATATAAACTTACTAAACCTAAGTTTTAGGTCTCTATAATACTAGTGTATCCCATTATTGTTATTCTTTTCCCAATGTACTCTCCATATTATTATTATTGTGCCCCACAGAATCTCACTATTGTTATTGTTGTGCCCTTACATTGTTATTGTAATGTCGGCTATGATTATATTGTGACCCATTGGACTCCTATATATAGAAAGGAGGTTTTTTCATTTGTATCATCCAAGAATTGTTTATTTATGTAATGTAAAGGAGGTTTACCCCTCGAAGTGGCTAATTTATAAGGCAATGATCTATCTTTTCTTCTATTTTTGGATCTGGTTTCAAAACATTTGATATCATAGCTTTGGATTCTATGGTTTCACTACTTCAAATAGGTCATTGTGGCATTTTTTCCATAACATGTTTTCTACAAAGTTTCAGAAGCTAAAAAAAAACCCCATTTGCAAGGAAATTTGGAGGAAAGTCTTGTAAAACTTTTAGATCTTGGTTCCCAATATTTTCGGAGATATGATCTATGGAAGTTATGGTTTTTTCAGAATTCCGAATTTCATCTAAAATAGGTGACCTTGCAAAAATCATCATAACTCTCTCTCTGAGCATTAGATTGGAATTATGTAAAAAGTGACCAAAAGTAAATAGATTTTAGTTTCCTGTATTTGAATTTCAGATTTGAGGGAGGACACAGTGACACGTGGCACACCGTGAAATTTTTCTCTAATGAAACAATCCATAATTAGGTCATTGTGGGAGATTGGATATAACTTTGCCTTGAAGAATCCAAATCAGATCAAACCTATGGCATTGGAATGATGATTCGTAGGGCTAATAAATAGTTGGATATAAAATCTTAGGGATCCGATATACATCTGTTTCAATATAGACCTCCTAAAAAGGAAGAAAAAAGTGTGTATTTTTAAACAAGTTTGCACAAAATTTGTTTGAAAAATCAGTTTGAATTGATTCCAAGGGCATATTAAAGCATAGATATCAATATTGAGTTATATAATGCCTCCCAAAAGTAATTCCAGACTAATTAATCCCTCAGAAATGTCTACTATGATGCATGAAGAGGAATAATTGCAGTATGATATATCAAAATTATGGTACAGGGTGCAATAAATTTTGATCTTACAAAGAGAAATCAAAGATGACATAGATTGTTTAAGAAAAAATGGAGGCTAAGTTGGACTATTTGAAGGATCAAATGAAAGCTAATATGGATGAAAAACTAGTGGAAGATCACATCAAGCATCAACAACACGTTCTCCAACTCTCAAAGGATAATATAACTTTTCTGTAGAATCGAATGAAACAACATGAAGATCGACATCACAGTGAAAGAAGTTCTGAAGCACTCATACAAACAAGAACTCGATAACTACGAAAATGATCAATTTCATAGTATTTCAGCAAGTGGAAAAAATTACATGTTGAAGATTCCACATGGGAGGATGAGAATTTTATACAGAAGCATCAAGAAATCATCAAACATTGAGGATAACACGTGTTTGAAGGATAGGGGCATGTTAGGTCCCTATAATACTAGTGTATCCCCTTATCGTTATTTTTTTTTCAATGTAGTCCCTACATTGTTATTATTGTGCCCCATAGAAGCCCACTATTGTTATTGTTGTGCCCTTGCATTGTTATTGTTATGTAGACTAGGATTATTTTGTGACCCAATGGACTCTTATATATTGAAAGGGGTTTTTTTCATTTGTATAATCCAAGAATTGTTCATTTATGTAATGTAAAGGAGGTTTCCCCATCGAAGTGGCTGATTTCTAAGGTGTTGATCTCTCTTTTCTTCTATTTCTGGAGTTAGTTTCATAATACTAAGGGAGACAGGTTTCCTGAAATATGGAGGATTCAAATTCAACTTTAATCCTAACTTAATAAAATATAAATACAACCTATTACATGAGTTATTGCAGAGGAATTTTTCCTTTTCCATATGAAGGAGGGTCAACAGAAGAACACCAAATTAATCTTGCCACTATAGAATAAAGTTCAAGAAAGTTTCTACATTACAAGGAGAAGGAAAATATAAAGTAAGGTGGGTATAAGCTATTATATTAATTAGAGTAATTGATGGATTGTGCGTCGAAAGAACCTACAAAATCGCTTAACCATGTGCGAAGTAGAAAACCTGGATAATAGAAGTTAGTCCAAGACCTGACACGTTCCTCCCCTATATCAAGGAAAACGAGAACCTCAGTTTTCAAATGAAGGTATTAAATCAAAAAATAAATTGTGTGAATTAGAGTAAGAGAAACCAAATATAAATTCAATAAATGGTAAGCTATGATTTTTATAGTAAAACACACAACTATCTTATGTGGCATAATCACCATAAGTTGGCATACCGAGGGAAATTTACGAGCCATATAAAAAAATCCTCGAATTACTGGTTAGGCACCTACAATAGCAAGGAAGGTGACACAAACACATTGCAAACAAGATAAGTTGTTCAGATTTGCTAGTGTTCAGTTGGAAGTGCTCAAAGGAGGATTCATGCAACAAATGGAAAAAGGAAAAGCAAATGAGAGGGTTTAGGGCTATAAATATGCACGAAAAACTATCAGATGGCCTCGAAGCATCCTAACCATACACAAAAATATAGTTTTGAACCCTCCCATGTTACATGCACATGGTGTGTGATGAGTTGGGCCGAGAGGGTTGGCCACTCGATTTCCCAGATGTATAGCATTAAATTGCCTCCGAAATTTGTGCAATGGAGTGATTAAAAGAGGTATTTTGGCGATATATCTTTAGATACGAAATTATTCTGATACATGCAACTTTATAATTCTCCCTAAGCTCACACTGCAAATATAATAAATTATCAATGAAAAACCATGGTTAGATATGTGAGCAATAGATTTTGTGAAAACGTGACTATAATACAAAGTGGTAAGTTAAGTAAAAATTTGAATAAAGGTATAGAATGATATTACCAAAAGTAAGGGGTGGTTCACCATTGATATTTAACATTAAAGTTATTGCACATGAAATGAGTATACATAAACCATTTGCATATACGGTAATTCCCATCAACACCATAAGGAATAGCTATAATAGGGTGTATAGAATATGTATTGACCCAAGTAAGATATGTGTGCATTATGGTTATATAATAAGTTCATGTTAAGTTCCTTCATAAATACAAAAAAAAGAAGGAACAAGTAAATAATGCCTAAGATTAGAGTGAATATGTAGCAAAAGTTAGTAACTTGGGTTGCTAATATAGGGATTTTATTTTATTTTATTTTATTTTTTATTTTATGTATTTATTTATTTTTTCTGTTAAAAGGTGTGTGAAAAGTGGTATCAAAGTGCGTAATTTAGCACTGGGCGTGCAATGGACCATCGGAGTTAAGAAAATTATGTATGGAAATATTATTACGTAAATACTTATGAAGGTTGTATTGTCTTATAAGGTACATAAGTGAAGAAGACAGTTTCATAATGGCATAGCAATATCCTCCAACCATAACATGTGGTTAAGAGTTATAAGTTTAAATGGGAGGAGGAAACACTCGACCAAACTCCAATTTTATGGAGGTTATAAAAAACCTCTAACGAGAACTGGCTCATCTCAGAAACAACAATGAATGTCTCTTAAGGGATAGTGAGGAGCAAGAACATATGATAAGGGAGTTGAATGAGAAGTCTAGTCATAGAAGCATAGAACAAGAATGGTTGAAATGGAAAGAGGCATAAATAGAGTCATATAAGTTTAAAAGTTTAAGAGATTGAGATAAGACGTATCCAAAATCAGAAAAGGAAAAGAAGAAAATGGAGTTACATGGAGAATTTAGAAAAAATAAAACCACCTACTTTTGATGGGGAAAAATAGGAAGATGTGGAAGCCTAAATTCTTAACATGATGAAATAATTTTAGTTATATGAATATATGAGTAATTTGAAGGCTTGACTATCCATTTACCAATTGTAGAGCAAAGTTAATCTCTGGTGGGAAGAGACTAAAAGTGTACATATGTTGGAAGAGAAGATAATTTCTTGGGAGGAATTTTAGAAACTCTTTAAGTCTCGTTATCTAAGTGAATGATATTATGATGATATTGCTCAAGAATTTCATGAGTTAAGGTTGCGGCAACTAACTAGGATGAGCTTGTAGTAAAATTTACAAATTTGTTACGGTATGTGCCTTATATTAAAGAGGAGAAATCTAAAGTAGAAATATTTTTGAACTGTTTATAAACACATTACAAAGAAAGGATTGATTTTGGCAATCCTAAGTCCATGGATGAAGTAATAAGAAAAACTATATTGTGTTACCAACAATTAAAAAATATAAATGAATTTTCAAAACCATGGGAAAGTAAGGATAAAACTAAATCTTCCATGAATATAAAAATATAAAAATATTCTTATCTTAAAATTTTTGGTAAGGATCATCAAAGGAAGAAGTTCAACTAGGGTAGTGTAAATCAGTGTCCTTAGTCTCACATGGAGTGAAAGTCCATGGAACTGAACAAGAAAAAATAACATAGTGGGTAAGGAAAGAGAACTGCTAAAGTGTTGGGGATGTGGTGAAACACATCTATTAAGAGTATTTCCACATAATCCCCGATAGATTTAAAATATTCAAACAATCCATGAAGCAACAATGGTAAATGATGTTTCCAGAAATATTCCAAAATCAGTGCAACACCAGAGGACATACATATTCAACATCAATATACTATGATGGAGATTGAAGGTATTATTATAAACCAATCTGTTTCTTTTTAATTGCTCTCGAGGCTAGTTTGAGTTACATTAGCCCCTAAATTGTGGAAAAATGTAAATTTCAATATGAAAAACTCTAGAATGCATGGTTGGTACAGTTAGCAACCGCTACCAAATGAAAGGTAACCCATGAAATAAGTTGTTGTCATGTGGAATTGAATGGTTACCCCATAGAAGTGGATTTAAACAGTCTTCCCTTATGATTCTATGATATATTTATTGGCATGAATTGGTTGGAGAAACAAGGAGCTTTCATAAACTGTTTGGAGAAAATACTGAGTTTTGTGGATAAAAATGGCCAACTCAGATTAATTAGAGGAAAAAAATAACCAACATAAGCAAAGAAAATATGATCCTTATTGTTAAAAAAGAGTGCAAGAAAAGGATGTCAAGCTTACCTGGTGCATGTGGAAGTAAATGAACGATTAACATATAAATTAAATTTAGGAACCCTACCTATTATAAGATATTTTCAATATGCTTTTCTAGAGAAAATAACTGGGTTACCTCCTCGTAGCGATATAAATATCTCTATTGATTTAGGACCAAGTGGTAGCCCTGTGTCTATAGCCCCTTAGTGAATGCGCATGCGGGATTTGTTAGAGCTCAAAATGCAGTTACATAAACTGATAGACAAGGGATATATTAGATCCAGTGTCTCACCATGGGGGGCCCCTGTACTATTTTTCAAAAAAATGATGCCACATTTAGAATGTGCATTGGTTATCAGCAATTTAATAAGTTAACTATCAAAAATAAATATTTGTTCCCCCGAATTGATGACCTGTTTGCTAAAGTAAGGGGAGAAATTGTATTTTCAAAAATTTATTTAAGGACTCTTTATCACCAACTACGAATAATATATGAATATATTCAGAAGACATCTTTTGGAACTAGATATGGTAACTATGATTTTGTAGTGTTTACCCTTTGGTCTCACTAATGCACTAGCAACCTTCATGTGCCTAATGAATAACGTACTTCACAAAAACCTTGAAAATTTTGTGTTAGTATTCATATATGACATCCTAGTGTACTCTAAATACGTAGAATAATGCAAATAACATATCATATTGGTGTTACATAGTTTAAGAGAACATCAAATTTATGCAAAATTCAGCAAATGTGAGTTTTACAGAAGAATAATATAGTATTTAGGGAACATAATTTCCAAGGAAGGAATATATTTGGACCCTAAAAATGTTATGGCAATTATGACTTGGTCCACACCTAATGATGTGTTAGAAGTTCACTCATTTATGGGGATTACATGATATGATTGAATATTTGTAGAATGTTTTTCAAAACTATCTTACCTCGTTACCTCTTTGCAGAATAATGGCATAAAGTTTAGTGGAAAAAAAATTGTCAAGAAATTTTTGACAAGTTAAAACAACTATTAACAACAACCTGTATGCTAAAAATTACAGCTCAGAATAAGGAATTTATTTTATGTACTAATTCTTGTTTGGAAGGACTTGGGGGTGTGTTGATGCAGGAGAATGAAATAAACGCCTATGATTCTGGGAAGTTAAAAAAACATGAAAAGTATTTTGTTGTATACGATCTAGAGTTGGCAGCACTGTTGCATGCTCTAAAAATGTGGAGGCACTATCTATTGGGAAAGAAGTTCATTTGGGTGACAGATCACATTAGTTTGAAATATTTCTTTAGCCAGCCTAATTTAAATGCTAAACAAGCAAGGTGGTTAGCTTTCCTTAGTGTGTTTGAATTTTTTATAAAACACATAAAAGGAAAAGAGAAGAAGATCATAGATGCTCTAATTAAACTTGCGCAAGATTTGATAGGAAGGTCTATGAGAAACACTAGTACATATTTTGGGAACAAACTAAAATTTTATTGCAACAAGGTACTCGATATTAAGAAATTTAGCAGAAACTAATACAACAAGAAATTTCGGGATATGCTACAAATTATGATAAATTATTAACTTACAGAAACATATTGTTCATCCCAATGTGGTCATGCTAAAAAAAATTATACTCGATGACTACAAAATAAACCATATGTTGGTAATCTAGGATACTGAAAGATGATAACAACGTTAAGGAAAAACTTATTTTTTCCAGGTATGAAGAGTCGTGTGGTAGAATATTTAGGAAAATGCACAGAATTTCAACAAGTAAAGGTGGAGCACCAAAATGTTGTTGGATTGGAAAATCCTTTTCCCATTTCTAAAAGGAAGTGGGAGGTAATTTCAATGGATTTCATTACAGTATTACCAAGGACAAAGTACCAACATGGTTCATCATGGTGGTGGTAGACAACTTGACTAAAGAAAAGAGAGTTATAATAATGCAGTTTACTTTTGAAACCTCTCATATTTCCAACATTTTCATGAAGCAAATATTTTGACAACATGGTGTACTAAAACTGATAGTTTTGAATAGATATGCTAATTTACCTCCAAGTTCTGGAAATATTTATATGGAAGGAAATGTCATAAGCCACTTATTTTGGGTCAACTAGAAGATAGATTAATATTAGGAGTAGATTCTTTGCGAGAAATAGAACAGATAGTGCGAAAGATTAGATAGAATATCAAAATGTCACAAGAGCAGAAAAAAATATGCATAAATGAATAATATTATAAATAATTCAACATTGGAGACCATGCCTCTTTACGAGTAAAACCCAGGAAGAGTACTCTTAGAATTGATACTTTTTAAAAGTTGGCACCACAGTTGTAAGAGTCTTTTGAAGTGTTAGAGAGAGTTGGTCTAGTAGCATATAAGTTGGCTCTTCCTAGTCATATTAAAGTTCATAATCTTTTTCATGCTTCCTTATTAAAAGATATATCCACGATAACTCTCATGTAATTGATTGGAACTTGATATAAGTGGAACCTGAAGTAGAATTTCTGTCGGAGCCACTCTGTATCGTGGATTAGAAAGAGGACGTGCTCTAGAATCGAGTCGTCGCTCGAGTTAAAGTGTAATTAAGGATATTTACACCTGAGGAGGATACTCAAGAATATGAGGATACTATGAAAGAGGCCTACCTAGCATTATTCACAATTGAGGAAGTTGAGTAATATACAAAAAGTACACTTTTATTTTCAAGAGGGGGAAGATCTATTACCCCTTTGCATTTATTTAGATTAAAATATTTTTTTCTTCTGATGGCTCAAAAGCCATAGTAAACTCAATTTTAAATAAAGCATGGTGATGTAATGAATAAATTTTAATAAAAAGAAAACCGAATATTTAACTTGGAAAGAAATTTTGAGTCAAATATATCATTACCCAAATCTGGAAACTAATGTGGGTGGATAATATTAAGATAAATTTCCCTCAATTTATCCCTAAAAATTCTTAGGGGTTGCTTGATGATATTTAATATGATGCAAAGAAAAAAAATCTATTAAATCACTCATTGTAGAAAGAACATAGGGTAAGGGTGAATAAAGTTCCGCAAAAGAAAAAGACAGGGTTTAACATAAAATGGAAGATATCTTTTTGAAATATTGGAAAAAGGCTAGGCTATTGGGCTAACATATCTTATAAAGCAGGACACCGCTAAGGAAAAGTATGCCAAGGAAGCAAGGCATAAAAATACCTTGTATAGAATCAAAATAGGTTGTTGATTAACTGAGAATGAGATATCAGCGTGGGGGTAACTAGTGGTGAAAGTTCATGGTTGTGTGCAATATTATTCATCCCATGAAGTTCGAGTTGGATATGGTTATTTAAGGAAACCTCTTAAATCATTCAATTCCTCTCAAGGGTAAATGTGATATCAAAGTTTGGTAGGTGAAAAAATAAGAGGAAGTTTAAACATATATGGAAGATGATTGCCCATGTGCCATCTAAATGTCAACACCTAACCATACTAGAAACTTGTTATAGCTTCCTTAACTCAGATAACGGAAAAAGAATTTAACTTTGGACTTATGACGCTGAGTGACCCATGTAAATGGCCCGGTGAGGGTAAGATTTGTTAATATCAATATGGAAGTGTCGAAAAAATTCATAATCAAGCTTTTTGTTCTCTTAAAAAGTTAAAATAAATAGTTTAGAATATAAATATATAACGAGTCTGGAATAAAAATATATGCTTATGGTGAGTGAAGGAAGCCATTGGTACTCAATCCATAAAATGGAAAAATATGCAAACTAGAAGTCATGAATAGTAGTAGTTATCTCTAATCAGAATATATAAAGATGAGATAAGACTAACAAACTTTATAGCCAAATATAAGTAATAGTAACCGAATTGAAATCACCATTAAATGAAAAATTCGACTCCACGTAGAAAATTAGATTTAAAAACTTTAAATCAAATCAATAACTTAAAACCATGTGTATATTATGGTAACTAAGATACATTGAGAAAAGTTTTCTCCAAATATATGCTTAGAAAATAAATATATCTATACAATTTATTTCTTTGTTATTACATGAAAATGTCAAATTCTAGTCTGGAAATAAGACACTTTGAATGGTGTGCACTAGCTTGGTACATATATATATATATACTATGGCACTAAGAAATTTTCTTGACACGCAATGCATAAAAAATAAAAACGTGGATAAATAAACATTCAACTGGTTTATTCTTATGAATACAAATGTGTATCTATCAATAACAACAAATGATGCAAGTCAACACTTAGATTGAATAATATGCTTAAGATTCGTCCGGTAACGTATGTATTAAATCAACTTTGTAAATTGAAAGAGGTTAAAAAAAAAACTCGTTGTAATTGAATGCATAATATTCCATAAGCAAACCACTTTGTAATAAACTTAACCATGTTTATAGGCTTCACGCTAGACTAATACTCTATTTCTCAGTTCCACTACATTTTCCAAAAAGAAAAGCTATAATAACCAGTGCTAGAATAACAAGTATTGAATACGAAATTAAATCGAATAGAGTATGAGAGATAGAATAAACCCTGATTAAATGGCTTATATGAAAATAAAACAAAAATTCCCTCAAGGGTATAAATTCTGACTGTAAAATTTATGCAATTGTACTTCCACTAGGAGTGCTAGGAATATTTTTTGTAAATGGACAGTAGGTACGAATTATAGCCATAGAACAAAAAGTATACCCAGAGAGAACCCCAAATTGATAAATTCTCATAAAAGCCCTTCACGGGAGTAGATACATCGAACTGACCTGTAGAAGTATGAAACATTCTTAGTTGTTGAATCATTTTCAATGGAAAAATGAGGTAATCAAGTAAGGTGTGAACACAATCTCCATACCTGTAAAAGGGAAATCAAACATAATCTAAACCTATTAAACCAAAGGGAGACAATTTTCTTGAAATACATAGGATTCAACATCAAATTTAAGCCTAAATTAAGAAAATATAAAGACTACCTGTTACGTGAGCTATCATAGAGGGCTTTTCTATTTTCCATCTAAAGAGCGGTCAACAGAAGAACACCAAATTAAGATTTCCACTACAGAATAAAATCTAGGAAAATTTTTACATTATAAGGAGAAGAAAAATATAAAGTAAGGTGGGTACAAGCTATCAGATTAATTAGAGGAATTGATGGACTGCACACCGAAAGAACCTACAAACTCTCCTAACCATGTGCAAATTAGAAAATTGAGATAACAAAAGTTACTCCAACACCTCATGCGTTCCTTCCCTATATCAAGGAAAACCATAACCTTAGTTTGTGAGACAAAGGCTATTAATTCGAAAAATAAATGGTGTGAATCAAAGAAAGAGAAAAAAAATATAAATTCAACAAAGCCTACCTTTGGAGTGCGATAAAACCTTCTCTAGGAGAGCTCATGGCTGAACATTTGGGTGGTGGTGGTTGGGAGTGAAATTTAAAAAAGGTAAGTTATGGGTTTTACAAAAAAAACACAGTTATTTGTTGTGGCATAATCACTATAAGGTGGCATACCCATGGAAACTTGTGATCCATATAAAAAAAATCCTCAAATTACTAGTTAGATACGTGCAAAGGCAAGGAAGGTGACACAAACACATTGCAAACCAGAGCAACTTTTTGGATTTGCTGGTGTTCACTTGGAAGCACTAAAAGGAGGATTTACGCAACAAATTACAAAAATAAAAGTGAATGAGATGGTTTACGGTTAGATAGATGCGGGAAGAATCATCAGATGGCCTCTAAGAATTTGAAATATTCAAAAAAACCGAGGTCTGAAACCTCCCATGTGACATTCACATGTTGTGTGTTGAGCTAGTCTGAGAGGGTTGGCCACTCGATTTCCAAGGCGTACAAACTTCAATGTCCTCCGACATTTGTCAAAATGGAGTATTTAAATGAGGTATTGTGGTGATAAAACTTAAGAAATGAAATTATACCCATACATACAACTTTCTAATTCTCCCTAAGCTCACAATGGCAATACAATTAATTATCAATGAAAAACCATGGATAGATATGCACCCAACGAATTTTATGAAACTGTGACTATTATACAAAGTGGAAAGTTAAGCAAATAATTGAATAAAGGTATAGAATTATATTACCAAAAGTAAGGGGTGGTTCACCATCTATACTTAAACCATTTTCATATATGGTAAATGTCATCATTGGAATAAGGGATAGTTATAATAAGGTATAGAGCATATGTATTGACCCAAGTAAGGTATGTAGTAATTATGGTTATATAATAATTTCATGCTAACTTCCTTCATAAATACAAAAAAAAAGGAACAAGTATAGAATGAATAACACTACAATGAATATGTAGCAGAAGAGAAAATAGTTACTCAGGCTACTAATATACAAATTTTTTTTATTTTTTTTGTGCTAAAGAGGTGTGCGTCACTTTATCATACCTTAGGTGCAAAAGGAAATATAGAGAATTAATAAAACACTCAAGTATAACATATTATTATGTTTCATCTATTTGAAATTTTATAGGGATTTTCAACTTCTTTTTCATGGCTCTTCTCTATCATGAACTTGTAATCCCATTTTCTATATTTCTCTTTGGAATGAGTCCATTTTTTTTTTAGAATTCCTTTGTTAATTTAGGTTCCAATCTAGATGGATGTTTTGTTCCTCCTCATGTTAACCTTTGAAATCCTACCCATATATTTCCCTAGAAATTAATGGGTTGATGTTTACAAAATCCATTTGAGACATCATTTTAGGATGAATTTGTATAAAGTGTTCTAAATTTTTGGAAAAAATGAAGGTGGTTTTTTATTTTTTAGTAATTAGGTCACGCGGGACTTATTAATATAAAGGAGAAAGCTATTTGGTATACCTTTGTTGAGATTGACTTAAGTGCATAGTCCAACCTAAGTCAAATTTCCTTTGTTGTCTTATTTTGATTGAGAAGTTATATCTTTTAAAGGTTATATAATGTTTCGTGATACTTCTTCATTCCAAAGGTGGAGGAGAAGATTTAGAATCCCTACTCGGATTGGAGCAATGGTGCGATGCATGGTTTCTAGGTAGAGACCATGGAACTATCGTTTGATGAAGAAGGTGACCTTCCCCAATACTACACCCATAACTAAGATTTGATTTTTTTGATTTTGGTTTACAAAATAAATAAGTAAAAATATGTACCTATTACTTGGAATCATTTCCCCTTTACCTTGTCTTTGTTGGTTTCTTGGAAGAAATTCTCCTTCATCTTGATGGATTTGAGTAGATCAAGAACTACCTTGGATTTTGTTCAATCATGTGAATGATGAGACATTTGAGATAGTGCCAGGAAATGCAAGGGATATAAGTGTATATACTTATTTTTTGATAGAAAAAAAAGGTTTTTAGTCAGTATTTACACAATAAATTTAAGGCCATTTATACCCATGGTTTGCATATTTTATTACTCATGTTTTTCATTCTAAGAAGAAACCTTAAAAAGAGGCTTCCTCAAAATAACGTTAGATATATTTGTATCTTTCCACTACAAAATTGTACCTTACTAAAGCAATGAAACATAATTTTTGGTTTTAACTTCTCTATACTATGAAAAAAAAGAAGCCACAAAATATCTTACTTTCATGTGAGATTCGATAGTCATGAATATTCGATTTCTCATGTTAATTATTGTTTCTAACTCATTTATTTTCATTCATGTGTTCTTCCTTGCTGTGATGATACATTTGAACTAACAATATTGATGGTATCTCCATTTTATTGGGATATTGGAAACTAATCTCATCAAATCTCTACCACATCTCAGTTGTAAAAATTCTATCATAGAAGACCCATTTTGGGTTCTAGATCAAATAATTTGGAAGGGCTACATGGGTTTTCCTGATGTCCATCTAGGTCGGAAATATTAGTTGTTATATAAATGGTTTTTTGTGATGAATTTTTAAGATTTACCATTATACAAGAATGAGCCACAGTTCTCTCCACTTCAATGCTTCCATAAAAAATGGTCATCAACTCACAATCATAATGAAAATGTTTTCTAATTTTGTCATGGTAAATATGTAGATAGGGAGTTTTTTCCTTAATATTGTGATAACCTATCTTATGAGATTGGTTTCCTAACAAAATATAGATGTAATATCATAAAAAAACATATTTCAAGCTCCTTATGTAAAGTAATAAAAACATATTGCAAGCTCCTTATGTAAAGTAACTAATAAGATAGGTGTTTAGAATAAATTCACAATATACCTTTGAATTACTTGGCATTAAATTTGATTTATGAATTGAAAACTTGTAGCTTTTGAAGAAATGCATGAAATCATTTAAATTATTCCATGTCACATTTGTCCATATCCATGTCATAATTAAACTTTTTGAGATGTATGCATAGTTTTTATGTCAGTTTCATCCCAAATTCTCAAAGAAACATTTCCATTTTAGATTTTTTTAATTCTATACCTTACATTAATATACTGTACTGACTCATGGTTGTCGTATGTTATAGTTTATTGGCCTTGACTAAGACACGTGCTAGAATTAGTATGATTCTTGCATCATGTCCCTTAGATCAAATATCTTGCGGAGGATTAGTATCTACTGTATTGTAGTAGTTTGTTGCAATAGTTTGGAAGGACATTCGTTCTGTGTTTCCTTATTCTTATTTGGGAGTATTTTGGAAACTCAATTCTTTAGGAACTTATGGTTACTTTTATTTCTTGGAGATAGATCATTGTTTTTCTGAACCTGATTTTTTTTTAATAATAGAGTAAATCTCATGACATTCTAGGTGATAGGATATTTGGAAATAAATTCTAGATAATGGATGCTATTATAATTAGCTGGATATTTGGAAATAAATTCTACAAAATGAATATGTGAACAATGAGACTTTATAGGATTAAATTTCGACCATAAATGTAGTTCATTTGGAAACTATTTGGCATCAAATTTGCAAAGTTTAAACTTATAACTTGTTATTATGCACATGGATTTAGATTATGGTATCTCACATGAGGGAGAAAATGGATGTCTTACAATCATTTTGCACGATTTTATTTGTCAAGCTGGGAAAACGCAAATGTTCTATTATTTATTATTACTTTTGTATTTTTGAAATAAAAATAGTTTTTTATTTTTTTCTTTAATTTATTTTTCATAATTAACTATAATTAATTAGGTTTTTCAATTGTTTCAACCAATCAAAAAATATATATATTTTTTTAAACAAAAAATTATTTTTCATAAATATCACTTATAAAAAATTATAATAAGCTATAACAAATAACTTTTTATTCGAACCTATTACTTTCTAACATTCCTATTCTTTAATTAAATTTTAACTAACATTTATATAATTTAATTAAATTTTCAATCAATTTAAAAAAAAAAAAAAAAAAACATCTAAACTAAACCTGCCATTTTGCCATGATTATTTTTCTAAACCTCTTTAAAAAATAAATATAAATACAAGACACTTGTTATGTTCCTTATTATTACATATGGTCAGACATTGTTATGTTCCTTATTATTACATATCGTTAGACATTTATTAATATAATTTTACAGAAATTATATATATATATATATATATATATATATATATATATATATATATAAAAGGTTTGAATATACAGATTAACTAATATATTTCATTATGAATTTTCTCTTTATATATAAAATGTGTGTATGTTTGTATGCATGTGCTAACTTTAGTTTGAAGAAAAAAGTAAGTAAAGGTAAAGTAGAGTAATTATTTCTTAATAAGAAGAAAATGTGTAACTCATTTAATTTTTAATATAAACTATTAATAATAATAAATGATCAAAATATACAATTTAAACAATGTAAAACTAGTATTATAGATTTATATTAATTACATATTTATCAAGTACAAAAACGGATTAATTTACATGTAATTTTGAGATTTGATCCTTCTAGGCTTGTGTAAGGATACCTTTCCCTCTTAAAATAAAAATAAAATATTCTCTAAATAGAAAAAGCAATGTCATATATATATATATATATGCTATGTGTTTTTAATTAGTTGTCAATATGACCTAATATCATGTAAAGTAACTAAAAGTAAAAAAAATTATGAGTAAGATGTTTAAAACTTATGCTTTAGAAAAATATTTTAATAACTCATATCAACTTTATATATATCTATATATAGAAAAATTGTTAAAAGAAAATATTTTAATGTCTTATAGAATAAAATATCCAATGCAAATTATCAATAAAATATTTTAATATGAATTAATATAAAATGACTCAATACACATGTTATGTAATCTTTAAAATATTATGTATTGTTATTTTCACTCTAAAATAAATATGCAACAAAAGAAATTTGGTCTCTCTTACTAATATTAGATCTTTATTTTAGATAAATTTATAATAATTTATTTTATTTCGAATATAATTTATCTTTTCAATTATTTCACGGAGTCTCAAACATTAAAATTTCATTTTAAAAAAAATCATTTATTTTATTTAAAATATTATCATAATTATTACATTTTATAAAACATTATAATAAACCGTACCAAAATTCCACAAATTTTAAAAAGTCTTTCCATATGGCCATGACTATATATATATAATTAATTTTTTAATATATATAGTACTCAAACTTGAATAAAATGTATAAATTTAATAGCGCCATAGCTTAAAGTGAAAACTTAGTTATTGCTTTATTTTTTTAATGCTCAAGAAAACCTTCAAATAAAGTATAATTTTGAAATCCAAATAAATTACTATAAAAACATTTTAAAACGATTTAAGACATTTGTGATCCATAATATAGATAAAAGTACTTTTCTATAAATTATATCATTAAAATTAAGTCTATCCAAAAATACTTATATTTATATATATATATATATATATATATATAATTTTTTTTAGCTTAATAAAAAACCACTAATATATTCTAATTCCACTTATTTTGAAATGATAAACGTTTACTTCTCCGAATTGTAAACCCTATTATATTTCTACTCGTCTAGTGTATGGGTGATTTTGAAATATGCAAAGGAAGGTCGTCCTTTTTGCACGACACCCAAATTATGTCATTTTATACGATAAAATAATAAGGAAAATAAATGAACATAATAAACGGATCACAAATATATGTGACAAGGAAATAGAAAAATGACATAGGTATATGTAGCATTAAAATATGTATAAATGGTGGACACATCGGATCCGAAATCTCATTTACATTCCGCTTGGGTGTTTTGATTATTTTCGAGGCACCGTACGGTTACTACATTTGCATTGGGTTCTGCCTGCATTTAGCAAAATATGGAGCGTGCAAGAATTGAGCAGCTAACACAGCAACTATACGGGCGGCGAATGGTGCGCTTAAGGTGGCGCCAACGAGAGGACGAGTCAATGTTTAAGTCAAGGTCATGGAAAAGATTACATAAAACATTGGTGTTAGCGCCTGAGGAGCAGGAGAGAAATGAGGAATCAGATATAAGTTCATGGTGGCGCCAAAGAATGGAGATGGAATTAGAGAGAAATCGAATGCCTGCTTTGCCAATGCAAGACCTCAGGCAGGTTATAAGGCAGCTGCTCAGAGAATCCAGAGTTATCGGAGACATTGTCAACGATTTCCTTCCATGTATGGATTTGACTGTACGCTTTGCCAATTCGTACTTAGATAGGTGGGGTGGAGTTAGCTTGGGTGATCATATATCGCGTCATGATGTCCAATTCAAACCTCTGGAGATCGAGGACAAAAAAATCAGCTCGCAGATATCGAGGAGTGTAAACCTGAACGCCACATACGTGTGTGTAAGTAGTTTTAATCCTCTTTCCACATTATCGTCCTCCCTATAATGCTTCCATATTTTATTATAAACAAATGAAAATTCACATGCCAGGTTATGACGGAACTTGGAACTGCGTGCGAGTCTTTGCTCTGGTATGCTGTATAAATACTCCTCATCTCAAATCGAATTTCTCAGTATAATAACGCCCGGAACTCTTAATGTAACAATCCCATTATCGCTACTCCTTACAGGTTGACTACCGTTACTTTTTATGAAAACCCATTTACCGATCAACGGATTGGAGGTATCGTGTTTTTCTTTCTTTCTTTGGCCTTGAAATCGATCGAAAGTATGGTTGGTAATGCTAACCCGCGTAATTATCGATATTGATTGTTTCCTTGTCCAATATTGATTAGTTTTCGGATGGCCGTCTCTGGTTCGCTATACACCTCCAACTTCGAACATGATAGCTTTCATATTGTTCAAGCGGAATGAATCTCATGCCACCATAACTCTGCCCTTCACGCGCTACATCTTTAGTACTAGATCTTTCGCTTCTATTAATCATTTTGGAGAGCCGCTGGGTGCTGCTTTTTGCTACGTCAGAGATTGAGTGACGACCAGAACTGTAACAATGTGGCACTGCCCGTGGAATGATGAATTAAAATGATTGAATCCATAAGCTATTTGACAGTTCCAAGAAACGTTTGCTACGGTGATTTGCCGTTTGAGTCAATTCCTATCAGTTCCTTAAGCCAATTTTCTTGACTCACATCGTATATAAAAGACCGGAGCAGTCTACCATCGGACGTTTTTAGTTTCTTGGTGGGAATTCGGTAATGAATTTCTCTTTTAGGTGGTAAATTTTCAGTGTTTCAAATGTGTACATGTATCAGAAATTACAAAACACTGGGTTACCGTTCCAAAAACTATTCCCCAATTTTACGGTTCGATTTTTTAGTTGTTATTATTTGTTTAATTTTTTTCGCTGTGTTTGTACTTTGAAGTCCTCTTTAGCATCAAATGAATAAATATAAAGAATTGCATCATATCAATCAAACTGGTTCACTAGTAGCTCAAGACTGTCCAATAGTAAGGTACAGTGAAACATAGCCACCTCAGAGAAAAAAGAGCTGTATAACCTTTAGTCTCAGCCTTTTTTTTTTCTGTGGCGGTGATGAAAATTGATGCTTTTTTGAGTTGGAATTTGGGGATGAAAATTTTGCAATATCTTGGATTTTCTTGCGTTATTTAAAATAGGAATATAGAAATTACTGAACTTAAAATTGGGATTCCAAAAGAACCTCTTTCAAATTTTAAACAAAATCAATCTCCAAAACCCTACTGATAGATAAACTACACAGGTTCTGCAACCCGACAGGAAATTCGAACAAAATATTATAATGAAAGCCAGAATCTCGACGGACAGTGCAGTGGAGTGCAGGCTAATTATCTTTTTCTTTCAACGCATTGTCATCACTTCAAGCATTTTGGAAGCCAAGATTATATTTCGTAATAAAGTATTATATGTTCCGTTTTGTTTTGCTCCTATAAGAATTGTCATGCTTTTATCCACCGTATCGCATATATTTGAATCTTTGTTCTGGGATCTGTGATCCTGGAATCATGCTTGGACATACGCTGTTTCTTACATAAAAATAAATAAATAAATATTCTGAAACTGTTTCTTACTATTTCTCGCTCGCAAAGATGTTATAATTCAGACGTGTATCGATGTTCTCCTCTCCCTTCGGAAGTTCGGGTATAACTAAAACCCAAGGTTAAGTTCATGTTTATTCATGGGCTGCTTATATATAAGCATGTTTTTAATACATAATTCTATAAAAAATTGTTTATTTATATAGCTGATAGGAGTATGCTTTTATTCAAAAATGAATTATTTACCCGACATAACTAATATAATTTATTTAATGTAAATTTCAGTTTTATTAATGAAGCATAACTATGAAAATATGATACTCCGGTTATGGGGTTCAACTGTAGTAGATTCAACTTCTTTGAATACAACACAGTAAGGGTAAATTTTTTAAACAATATGATGGACTATTTAGTGTAAAATATTGACAATGCAATAAACTATTTGGTGTAAAATAAGATAAAAATGACACTGAATTGAAAAGAAGGAGGTGCAGCTCACAGGTGAGTACTGCACCTGGAGACTGCACTCAAACAGAGAGAACACTCTGAGTTTACTCTACATTCATGAATGAGACATTACATCATTAAATACAACACTAGGAATTAGGAAGTTGCAAACAAACTCCTAAATTGTAGGAACTAATCCTAAACTAAGGAGATACGTTACAACTTGTGTAACCATTTCTCCATTAATATAAAATAATATTAATTATTTTCAACTCCCCCTCTTAATGGAGAAAGGATTATCCTGAACTCCTAGCATCCCTCTAAACAATTCAAACTTTACACGCCCAAGAGGCTTAGTAAATATATCAGCCATATTGTCACAAGTTTTACAATATTCAACAAATATCTCTTTTGACTGTAGTTTCTCTCGAACAAAATGGAACTGAGTATCAATGTGCTTGGTATTTTTATGAAAGACTGGATTGTATGCAAGCTTGATGGTACTCTGGTTGTCAGTTTTGATGATAGTTGATTCTTTCTGTTCTTCTCCTACATCGTTGAGAAGTCTTCTCAACCAGATAGCTTCACATGTGGCTGCACACAATGCTTGGTACTCAGCTTCACATGAAGATAAGGCTACAATACTTTGCTTTTTGCTGCTCCATGCTATGACCCCGGATCCAATGCTGAAAGCGTAACCTGTGATAGACCTTCGATCATCCAAGTTACCTGCCCAATCTGAATCTGAAAAACCTGCTAGAGTAACATCAGAAGTGTCAGTGTACAAAATACCATAATTACTAGTACCACTAAGATACCTCAACACACTTTTTTCTGCGACCCAGTGACTTTCGAGTGGTTTCGACATGAACTGGCTCAACATACTAACAGAGTATGCCAAATCTAGTCTAGTTGTAGTGAGATATATCAAACTGCCAACTAGCTGTCTATACATAGTGGCATCCACCTCTTTAGTGCCATCGTCACTGCTCAACTTTAAGTTCTGCTACAATGGTGTTGCTGCTGATCTGCACTGCTCCATTCTGAACCTTTCCAGCAAGCTTCTGGCATACTTCCCTTGTGTAAGAAAAGTCTGTCCAGAATCTTTCCATACCTCCAATCCCAAGCAGTAATGTAGATTTCCGAGATCTTTCATCTCAAATACTTGTGACATCTGCTGTTTGATTTCTTTGATCAGATTGTTAGCATCCCCTGTTATGATCATATCATCTACATACAAAGAAATCAAAATAATTTGCCTCTGTTTATTAAACTTGGTATATAGATTTGGATCATTCAAGCTCCTATGAAAGCCATGCTGTACAAAAAATGAGTCAATCTTCTCATACCACGACCTGGGTGCTTGTTTTAAACCATAAAGTGCCTTTTTCAATTTACAAACAAGATGTTCCTGCCCCTTTTTCACAAAACCTTCAGGCTGAACTAAATAAATTTCTTCTTTCAAGTCACCATTCAGAAATGCAGACTTAACATCTAGCTGGTGTAGCTGCCATTTATGTTTTGTTGCTAAGGAAATTAGCAATCTAATGGTGTTTAATTTGGCTACAGGAGCAAAGGTGTCATCGAAATCTATTCCCTCTTGTTGTGAGTAACCCTTTGCTACCAGTCTAGCTTTAAGTTTTTCTATACTCCCATCTGCATTTATTTTAGGTTTGTACAGCCATTTGCATCCTATGGGGGTTTTACCTTCAGGCAATTCAACCAAATCCCAAGTATGGTTTCTGTTTATTGATTCTATTTCCTCATGCATTGCAGCCCTCCATGCATCAGATTTACTTGCTTCCTCATAATTTGCAGGTTCTACAATGTTTAAAATCTTTGACATTAATGCATAGTCTTTCAATTTAGATGGTAATTGAGTCTTCCTACTTGATCTCCTTGGTAGGAGACTTACCTCAAATCTGTTTATTTCAGCCTTCTCCGGGCTTGCATCATTGATTACATTACCTGTTACTTCTTCTTCTTGTTTCTGCTCCTGCACTTCATCATCCTCACTGTTTTCTTCCATTAGCAATGGAATGTGCCAATCACTGTTAGAGTCATCCTTTCCTTCTTCAACCTGTTCATGAAATATGACATCTCTGCTTGCAAAAACCTTATGAGTCACAAGATTAAATAACTTATATGCCTTGAACTCAGTGCCATATCCAACAAAGATACATTTCAAGGCTTTTGGATCTAACTTCTTCCTATCTGCCTTAGGTATATGAGCATAAGCTTTTGACCCAAATATTCTTAAATGATTCACTGCTGGTTTGAATCCAAACAATGCTTCAAAAGGGGTTTTGAAGCCTAGACATTTCGTAGGACTCCTATTCTTTAAATATACATCAGTGTTAATAGCTTCTGCCCAAAAACCATTTGAAAGACCCTTACCTTGAAGCATGCTCCTTGTGCACTCCACAAGAGTTCTGTTCTTTCGTTCTTCCACTCCATTCTGCTGAGGAGTGTGGGGCACTGTGAACTGTTGAATAATCCCATGCTGCTTGCAGAAATTCATGAATTCTCCCAACCTGTATTCTCCCCCTTGATCCGAGCGGGGAATTTTTATCCTTTTTCCTGTCTGGTTTTCTACCATAGATTTAAACTCTTTAAAATACTAAAAGGTCTGACTCTTTTTACTCAGAAAGTATATCCAAGAAAACCTAGTGCAATCATCTGTAAATAAGAGAAAGTAATATGCACCTCCTAATGACCTAGTCTGGATAGGTCCGCATATATCTGTATGCACCAGTTCTAAGATATCTCTTTCTTTTCCATTAACATGCAAATGGAACTCTTCTCTATGCATTTTCCCTAATGCACATCCATCACAGTCCAACTTAACATTATGGAAAACAGGCAGTCCATCAACCATACCTTTTCTCTGAAGTAAGATGAGGTCTTGCAGATTAAGATGGCCAAATCTCTGATGCCAGAGATCTTCAGCTGTCGATCCAGTTGCAACCATTGCTTGCTTTGTCATACTTTTCACGTCTAATCTGTACAAGCTCCCCACACGCACTCATGTTGCAACTGTTTCCATCTGGCTATCCTTTATGACACAGTTAGTCTTAAAGAATTGAACTTGCATGTCCTGATCAGTGATCATTGAGACAGAGATCAAATTTTTCTTAATTCCGGGCACATACAATACATTTTTAAGGTGTCTAATGTTACCGCTAGGTAATTTTACCGGAATGTCACCATATCCTTTGATCTCATATCCACTATCATCTCCTAAATAAATTTTCGACCCACATGAAGTTTCTTCAAGACATTCAAACCATTCCATCTTACCTGTCATATGTGAGGATGCACCAGAGTCGACATACCATATGTCGTCCTCATCTCCCTTTGAAGCTGAAAGAGCACAATCAACTGTAAATAGTCGAAGTTCGTGGCTATGATCCTCATCTTCCTCAACGAAGTATCCTCTGTGCTTTCTCTGTTTATTTCTTCCTTCGTCTGCCTGCCTCTTATAACAGTCTTTAATCTCATGACCCGGTTTTCCACAGTAAAAACATTTCTTGCTGGGAAAATTATTAGCAGACATACCTTTAAACGGTCTCTTCTGAAATGTGTTGGCTCCTCTCTGCTGCTGCTGTGGTTGCTGTTGCTGCTGTGGCTGCTTCCCTCTATACTGTCTCCTTTTCGCCATCAGAGCAAGGCCATTGCTCTGCGATTTCAAATTTTGTCGTCGCTCTTCTTCCTGTAGCAGAATCCCTGTCAGCTCTTCAAACGTAGGGGCTTTCTCCCTTGCTGCCAGCCCTGTGATAAACATCTGATATTCATCTGTCATTCCGTTCAACGTGATCGTGACCAGATCCGAATCGGAAACTTTCTCTCCGATATCTCCCAATCTATCCTTCAGGTCTTTGACTCTCGCAATGAATCCAGCAGCGGACTCATTCTCCTCCATCTTCATCGCAAACAGCTTGCCTTTGAGTGACAAGACACGGTTTGTATTTTGTGTCTGGTATAGGTTTTTAATCATCGTCCAAATGTCAGTGGCCGATTTACAGTCTCTAATATGCGGGATAATATTGTCCTTGACGGACATCTTCAATATGACCTTTGCTTTTGTCTCCCTTTTATCCCAGTCTTGTTCTTGTGCAGTTGATCCTGGTCTCAGCTCACTTCCTGTAACGATCGACCACGCATTTGCGCTTTCAAGTAAAGTCTGTATCTTGAATTTCCAGTTGGAGAAATTCGATCCATCGAGTTTGCCAGACTCGTGGAGATACGATTCTATACTGTTATTCATATTGGACTGATAAAATTCCTGATCCTCTGATGAATAATTCTACCCAACTGAATAATTGCAGGACACACTAAAAAAAAATCACCACATACCAGATCCTGACCACTGTTTTCCAAAAAAAAAATCTGTACCTTCAATGTGCCACCACCGGGCAAATCCGATCTGCTGCCACCGAGCAAATCAGGAGCTTCAATGTGCGACCACCGGGCAAGTCCGATCTGCTGCCACCGAGCAAATCAAGAACTTCAATGTGCCACCACCGGGCAAGTCCGATCTGCTGCCACCGAGCAAATCAGGAACTTCAATGCGCCACCACCGGGCAAGTCCGATCTGCCACCACCAGGCGAATTCAGAACTTCAATGTGCCACCACCGGGCAAGTCCGATCTGCCACCACCGGGCGAATTCGGAACTTCAATGTGCCACCACCGGGCAAGTCCGATCTGCCACCACCGGGCGAATTTGGAACTTCAATGTGCCACCACCGAGCAGGGCCGATCTGCAAAAAAAAATAATTGCAGACCTTCCCAAAGAGAAAGAGGCTGACGCTTCTCTGATTCGAAAAATCCGCGCCGAAATCAAAATGCGCATAAGTACCAGCCCTGGCGCTTCTCTGATGCGAGAAATCCGCGCCAAAATGCGCCGAAATCGAAATCCGCGCGTCACCAGCCCTGGCGCGCTTTTCGCGTGTACTTCCGCGCCAATCACATATTTTGGGGCGCTGGCGCGACTGTTCGCATTAAAACCGCGCCAATGGCGCGACTATTCACGTTAAAACCGCGCCAACCTTTTCTTCTGCTCAGAGATGATCAGTCATCTGAGACCTATCCTTCAGGTGTTACTGCAGTCCACCTGAATCTACGAAAACTTCTGTAAGCTCTTCCGCCACTACAGTTCTGTAATCAATGATGCATCCTAAAAAAAATAAGGCTGTCCCTACTCTGAGCTCCGATACCAAGATAAAAATGACACTGAATTGAAAAGAAGGAGTTGCAGCTCACAGGTGAGTACTGCACCTGGAGACTGCACTCAAACAGAGAGAACACTCTGAGTTTACTCTACATTCATGAATGAGGAATTACATCATTAAGTACAACACTAGGAATTAGGGAGTTGCAAACAAACTCCTAAATTGTAGGAACTAATCCTAAACTAAGGAGATACGTTACAACTTGTGTAACCATTTCTCTATTAATATAAAATAATATTAATTATTTTCAACTAAATATTAACCATGCAATTAACTATTTTTTCCATGTAAATCCTTTCCCAAAGTTAAAAAATAATAATATAATTTTAAAACGTCATGAACAAAGGTACGATTCATAATATTGCTAATTATATGACTTAATATAAATTGTATGGGTGATTTTAAAATTACTTTATTGATTATAAAGTTATTAATATTTGATAGATTATTAATATTTAACACATGATTAACCACTTTTCCCATCTATTCCTTCCTGGGTTGGTTAGAGATTCAATTTTTATGCTATTTTATTTTAAATATAAAAAGAAAATTATCACAAACAAACATTTTCAAATGGTTAAAAAATTTCAAATTTTGTGAAAAATATTGTTAGGTAATTTTACCTTTTTATTTTGTTTTGTTATTTTATGTTCTATTTGTTAAATTTAATTTTTTTTTTAATAAAAAAATTAGGTATCATGTTATTTATTTTTCTCTAAAAGTATTTTTTATTTTGAAAATTGCGTGTAATATTATTTATTTTCATATATGTAATGAACTAATACAGTGTATTTAATATTTTTGAATGGATAATATTGCAATGATTATTTTAATGAAATTTATTTAAAAAAACTATTATTTATTATATTGTGTTTTCTTGGAAATTTAGTGTAATGTACTTTATTTTTGTGTATGCAATAAATGAATAAAATGTTTCATGAATTAATAATATTGTAGTGAGTTTTTGTTTATGAGAAAATTATGATTATATAAAATTGTGCTTTGTAGAAAAAAAATATTATTTGTTAAATTAGAGATTAAAGTTTAGAAGCTATTTTTGTCATATATTACACTTACATTTCACATATCTTATATTAACATATTTTTTTAGTAAATATTTTTCTTCTATCTTCTAAGATGTTTTTTATTTTAGTTGTCTTACATGGTGTTAGATTAGAAGGTGACATTGCAATATAAATTTTGATAGTGTACATTGTATTTCATTGATGAAATAATATTATATATATATATATATATATAGAAAGCGTTGTCTCAAGACAGGAAACTGTGTTCGACACACAATTATTTGGTTGAGGGAATATCTCAACAGCACATCAATCTAGGAAACATTTAGATCACTCCTAAGGAATAGGAACAAACTCTTTTACATAGAAAGAATCACAACGGAGACAAGTAGGAATTACATTTTCCAAGTCACCTCCTTAATGATTACTTGTCTCGATATCAATCTGCAAAGTGTAAGTGTGGTCCAATCACAACAAAAGCACATGTTGATGTCCATATAAAGGAACAACCATCCACCTTAATGCATGGGTTCCCAACAACTGCAACTAGCAATATACTATTATGTCCTTCATATACATGCTTTTTTCAACCATTATCTACATCCCTATACTTGTACCTGCAAATCCCCTCCAATATCATCATCATGGGTTTTATCGGATTACCCATAACCATGCTCTAGGTTTTATTATATTACCCTCAACCATGCCCACAAGGGCTCTTAGCTACAAAGGCTCAACTCAACCACCAAGGCTCACCTCAACCACCAAAGCTCAACACAGTCACGAAGGTTCAACTTAGCCAGCAAGGCTTAGAATCTAGCCACCAAGGCTCACTTGAGACCCAACTCAACTATGTCCAAGGTTTTCTTGACTAACCCTAAACCATCCCTATAGGAATCCTTGTCCACTTCACTCTCACACGTAGTTTTTGGCTTATGACAAACCAACACTATAAATACAAAGTGGTTTTAAGATTACTAGAAAATTTCTGGGGTACACATGTATCACAAGGCTCACAGCCACTGAGGTTGTCATTACATACTCCAACTCATAGAGTCACCATGTACATAATATTAGAAAGACCACTACAAAATATCCTAGACTTGCTTACTAATAAATGTATGTGACACAAAATACACTATCATCATGAGTCTATTCCACCAATTCACACAAAATCGATTGTTCATCATCCTCCAATCTCTAATGTAGAACCAAAAACTATCCTTTGATGTTATATTTACTACCATGTCTTCATCATATCTAGTAGTTAATCATTCCTGCAAATAAATTTTTCTATTGCTCGAATGGCTAATTCCAACAGAGGCTCAAACTCGTGACAATAATTGGTCACAGTAAATGTCACAACAATAGAACATCAATTCTTTTAACCATATTTACCTAAATGACATGACAATTTTTAAACACATAATAAAATAAGAATGAAAATTACCACAACCCTTCAACAACTTCAATTCAACATAAACCACTAAGCCCTTACCAGGTTCTTTCAATATTTAATTCCAAGCTCCTTCACGCAACACTATGCTAAGCACCTCCGCATAACAACATTGGAGATCTTGTTCGAGGATGTACGAAAACACCTTAAATGTTCACAAAACCAAAATCATACTTAATGTAGCAAATGGAAGAATCCGCGAAGTGGTAAAGCCCACTTGACACTTTGCTTCACACAAGATCCACTCTAACTCCGGTTCTGGTATAATTCAACAAATGGAACATACTTACCAAACGGTTTTTAGACATCTTGAAATACAATTTTTCCAACAGAAAATCATCATCATCCTTACCTTTGTCTCGATTCTCATGCATTTCCCTGCCAGGAATTTCCAAGTGTCGAGAGTTCAAATTCTCATTATGGGCAGAATCTCCTTCCTTCCCGAGCTTTTCCCTATGCAGGAATTTTTTGGAGAGAAAAGGATGGAGATCCACATAATAAGGGTTATTTTTCGAATATTTCAAACCCTCTCTAACATATTGAAACCCCACAATTGATTTATCCCATTGTCTCTCCACTGCAGGGAGTCTCTGAAAAGTTGTTATTTTCGAAACTTGAAAAAAACTGATTAAGACAGTCACCTTGACTACAATGTGAATTAGAGTAGATACACTCCCACTCTCCACCTTCTTGACCTGCAGTATGATTCTGCATCATGCAGCTCGTGAAGATGGCTCATCAAGGCATACACAACTCCCACCATCTATCAAGTGCAACTAAGATTCAACATACAAGCCTTGTTGATATCTCGTCCATGAATAGAGCCCAGGCAAGACCAACCAACATCTCAGTTGTATTTATAGATTTCCTTTATATGGGATAAGTGGAGGTGTAATACTATATCTCTACATAGTTAGCCTTCTCAAAGGAAATTCCCTCGACGAGCACATAGTTCTTGAAACTGTGCCATGAATCTCTCATCGTTTTGCATCCACAACATTGGCACCATCGAAATATCAACACCATGCTCCCATGATCCAGGTGGATATAGGTGGCCACCCACAACTTGCACCATTGGTTCTTTCTGTTTTTCACTTTCAGCATAGCTTACTATTTTTAGCAAGTTTTCGTATTGAACTCTCAGAGTCGTTTTGGGGCCCTAATGATCTAGGTGGATATTGGTGGCCACCCACCTATTCCATTTGAACTCCCACCATCAGTTCTTTCAGATTTCTTTCAGCTTTTCATTTTCATCATAACTTACTATTTTTAGCAGTTTCTCAGGTTCTAAACTTTCGGAGCCGTTTTGAGGCCCTAAATGATTTTTTTTGGTAAAATCGTGAGCAACATGGGTTATTAATTGATGTTTCTCACTCAAAATTTGTAGGCCTCAAACAGATATCTCTAATGATGTATTGAGCGCATAAAAAATATAGCGTATGCCAAAGTTACGTCCCCAGGAAGATTGATGTACAAATTTACCCAAACGGGGCACACCGTTTTGGTGCTTCATCTCCTAGGGTTAGGTTTCTAGATGTTTATGGTTTTATATTGTTTATCAACAATAAATAGGCCTTTGAGCCTCATTGTAACACATTTTAGAGCCATGTAGCCACCACATCTCTTGTCAGAGATAAGCTATCAACGCCCTAGCCAGTTTATTTCCATTATGTCTGTAAGCATATTTCTGTTATTTGATAGTAATGAAATGAAATATTATTTCCATTGCATCTTTGTGTCTATTTTTATTTATGTGTATTATTATGTTTCTGCATAAATCCGGATCAGTGGTATCAGAGTCATCTTCTCTTTCTCTGTTTTTCCTTGCATGTCCCCAACAAGGTCAGTGTATAAGGAGATAGGGCTTGATCTCGTTGAACCCTTGCAAGATCAAGCTCACAAACCCTGATGACCTCCCATGGTGGAAGAAAATAAAGATGAGGGAGAAGGAGGTCCTATCAAAATTTTGCTCGAGGAGGCCCTCGAGAAACAGAGGAACATGATGATGGATAACTTTGCCAAGATCCTTCAACGGTTTCCCACTGGTGGCACATCTCATATAGCAACCACTCTCGAGGCACCTCTCCTTTCAAGGTACAAATAAACTTTGAAATTATTGTATTTGAAGGCCAAATAGATGCAGACGATGTAGATATATGGTTGAATTTGCTGGAAGGATATTTTTCGGTCCATGATTTCTTCGACCAAGAGAAGAATATTTTTACACTCATCAAAGCCACCCCCCATGTCAAGGACTGGTGGGAAACCTACTATGAGAAAAAGGATGAGAGGGAGCCCTCTCTCTTCTTAGCCGCACCAACTTGGAATTTGTTCCGAGACAGAATCAAGGAACAATATTACTACGTGGGGAGCTATGAGGACAAGTACATCCAATGGACCATGTTGCGGTAGGAAAGGGATCAAGATGTGAATGAAATGATGAATTTGTTCCATACCCTATGCACAAATTTGGGTATTAAATATTTAGAGAGACATTTAGTTCTCAAGTACCGTAGCTGTTCGCACCGATACATTCAGGAGGAGATGGAGTTCCTCGACATTACCTCGCTTGGCACGACATATCACTATGCTACCAATATCGAGCATAAATTTAAGTAGAAGAAGCGATACTTTGGATCTGCGAATCCGAAGCTAGGGAAAGGAACCCTTGAGTCGCAGAAAAAGGGGCAAAGCCAAAGTGGGGCGACTTAGAACAACACCACAAATCCAAATAAGGACACATGGAAGTGGTGTGAATTTAATAATAGCCCCAATCACAGCAAAATTGAGTGTGAGGCCAAACAATCAATCGTGGCCGAACTAAAAAAACCCAAATCAGATGCATGTTTTGATCCTAAGTTAGAACCAGAGAAGGGAAATAACAAAGGCAATTAGATCATTGATGCAGATCCCAGGTCCATTGTTTCCACCACCAAGCTCCAGGTGAAGGATCTCGAGGATCTAGAGGAGGGGGAGCACCTCTTCCATTCAAAGATGTGGGTAAAGGGTTCTCCACTGCAATTCCTTGTCGATAGCAGAAGCCAAAAGAACCTCATTTCAGTAGAGGTCATGAAGCGGCTTGACCTACTAACCATAGCACACCCGCAACCATCTACTATTGGATGGCTTCATGAAGGAAGTAATGTCCCCTAATAATTATAAAATAATAAATAATATATAAATAATATTAAATACATAAGTAAATAAATAATAAATCAAGAGAATAATAAAATTAATAAATAAAATAATAAACAATAACTGGACTTCTAAATAAAATAGTAAATAATAAATTGGATTCCTAAATAGTAAACAAATAAGTAAATTTAAGAGTTATTTAAGAAAGAGTTAATTAAAAAAAGTAAAAAGGAATAAATTAACAAAGATTTAAACTAGAAAACTATAAAAATTAGTAAAGTTAACAAAAAGTAAAAAAAACTAAGAGAAACACTAAATTAAGTAAAGTTAATAAAAAATAAGTTAAACTAAGAGAACACTAAATTAAGTAAAACTTAAGTTGCATGTTGACACAGTGAATGTGTGCATGTGGTTCCCATTCCATTGTTTTCTCAATTTAATATACATTAAGGAAGATTCAAAGATGATTCTTTCATCCATTCTCTAGAGAGAAAGGTATTGTCAGGAAAAGGATACACTTGCAGTAGTACGTTGATTGAGCTCTCGTGGTTGGCCAAGTATGGAAATATTACATACAGCTGAGCCTACGATTGGGTGGAGAGTTGTCCCCAAAACTTTGTTGCGGTGAGGAGGATTCAAATAACATTCAACTTTGGGTTCTCAAGTAGGGAATATCTCCATTACAAGGGAGATTATGGCTCCTAAGAGTCGAAGAAAAACCAAAGTCACCCCTGAGGTGGAAACCCCACCTCTTGCCACTCTAGAAATTTGAACCCTAGCTGAGAAATCTATATTACATTCCCTTAAGGAAATGACAAGCATCTTTAAGGATCAGGCCACAAGCCAAGGTAAATATCAAAGAAATGATCCAGGTCAAGGAATGGAGTTGGAAAAAAAATAGAGGAAAGACTTAAATTCTCAGTTCAATGCCAAAGCTAGACAAACAAACCTCGATATTATGAAATAATTTCAAAAATCCAAATTACTAGATTTCACAGGTCAAGATGGAGGTTCAAAGGCAGAATCATGGGTAGTTAATGTCAAGAGGGCACTTATCTTTAAGGAATACACTTCAAGGGAAAAGACTCAAATATCAATGAACCTACTAAAAGGAGAAGCCTTATTATGGTGGGTAAACGAAGAAATGAAGATGAAAGTCACACCACTGCAAGTTACTTGGGAAATTTTTGAGGAAGCCTTCAGAACCAGGTACCTATCAGAGGACTACAAACATGAATGGTAGAATTATTTAATACTATGGAGATGAATTATATAGGTCGTTCCATCATGTGGAATAGATGGTAGATGAAAAATGTTAAGCTGAAAGGTTCTAGCATGGGTTCGATCCTTTGGTTAGAGTAGAAGTCACCATGTGGAAACCCACCACTATGGCAGCAACCACTAGTCTAGCCAAACAAGTCCTGAGGATGATAAATATGAAAAGGAAAATGGAGGTCGATGAAAAAATGGAGAAAGAGCACCCCACGATGAGGGTAAATAGATCAGGGGGCACCCATATGGATTCGAAGGAAATCAAAACAATGTTGCCTGGATTGCTAGTGCAACATTTGGATTACCTCCAAGAGGACGTAGGGGTAAGCCCTATGTGGGAAGAAAAAATGGCGGAGGTAGAGGATTCAGTGGTCAAGGATTAGTACCAAATGAGAATCAAAGGCAAGCAGAATGTTGGGAATGTGGAGTTCCACATTATAAAAAATATTGTCAAAGGTATCAAGTAGGGATCAAACAACAGGGACATAAAGCAAGAGGAATAAGACCACAAAACCCACATCGAATTCATGCTTCCATTAACCATCATGAGGCTGAGCACCAAGACACAGTTGTGGCGTCCGCAAGTATGATAACCAAAATTCCTCTATCTGTGTTAATTGATCCAGGTGCCAATGAAAGTTTTATTTCTCCTTCAACATTTTTTATATGTGGATTGATAGCTCATGAGAAAATTAACTTTAGAATGGTAGAAATGGCATCAGGCTCCCAACAATCAGTAGGATCACTAGTAAGGGATTGCATTGTTAACCTTGGGAGATGTGACACCAATATGAACATGTACAACACGACTCTGGGAAATTATAACCTAATTACAGGAATGGATTGGCTTGAATCTCATAAAGCTGTAATGGATTTCTATAATAAGACAATTCTCTTCAAAAATAACCAGGGAGAATCCACAATAATCGAGGGAATTAAACGGGATATTTCGTTGTGCCTCATATAGGTGAAGATGGTTAATAAGTGTATGAGGAAGGGATGTAAGGTTTATGTAGTAGAAATGACTAGTGTCTACATGAAGTCTTCTGATAAGCTGCACCCACTAATTTCTGAATTTGCAGATGTGTTTGCTCTAGAGAAACCAGGCTTGCGTCCTACCTGAGAAATTTATTTTTTCATTTCATTAAAACTGGGAACAAAACCAATATCGAAAACACCTTATCGAATGGTTGTTACTAAGCTTAATGAGCAGAGTATACAGCTTAAAGAATTGCTTTATATTGGATTCATTCGACCCAGTGTGTCACCTTGGGGTGCGTCAGTGATATTTGTGGAGAAAAAAAAAAGGAACCCTTAGGTTATGTATTGATTACTGAGATCTATATAAGGCCACCATCCAAAATTGATACCCCATGCCCCGCATAGATGACCTCTTTGACCAACTAAAAGGAGCTTTACTATTTGGCAAGACAGACTTACGGTCGGGTTACGATCAGCTAAGAATCATAGAGGAGGACATACTAAGACATCATTCATAACACAATATGGGCACTATGAGTTTATAGTTGTACCATTTGGGTTGACTAATGCCCTGATAGCCTTCATGAAATTGATGAATAGTGTTTTTCGCATATATCTGGATTGTTTTGTTCAAGTGTTTCTGGATGACATCCTAATATATTTCCATAATGAGGAATAACATCAAGAAAATTTGAATTTGGTTCTTCAATGTCTTAGAGAACATAAATGCTCTTTCTTTGAGAAGGAAATTCAATATCGATGCCATACCATTAGTGGGGAAGGTATTGAAGTGGATCGCATCATGATTGAAACTATAATGGATTGGCCTAATCCTAAGAATGTCAAAGAAGTATGCAGCTTTATGGTGTTGGCATGCTACTATAGAAGATTTGTAGAAGTATTTTCATGGATATCCAGTCCCGTCACAAATCTCCAAAGGAAAGGGTTTAAGTTTGAATGGAAAAGTGACTGTGAGATATCATTCAACGAGCTAAAATGATGCTTAAAAATTGCCTCAATATTAAAGGTGCCTGACATGAACAAGGAATTTTTTGTGTGCACAGATGCATCAGGAGAAGGATCAGGGGTAGTTTTGATGCAATATGGAGGGGTTATTGCTTATGCTTCCCATAAAATCAAGACCCATGAAATCAATTATGCCACACATGATATGGAATTAGCTGTAGTTGTAATGGCCCTGAGACTATGGAGACTTTATTTGATGGGGCGCCAATTTGAATTAAGAATGGATCATAAAATTCTTGACCATATATTCACCCAAATGGACCTTAATGCTCTACAATGACATTGAAATGAGTTATTTAGTGAATATGATTTCAAAATATACTACATTAAAGGGAAGGAAAATAAGGTTGTAGATGCTTTAAGAATGAGACCTAGAGCTCATTCAATATTCTCAGTAAAGACAGACTAAAAATCCAGGCTTTGAACCACCTAATAGGGGACCCAAAATATGAGAAAATAAAGCGTGCCTTACAAGAAGAAGTACTAATGACATCCAAGTGTGAAGGATACACCTTAGATGAGGATGGGTTGCTACGGTATAATGGTAAGATGTATGTACCATCTGATGATGAACTCTAGAATATAATAATTAAGGAATCCCACCAGGCTCCATATGTTGTACATATAGGATTCCAGAAAATGTATACATATTTGAAACAATTTTTTTCTTGGCAGGAATGAAAAAGGATATAACACAGTTCATGGCCTGCTGCCTAGAATGTCAATAGGTCAAAGATAAACATCGTCACTCTGTAGGTATTTTACAACCTAATGATATACCAGAAACTAAGTGGGAAGTGGTTTCAATGGATTTTGTTGGGGGAGTACTTATGACTTCCTAAAGACATGACTGCATCATGGTATTGTTTGAAAAATTAACTAAAAGTGCTCACTTCATTCTAGTTAATAGCACCTTTGATGCACCAAATATTACTCAATTTCTCCTAAAGGAAATAATTTGCCTTCATGGAGTGCCCCAGAAAATAATATCTGACAGAGACGCATGCTTTACTTCCAGATTTTGGAAAATACTTTTACATTCTATTAGAACACAACTAAACTTCAATACTACATATCATCCAAAAACATATAGGAAAATAGAAATATTAAACCGAGTATTAGAGGACATGCTTATAATGTATGTCATGGATCAACAAAATCAATGGGAGAAATACCTTAATTTAGTGGAATTTTCCTACAAAAATAGTTATCACAGTTGAATTCAGTCAGCTCCCTTTGAAGCCTTATATGAAAGACTATGTCGTACTCCATTGAGTTGTGATCTATTAAAGGATCACATCATGTTAGGACCTGAAATTCTCCAAGAAATGGAAGAACAAATGGCAATAATTAAAGAGAGACTAAAAGAAGACAGAGATGGCCAGAAAAATTAAGCCGATGTAAAGAGAATTGATAGAAGCTTCGAGGAAGGAAGCAAAGTTTTTATTAGAGTAAAACCCTCTAAGAGTTCCTTCATATTGGGCAAGGGAAAAAATTTATCCCCTAGATTTGTCGGCCCATTTCAGATCCTAGAGAGGATCAGACCAGTTGCTTATAAGCTTGAGTTGCCATTCCATCTAAGAAGAATGCATAATGTGTTTCATGTTTCTATGCTTAGAAAATATGTATCTGGCCCATCCCATGTGCTAACATTTGAGAAATTACAGGTTTTTGAGGAGGGATTCCTTCCAGTCAAACCATTATGTATACTGGACCACCGGGTTCGTCGACTCAGGAAAAGTGAGCTTGAGCAAGTCAAGGTCTAGTGGGAACAATATAGCCTAGACTCAACTACCTAGGAAGATGCAGATGTTACTTTTAAAGACTTTCCTTATCTATTTGATTAAAATTATGTGGTAAAATAAATAGGAACACATAATTTAGCAAAGGTATAAACTTTTATGAAACCTCCAGATCGTGTCTTACTATTTAAATTTTATTTATGCACCTAAATTGTACCTTATGATTTCAGTTATGCTTTCAAAATTATCTGTTATGAGACGATGGTGATGATGCACATGTGGTTCTTACTTATATAGTTGTATGAACATGATTATTATGAAATTCATAGCGTTTATGATGTTATGAATTGAGGTTATATTGACATGTGATTAGTTTATTATGTATGTTTATGTTATAACTTATGACAATATTTCATGATGTGAAGCATGCAAAATTGATACAGATTTTGTGACATGCATGAGGATGCAGTTCCTAAGTATTTAATGTGGATGTTATATTATTATGATGAAATGAAAGAGTTAGGAGGTAAATTATTTTCTATGATGTTATGATTACGACTAATGTTTGGATACATGTTGAGATGTGGTGGGATGAGAAGGCCGGTTTATTTAATGATATCGTGGGAGTCCATACCTACGAGGGAGAATATGTAACACCATATGGGCGGGGGACAAAATCAATCAACACTACATATGGGAGTGGTTCCTTTGTCTTGTATAGCTCTTGATGGATATCTCTTGAAGGGCTGTGGGAAAATCTTGAGGAGGCCAGGGGTCTAATATTGTAGGCCAAGTTCCTGGTATTGGATGGGGATGTTGAAGTCTAGAAGTGGTTGTAATACTTTGATGCCTGGGGCTTTCCACCTTAGTGAGCTATGGACGGAGTGGGCCAACCTTGCAAGAAGCCCTAAGTCATTGAGTACTGGGACTGGATTCCTACCTTGGGATAGAGGAGGTCTAAGCTGGGTGCGAGCCTTGGGGCCAGCCTTGGCTATGGACAAACCGGGGAGGCTTATGCCTGGTTCCGAAAGTGGGAAAAAGGAAAGAGATTCCTCGAGATTTCCCAGGTATTGTGAAGAACTTTTGAAGCTTGTTGTTTATACTAGTTCAGTAGAGGGTGTTGGTCACACATGAAGTAATAAATAATAAATAAGTAATATAATATAATTAAATACTTAACTTTGGGACGAATTTCCTTCAAGAGCGAGAGTATGTAATGTCCCCTAATAATTATAAAATAATAAATAGCATACAAATAATATAATATAATTAAATAAACAATAAGTCAAGAAAATAATCAAAATAATAAATAAAATAGTAAACAATAACTCGAGTTCTAAATAAAATAGTAAATAATAAACTAGAGTCCTAAACAATAAACAAATAAGTAAAGTTAAGAGTTATTTAAGAAAGAGTTACTTAACAAAAGTAAAAAGTAATAAATTAACAAATATTTAAACTAAGAAACTATAAAAATTAGTAAAGTTAACAAAAATTAAATAAAAATAAGAGAAAGACTAAATTAAGTAAAGTTAATGAAAATTAAGTTAAACTAAGAGAACACTGAATTAAGTTAAACTTAAGTTGCATGTTGACATAGTGAATGTGTGCACGTGGTTCCCATTCCATTGTTTGGTCTATTTAATAGACATTAAGGAAGATTGAAAGATGATTCTTGCATCCATTCTCTGGAGAGAAAGGTATTGTGAGGAAAATGATACCCTTGAAGTAGTACGTTGATTGAGGGCTCCTGGGTGGCTAGCTGTGGAAAGATTAAATATAGCCGAGCCTATGGTTGGGTGAAGAGTTGTCCCCAAAACTTTGTTACGGTCAGCAAGATTGAGATAGTGTTCAACTTTGGAGTCTCAAGTAAGGAATATCACCATTACAGGTAAGTCATTTTTCACATGTTTCTAAAAATTTTATGATGATTAGTTAAACAGTTTTTGGGGTCATCATTAATTTTTTATTTGATATAATTAATTGCATGTAAATTTTGGGTTATTATAGATCTAAAGGAGGAGGAGCGCCTCTTCCATTCACAGATGTGGGTAAAGGGTTCCTCACTGTAATTCCTTATCGATAGCATAAGCCAAAAGAACCTCATTTCACCAGAGGCCGTGAAGCGGCTTGGCCTACTGACCATAACACACCTGCAACCATATACTATTAGGTGGCTTCATGAAGGAAGACACCTATGTGTACGCTCGCAGTGCCACCTTCTGTACAACATCAAGTCATTCACGGATGAGGTATTGTGTGATGTTGCTCCTCTTGATGTGCTTGATGTATTATTGGGCCAACCATACTTGTGGAGGCAACATTTTGTGTATGAGTCTAGGCCTTGTGTTGTTATTATTACTTTGGAAAATATCTTGTACAGGATACCGTAGGTAGTATCGCCTCCTGCCATCTTTTTGTTTACCGCAGACAACGTAGTAAGATTGTTTCCAAAACTAGGAAATTTATTTGCATTACCATTAACCCACAAGCAAAGAAGAATATTGTGGCCATAGCTTCGAAACAAGGCTCCCCTACATGGCAGAAACAGATGGAAAAATGTGTAGAGGAATACGAAGACATTTTCTCCTCACCCATAGAGGCTCCTCTACAATTTTAGGTCAAGCACTCCATTGATTTGACCCCAGGCATACCGATACATGATATTTCCATACCTCACGACCACACAGATATAATCTAGACATGTACACTCTGAGGCTGATAAATAAACCAAATTTACTGAACGCATCGAGCATGTCCACCTGCGGGTTCATGACATCTCCGACAAATCCAATACCCATTTCAGTAGAATTTGCCTTATCTCATAGAGGATCTGAATGAAATGGTGACCATTTCTTCTAAGGGGGAAGGAATGATCTAGGTGGATATTGGTGGCCACCCACCTATTCCATTTAGACCTGCACCATCAGTTCTTTCAGTTTTTCACTTTCAGCACAACTTACTATTTTTAGCAGGTTTTTGGGTACTGAACTCCTGAAGCCGTTTTGGGGCCCTAATGATCGAGGTGCATATTTTTGGCCACCCACCTATTCCATTTGAAACCCCACCATCAGTACTTTCAGTTTTCCAGTTTCAACAAAACTTAATATTTTTAGCAGTTTTTAGGGTCCTAAACAACCTGAGCAGTTTTGAGGCCCTGAACGACGTCTTTTTGGGAAAACCTGGAGAAATATGGGTCATTTGATAATTTTTCTCACTCAAAATTTGTAGTCCTCATATATATCTTTCTAACAAGGTATTAATCATGTCAAAGTGAGATCGTATGCCAAAGTTACATCCCCGGGAAGATTGATGTACCAATTTAACCAAACGGGGCCCACAATTTTGGCGCTTCATCTCCTAGCGTCAGGTTTTTGGATGTTTAGGGTTTTCTATTGTTTCTTAACAGTAAATAGGCATTCGAGCCTCATTGAAACAAATTTCAGAGTCTTATAGACACCACATCTCTTCTCAGATATAAGCTATCAACGCCTTAGCTAATTTATTTCCATTATGTGTATAAGCATATTTATGTTATTTGATATTAATGAAATGAAAGATTATTTCTACTGTATCTCTGTGTTTATGTTTATTTATGTGTATTATTACGATCCTGCATAGATCCGGATCATCCCTTTAGCAGATCACCCACCACTGTCGCAACTCTTGATGGACAAACAAATAATAAAAAAATAAAAATATGCTCACTTATTTTCCTCGGCACACGAGGGGCCAAGGCCCAAGCCCAAATGGGTTTTGATACCATGTTATATTTTGATACTGTACATTGTATTCCATTGATAAAATAATATTACATATATACAAGAAGTGTTGTCTCAAGATAGGGAAACTATCTTGGACACACAATCACTTGGTTGAGGGAATATCTAAACCACACAACAATCTAGGAAACATCTATATCACTCCTAAGGAATAGGAACATATCCGTTTACATAAAAAGAATCACAATTGGACAAATATGAATTTCATTTTTTCTAGGTAGCATGTTTTAAATACATAATTCTATAAAAAAAAATATTGAAGAGTTTTCCAGATTATCCATAATGTTATAGAACATTGGTCGATGTTTCAAATCCCAACGAGGATGCATATTCAACATAAGATCTTGAATGAAGGATTGAAAGAAATATTCAGGTCAAGATTAATAGCTAAAAATAAAAATAAAAAAGATGACAAGTATTTTATTATGATTTATTATTATTTTCTAAACTTATTAAGTAATATTTTAATAATCTATTTTTAAGAAATAATTTAATTATTCTCTTAAACCATGTGACACTAATTTAATTAATTTAGTTATTTAGTTGAAAATTAATTTTTTTACTAACTAATATATTTAATATAAATGTATCTATAATAATTAATTTAGAATTATTACTAACTAATATTTAAAATATTATATTTTTAAGTAATTAGGATTAATTAGAAATTCTGATTAGAATAAATAGTATTACTTAATAAAAAAGATAATTATAATTCACAATAAATTGTAGAGATATTCAAATTATATAATTTTTTATTTTATATATATAATTTTTAGAATTTATAATTTTTTTTAATGAATTTTTAATATTTAGTCTCGCTTGGTAATTAGTAAATAATAAAGATTCATAATTTAATATATATATATATATATATATATATATATATATATATATATATATATATATATATATATATATATATATATATATATATATATATAAAAGATACATAATTTACATATCTCTAAAATTTATTATTTCCATTAATTTTATTAAAAATTATTATAGATTATAATTATTATTTTTATTAAGTAATATTATAATTCTAATCAAAATTACTAATTAATCTTAATCAATTAAAAATAAAATATTTTAGATATTACTTAGTAACAATTCTAGCTTAATTAGGATAAATATACTTATATTAAATATATTAGTTAGTAAAAGCGTCGATCAAGTGGATAATCTAGAAAACTCTTCAATAATTGATAACCACAGGAAATTGAAAACTATAATTTTTTATTTATTTATTTATTTATATACGTGATAAGAGTATAATTTTATTATAAAATAAATTATTTTATAATTTTATTATAAAATAGTTTCTTTAAATTAAATTTCAGTTTTATTAATGAAGAATAAATATGAGTCCTCGAGATCATTTCTTTATAAAATATTATAGAGCGGTTATTGGGTTCAACTATATTAGATTTAACTTCTTTGAATACAACATAGTAAGGCTTAAAATTTTAAAACAATATGATGGACTATTTAGTATGGTATCACACGGTATCACATGAGACTTTTTAAAGTAGGAGAAAGATAAAAAGATGCTACAATGATTAAATGGGACAACCAAAGTTCAATCATGGTGGAAAATAACTTTATTTTTCATAAGAACAAAAAACATATTAATAATTACTTTCATTTTGTTAGTGAAAATGTTCATTCTAAAGATTTTTTTTTGAATATTGTAATATATGTGAGAATGCACCAGATCTTCACCAAATAAATCCTTTGGGAACATTTAATTTGAATTGTTTAGGGAGATGTTAGGTGTGCAAGTGAACCCTTTCTCCATTAAAAGGGAGAGTTGAAAATCATGGAGAAATCATCTAATATTAAAGAAAGATCGTTTCAGTTTGTTTCACAATTGTGGATATGTCCTAGATTAATTAGAATTAGTTTCTATTTTCTAATGTATTCTTTCATGTGCTAGCCATGTCTACATCCAAATCCTCTTGTATTAGTTAGAGATTCAATTTTATGTTATTTTATTTTAAATATATAAGGAAAATTATCACAAACAAAAGTTCTTAATTGGTTACAAAATTTCAATTTTGCGAAAAATATAATTTGGTAATTTTAATCTTTTAAAGATAAACCAGATTTATTATTTTGTTGTGTTAATTTATGTAATATTTATTAAATATAATTTTTTTTATTAGTATTAGAAATTGGGTCTAATATTATTTAGAGTAATTTTTTTATTGGAAATTGGGTATAATCTTCTTTATTTTCATATATGTAAGGAATGAATACATTGTATTTAATATTTTTGAATGGATAATATTACAATGGTTTCTTTTTAAAATTATAATTATATAAAATTGAGATTTATTTAAAAAATTTATTATTTATTAAATTCGTTTCTATTGGAAATTTAGTGTAATATAATTTATTTTCCTATACGTATTAAATGAATAAAATTTTATTATTATTTTATAAATTAATAATATTATAGTGAATATTGTTTTTAGAATAAAAATATTTATATAAAATTGTGGTTTGCAATTTTTTTAATTATTTATTGAATTGGATATTAAAGTTTAAAAGATATTTTTTTGTTATATATTATATTTACCTTTCACATATCTTATATTAACATATATATTTTTAAATAATTTTCATTTATCTTATAAAATGTTTTTTCCTTTTAATTGATATATATATATATATATATATATATATATATATATATATATATATATATATATATAGTTAACTTCCATGGTGTTAGAATATAAAACGGCACCTCAATATAAGTGTATTCTAGATTTTAGGAAGTCTAATCACATCAGCAACACTCATATTAGCTAGATTATGACACTTATTGCCAATATCCTCTCAAGAGAGGAATTAATGTTCACATGAATTAATTTTCTCATTTGTTAAACATAAACAATTAGAAAAAGTTGTAAAGTAAAATTTTCAATGAAGAAGACATTTGATGCTCATAACGTTCATTTGTACAAAAGAGGTATGAAAAAGAATGTGTTGTTTTAGATAGACTTTTATTATTTTGATTGGTGCTAATTACTTTTATTTGTATTTGAAAGAAATAATTATTCCACATTCACATAAATAACATATTAAATTATAATTAGATAAAATTTATTATTATAATATTTAAAACCTTATTGTTAAATCACCTTAAATAATACCTCAGTTTTAGATAACATTACCCTTAATTAATAACTCACCCTTATAAAACTTAAAAAAAAAAAAATTTAATATATAGAAAAAGAAGCTGCAGTGGGCATCGGTTAAGTCAAAACTTATATCATACTATCTATGTTTCTCTTTCAGTAGACATAAATGGGCATGCCAAAGAAATTCAACATAGTATATGCCTAGATGAAACGGCCCCCCTGGTGACGATCGTGTAACGGAAGACGCTCATATCCTAAAACTCCAGATTCTCTTCCTACCAAGTATTTCACCCTCATAAGAAATATTATAAATGCTTGATAAATAATAATAATTATATAATCTAGTATCTAATTCCAAAATAAACTCCCCATACCCTTCAACTTTCCCGTAAACATTTAAATGTATGCATATACATAATTTATTCTACTAAATTATTATGATAGGCTAGCTTTTATCTTTATTGTAACTTCTTGTTTTAGTCTTTTAGTTTTATCTGTTATTACACGAATTATTAAGACACATTCAAAGTTAGAAACGAACAAGGCATTAACACATGAATTTTTATTTTAAAGTTTTAATTAAAAATGATAATTTTTGTTTGAGTAAAAGATGAAAGTAGTTATGTGGTAAAATTTTTCAAGAAACCTAGGAAGAGGTTGAGACACTTTTGACAGTTATCTTTCCAAAAATTATTCAAGGAAAAATCCTAGAAATGAAAGGGGTAGGAAAAAGGGGGTTAAGTAGCTCATGTTTTGGACTTGAGTATCTTGAGCTAGTGTGGGAACCAGTGGAACTCAAAATTTCACCCTAGTCAGATTGGATTTTGTGAATCTTGAGGTCTGGCTACCTGTCTCAGAGAATTACCTCAAACCTGGTGAGGAGCAAGGGGGGAGCGGAGGACGTAATCACCTCGCTCAAGGTTCAGAGGACCGACAATTACTGTGGAAAAACCTGTACTCTAAAGTAGGTATATTCTACCATTTTATGTTTATTTTCAGAGTTTGCATTAGAGTGATGTAGGAAAATTAACTGTAGAAAATTTATGACTTGACTATATATATATATATATGTGTGTGTGTGTGTGTGTGTGTGTGTGTGTGTGCTCAGAAGAAAATAACAGTAGAGCAATGAAGTACTGGTTCTAGTAAATAACGGAGCAGCCCGTTGCATTCAGAATTAACTCGCTATTTTATTTAAAATTTCAGAATTAATTTGCTCTATTATTTTAAAAAATAGGACTACCTATTTTTCATTATCATTTTACGAAGATGTAGGAAAATCACCTATTGTTGTATTATTTCATTTTAGAAGACACATGATTGGAAATATTTGATTTTTACAGTAAAAATAAATATATGAGGAAATTCCTATTCTTTAAAGAGTATGAAAGTATATGATAAAATAGTAAATTGGAATATTCAAGAGACAGGAGATAGCACTTTAATTTTGGAGTTTCTTTACTGATAAAATAGAAAATTGGGAAAACCTCTCAACCATAGAGGGTTTTATATTTCATAAGTGAGAAATCGGTTAGTTGTGGGTTTCAGACCAGAAATTTGCAAGGGGGTTCCATTCTGGTCTCGACAACTCTCTACCAAAAACAATGAATTTAATAATGAGGGTTTCAGTGCAAAAACTTTTGTACGAAACAAATAATCAGAGGAACTTTGATAATTAAATAAAGAGATAGAGCCATAGGCCTAGTCATGAGAGCTAACACCATAATAGAAATATGGAAATGGCTTACTGACAAAACCTTCCAATTCGAGGCGTACTTAATTCAGAGTAATTAAATTGCAGTAAGAAGTTGTAATTAGCCATAAGGAAAGACCAATAATGCATGAACAAGAAAAAACTAGTATATGGGCTAATTTTCCTAAAGTATTATTCAACAGAGATAATCTGGAGTCTTAAAAAAATATGTTAGTCCTTAAATTGAAATGGGTAAGCCTATGCATAAGGCTGTCATAGATACAGTTATTACAAATGTAATGAAAGAAGAAGAAAAGAACATAACCTAGTTACGGGATTGAACCCATTAATATTTTAGTTTAAGAAAAACAAATTAAGGAACTCAAAATCTAAGTTCTTCCTCGTCGAGGATATGAAAAAAAACTTTAACATAAGTGGATAGTCCTCCATGAGAGGCAAAAACTTAATTTAAGTCCACGACAGAAGCCAGAGAAATGAAGGTCGAGACCTGCAAGGTATGCAGTGGATGGGAAAGGGAATTACAGATGGAAATACCCATGCATAATAGAAATAAGTTCAACAAGGGACATTGTCTACCTTAGAGATTTTGAGGAAGGGTAGCACGTTGCCTTTCTTTGTGTTAGGAAGAACCTGAATTAAGCTCCAATCAGTGCCTCATGGAGACAGAACAACAAGCAAATTGTGAGAAAATCTGGGTAACAAAATTGTACCTACCTCAATACTCATAATAAATATCTCTGTAAAAAAACACTTAACATTAAAAGAAACTTACTGTAGAGTCCAACGTCACAGTGGCTTGCAGGGGAAGGCTAGCACCATCTCAGTGGTGAAATATTTAAATTAGAACAAACCTTTAAAATGTCGAGAAATGTTGACCGTTGTTAAAAAATTCCTTACACTGTAGCAGGAGATAAGAAGGAAAAATAAATAAATAAAAACAGTGCCGAACAACCCATTCTCACCAGTGGAACCCACGACAGAGGAGTCGAAGGAGAAAGGCCTATTGTTGTAGAGCCAAGTTTGGCCACTGAGAGGGCAACAATGGGATAGAGGTGGGAGGATGGGGGTAGATGGTTACCTTAACCCACCTCCTCAACCCAGTTCACCGTTCGATGCGTTGAGTGAAACATCTAGGGTGGAAGAGGTGCCAGGAAACCTCGACAAGTGGAGACCGTAGCACAAGGTTCAAGAACCAGAGGTGGAAACATAAATGAACCATAGATATTTATAAAAAATTTGTTGGCAAGGAGATTCAGAAGCCCAATGTATACATCATACATTTAAAAACATGTACATTGAATAGACGTGCTGACATAATAAAATACATGCCAAATCTCGATGCCGAAGTTTGTCCAATGTTAATTAGTGTTTAGGAAATATGGGTTACAAATATTGTACAGGGTTTGATTGGATTACATATATGATGATGAAATGTTTCTTAATGTAGAAAATTATAAAAACTAATGTCATAGCCATTGTTTAAAGCTTAAGTAAAATAAACGGTGTTAGTATGTTGGCAAAGATTAAGTATTATCTTTTACATACTTGCAAACCGAATTGATGTGAAATGTATGCATAGGATAAAGTTTTTTTTCTATTGTTAAGAAATATGGTTATTTACATGTGAAGGTGACAAGTGGTATGAAATCTTAAGTTAGAAACTGGGCCAAATGTACCAGAACCATACTTACTGTTGTGATGCAGATTTTATGAAATTTAATGATTTGATATTGTGATAAGTATAGGAATATTTTGTAAATCATCATGAGAAGAGGATCAAGTCAACACCCACCAAGAAACACAGGAGAGACTCATCCTGTGACCAATTGTGAATTCATTCCCGAGATGTGGGTGCAGCTAAGTGTGGCCTAGCACCAGTAGATAAGCAGAACACAGGAAGAATAGTAGCGGAAGACAAAAAAATTGTTGGATAATGTTCAACAGCTACAAACATAAATGCTTAAGGTTCCCAGTGACAATGAAAGCTTGATGAGAGAACAAGAGAGGATACTGAAGAGTCTATCAAATAGATATAATCCTCGCAGTGGACAACCAAGCTCTGAGAGAAATACTCAGGAAAACAGGGATCAGTTCTAAGGAGCACATCATCATGTGGAGGACAGTCGAATGCCAAAAATCCATAAAAGTCAAACCTATAATGAGGCAGAATCTGGAAATGTTATGGAAGGGCAGGAGTTGAAGAAGCAGAAAGTGGAGTTACAGGGAGAATTCCGAAAGATCAAGCCTCCTACTTTTGATGGAGAGGCGGAGGAACTAGAAAAATCTTGGATTATAAATATGAATAAATACTTTCAGGTGTATGAGTATAGCAATAATATTAAAGCTCACCTAGCCATCTATTAGTTGTGGGAGAAAGAAATGCTGTGGTGGGAGGAAGTGAAAAATGTAAGGGGAGTAGAAGACCAAAACATAACTTGGGATGAGTTTCAAAAGTACTTTAAAGACAAGTAATTAACTGAAATATTTTATGATGAGAAGTATCGAGAGTTTCATGATTTGAAACTGGGTCAAATGAATATGGATGAGTTTATCACGAAATTCACATCTTTATTAAGATATGTACCCTACATGCGTGATGAAAAAACTAAGGTGCAACATTTTTTGAGCATTTTTCCAATTCATATGATTGAAAGGATTGAGTTCGTAAATCCTAAGATTATGGATGAAGTGATTAGGAAGGCACGGATGTGCTATCAACAGTCCAAGGTGAAGGGAGAAGTTGGGATAAGTTGGCCACCTAGAAAGGGGCAGAAATGTTTTTCCAATAATAGAAATAGCAGATCCAGCAATTTCAAGAATACTGCAAGACATCCGTCCATCAAGTATAATGGTAAAAGCCAAAACATAACTAAGTGGACAAGGGAAGAAAGGCCTAATGAAGCTTCTAGTAGACCAGATATTGGGCAAACCCAGAAACCCCCATTACAGTGTTGGGGCTATGGAGAAGCACATTTTTTCAAGAACTATCCGCATCGAGGATGGAGTGAGGTGGCAGTAAATCTTCAAGAAGCGTCAATGGTGGGGGATTTAGCTCAAAACATACCTAGAATCAACACAACACTGAAGGATTGACAAGCAGATTAACAATAGACCATGATAGAATTAGAAGGTAAGATTCAAACCTTGGATGTTTCTATTCTATTTGATCCTGGTTTCAGTTTGAGCTACATACACCATCGTGTAGTTGAAAGAAGTAAATTGCAGGAAAAAAAATTTAAAAATCCATGGCTGTTTCAGCTAGCTATAGGGGCTAGAAGACAGGTTCATACTAAGGTACCCGACTATGAATTAAAAATTGGAGACTGGCACATAACTGTGAAACTCAATGTTTTACCATTGGGCTCTTATGATATATTGCTAGGGATGGATTGGCTAGAAAGACACTGGTCTTTGGTGGAATGTTACAATAAGGCTATACATTTTAATTCTAATGATGGGTCAAGACAGGAACTGCATGGCATTAAAAATCCTTTGAAGCTGTGACCCATTACTGCATCACAACTAAGTAAATGTATAAGGAATGACTGCCAGCTTTATGAAATTCACGTTGGGTTCACCAATACCAAATATAAGACTGCTATGTTAGAACATATTCTTGTTGTATAGGAATTTCAAGATGTTTTTCCTGAGGAAATTCTAGGGCTACTAGCAAAAAGAGACATAGAATTTATTATTGAGTTAATACCCGAGAAAACACTGTGTCCCAGACTCCTTAAAGAATGAGTGTACCAAAATTAACAGAGTTAAAAATTCAATTGCAGGAGTTGACAGATAAAGGTTATATTCGGCCAAGTGTGTTCCCATGGGGAGCACCGATGCTGTTTGTAAGGAATAAGGATGGTACTATGTGTATGTGTATGGAATATCATCATCTCAACAAGCTGACTGTTAAAAACAAGTACCCCCTACCGCACATTGATGATTTTTTTGACCCAGTCAAGGGAGCTGTAATTTCCTCCAAAATTGACTTAAGTTCAGGCTACCATCAAATCTGAATCAAGGATGAAGATATAAGCAAAACAAATTTCCATACCAGGTATGGAAATTACGATTTTGAGGTGTTACCGTTTGGGTTAACCAACACACCAACAACATTTATGAGCTTAATGCATGGAATTTTTCACCCCTATTTGGATAAATTTGTGTTAATATTTATTTATGATATCTTAATTTACTCTAAGAATGAGGAAGAGCACAAAGAACATTTTCATATTGTGTTGAAAATGCTAAGATAGCATAAAATCTATGCCAAATTCAGTAAATCTAATTTCTTTAAGGAGCAGATCCAATACTTGGGGCATGTGATTTCAGTTGAAGGAATACTTGTGGACCCAGAAAAGATAAAGATAATTATGGAGTGGAGGGTTCCAAAGAACCTGGAAGACATATGTTCATTTATGGGCTGAGTTGGTTACTACCAACGATTCATCAATGGGTTTTCTAAAATAGCTTATCCTAATACTTCTTTGCAAAGAAAAGGAAGGGTTTTCAAATGGACACAAGAATGCCAAAACAGTTTTGAATTATTAGAAGAGCTATTAACCACTACTCCTATCCTGAAGGAAACATATTCCAATAAGGAATTCGAAGTATGTACTGATGCATGTAACAAGGGTGTCGGAGCAGTGTTTACTCATGAGGGAAGAGTCATATCATATGAGTCTAGAAAACTGAAGGATCACAAGCAACATTATTCAACATATGATTTGGAGCTGACTACAGTTGTGCATGCTTTGCGGATATGGAGGCATTATATATTAGGCAAAAGATTCGTGCTGGGGACTGATCATAGTAGCTTAAATAGCTACTTCAAGCAGGGTGATTTGAATTCTCGACAAGCGATATGGAATGCCTTTCTTAGAGAATTTGACTTCGATATTCAGCATGTGAAAGGAAAAGAGAACAAAGTGTCAGATGCCTTAAGCAGAAAATTGCACGACATTTATGAACTCTATTTTAACTAGAATGAATTTAAATTACAAGATCGAGTTTGGAAGCAGCAAGGGAGGACCCAAAATATCAGAACTTTTGGCAGCAAGTAATAGATGATGAAGGATGAGGAAAACAATATGAATATGAAATCAATGAAAAAAAACTTCTTGTTTTCTGGAAGAGGATATATATTCCCAATCAGGTTGGTATAAAGTGAATTATTCTGGATGAGTATCATAGGAGTACCCATGGCAGGCATCCTAGGTACCAAAATATGTTAACAACAATAAAAAAAGACTACATATGGCTAGGGATGAGAAGGGGCATAGCTGAATATTTGACCAGGTGCCTTGAATGCCAGCAGATTAAAGTGGAGTATCAACATCCTATGAGATTTATTCAACCAATTCCTGTGCCTGAGTGGAAGTGAGAAGCCATTTCCCTTGACTTTATCATGGGACTACCCAGAGAAAAAAAAAAATAATGATTCTATAATGGTGGTAGTCGAGAGACTTAGAAAAGTGGCACATTTTATCCCTGTTCAATCTACCTATAAAACGATGCAAATTACTGATATTTTTATGAAGGAAATTTTCAGGTTGCATGGTATTCCCCGAGCAGTCATTTCAGATCGTGACGTGAAGTTAACCTCCGCATTATGGAAGACACTATTTAGCGGACTGGGAACACAAATAAAATTTAGTACTGCTTACCACCCACAAACAGATGGACAAATAGAAAGGGTAAATCAAGTCTTAGAAGACATGTTGCGTATGTATGTAATGCAACAACCAATGAAATGGGAGGAGTACCTACATTTGGTTGAGTTTGCATACAATAACGGATATAAAGAATCCCTTAAGATGAGCCCTTTCAAAGCATTGTATGGGAGATAGTGTCGAATTTCTATACACTGGAGTAGTCTAGAAAATAAAACGAGGCTAGGAACGGATATGATGGAAGAAATGGAATGAGAAGTCAAGAAAATTAAGGAAAATTTGAAAGCGGCACAGGACCAGCAAAAGGTTTATGCTGACAGGAAAAGAACTTTTCGAGAATTTGCAGTAGGGGACCATTTTTATGTGTGAATCAATCCAAAGAAAAGCACTCTTCGATGGAATGGTTGTGCCAAGTTGGCTCCCCGATACTACGGACTCTTTGAATTCTTAGAGAGAATAGGGCCAGTGGCCTATCTATTGGATTTACCAAACCATATATTAGTGCACAATGTATTTCACATGTCTTTGTTGAAGCATTATGTGCACGATTCTAAGCACATAATACATTGGTATGGTATACATTTAAGTTGACAAAGTCCTTCGATTTGCATACAGTAATTTTCTGATCTGAACTAATCAAAAACTTGTTGATTTTAGGTAGGAACGAACGACAAGCTCCTGGTAGAACTGCAGCATATCCTAGATCAGAGAGAAATAATGCTTCGGAAGTGAATCACCCCCCAAGTTAAAGTGCAGTGGAAAAACTTTGGCTCGGAGGAGGCTACTTGGGAAGACGAAAAATTTATATTTAAGGCCTATCCGGAGATGTTCTCAGAAAACGAGTAACACCGAGGATGGTGTTTCTTTCAGCGGGGGAAGATGTAACTTCTTATTTTAGCCTTTTAATTTTATCTGTTGTTACACAAATTATTAAGACACATTCAAAGTTAGAAACGAATGAGGCATTCGTTAATGACATTAACACATGAATGTTTATTTTAAAGTTTTAATTAAAAATGATAATTTTTATTTGAGTAAAAGGTGAAAGTAACTATGCGGTAAATAATTTCTCGAAGAAAACCGGGAAAGAGGTTGAGATAGTTTTGATAGTGCCTTCAAAGGATTCAGGAAAAATACTGAAAAGAGTTGCAATGTAGAAAAATAGGGGGTTAAGAAGCGGATGTTTTGGACTTGAATATCTTGAGGGCGATGCTTAGAACCAGTGGAACTCAGAAGTTCAGCCTAGTGCAGAAAGAATGGATTTTTTGAAATCTTGAGATCTGATTACTTGTCTCAGAGAACTACCTCAAACATGGTGAGGATCAAGGAGGGAGCAGAGGACGTAATCACCTCACTCAAAGTTGGGAGGACCGACAATTACTGTGGAAAAACATGTACTCTAAAGTAGGTATATTCTACCATTTTATGTTTCTTGTTAGATTTTGCAGTAGGGTGATGTAGGAAAATTAACTGTAGAAAATTTATGGCTTGACTATCTATGCATATATAAATTCATGCTTAGAATAAAAAAACAATAAATAATGAAGTAGTAGTTCTAGTAAATAACAAAGCCGATGTATTGCATTCAAAATAAACTCGTTGTTTTATTTAAAATTTCATAATTAATTCGTTGTTTTATTTTAAAACATAGGACTACAAACTGTTCATTATCATTTTATAAAGATGTCGGAAGGACTGCCAGCTTTATGAAATTCACGTTGGGTTCACCAATACCAAATATAAGACTGCTATGTTAGAACATATTCTTGTTGTATAGGAATTTCAAGATGTTTTTCCTGAGGAAATTCTAGGGCTACTAGAAAAAAGAGACATAGAATTTATTATTGAGTTAATACCCGAGAAAACACTGTGTCCCAGACTCCTTAAAGAATGAGTGTACCAAAATTAACAGAGTTAAAAATTCAATTGCAGGAGTTGACAGATAAAGGTTATATTCGGCCAAGTGTGTTCCCATGGGGAGCACCGATGCTGTTTGTAAGGAATAAGGATGGTACTATGTGTATGTGTATGGAATATCATCATCTCAACAAGCTGACTGTTAAAAACAAGTACCCCCTACCGCACATTGATGATTTTTTTGACCCAGTCAAGGGAGCTGTAATTTCCTCCAAAATTGACTTAAGTTCAGGCTACCATCAAATCTGAATCAAGGATGAAGATATAAGCAAAACAAATTTCCATACCAGGTATGGAAATTACGATTTTGAGGTGTTACCGTTTGGGTTAACCAACACACCAACAACATTTATGAGCTTAATGCATGGAATTTTTCACCCCTATTTGGATAAATTTGTGTTAATATTGATTTATGATATCTTAATTTACTCTAAGAATGAGGAAGAGCACAAAGAACATTTTCATATTGTGTTGAAAATGCTAAGATAGCATAAAATCTATGCCAAATTCAGTAAATCTAATTTCTTTAAGGAGCAGATCCAATACTTGGGGCATGTGATTTCAGTTGAAGGAATACTTGTGGACCCAGAAAAGATAAAGATAATTATGGAGTGGAGGGTTCCAAAGAACCTGGAAGACATATGTTCATTTATGGGCTGAGTTGGTTACTACCAACGATTCATCAATGGGTTTTCTAAAATAGCTTATCCTAATACTTCTTTGCAAAGAAAAGGAAGGGTTTTCAAATGGACACAAGAATGCCAAAACAGTTTTGAATTATTAGAAGAGCTATTAACCACTACTCCTATCCTGAAGGAAACATATTCCAATAAGGAATTCGAAGTATGTACTGATGCATGTAACAAGGGTGTCGAAGCAGTGTTTACTCATGAGGGAAGAGTCATATCATATGAGTCTAGAAAACTGAAGGATCACAAGCAACATTATTCAACATATGATTTGGAGCTGACTACAGTTGTGCATGCTTTGCAGATATGGAGGCATTATCTATTAGGCAAAAGATTAGTGCTGGGGACTGATCATAGTAGCTTAAATAGCTACTTCAAGCAGGGTGATTTGAATTCTCGACAAGCGATATGGAATGTCTTTCTTAGAGAATTTGACTTCGATATTCAGCATGTGAAAGGAAAAGAGAACAAAGTGTCAGATGCCTTAAGCAGAAAATTGCACGACATTTATGAACTCTATTTTAACTAGAATGAATTTAAATTACAAGATCAAAATCTGGAAGCAGCAAGGGAGGACCCAAAATATCAGAACTTTTGGCAGCAAGTAATAGATGATGAAGGATGAGGAAAACAATATGAATATGAAATCAATGAAAAAAAACTTCTTGTTTTCTGGAAGAGGATATATATTCCCAATCAGGTTGGTATAAAGTGAATTATTCTGGATGAGTATCATAGGAGTACCCATGGCAGGCATCCTAGGTACCAAAATATGTTAACAACAATAAAAAAAGACTACATATGGCTAGGGATGAGAAGGGGCATAGCTGAATATTTGACCAGGTGCCTTGAATGCCAGCAGATTAAAGTGGAGTATCAGCATCCTATGAGATTTATTCAACCAATTCCTGTGCCTGAGTGTAAGTGAGAAGCCATTTCCCTTGACTTTATCATGGGACTACCCAGAGAAAAATAAAAATAATGATTCTATAATGGTGGTAGTCGAGAGACTTAGAAAAGTGGCACATTTTATCCCTGTTCAATCTACCTATAAAACGATGCAAATTACTGATATTTTTATGAAGGAAATTTTCAAGTTGCATGGTATTCCCCGAGCAGTCATTTCAGATCGTGATGTGAAGTTAACCTCCGCATTATGGAAGACACTATTTAGCGGACTGGGAACACAAATAAAATTTAGTACTGCTTACCACCCACAAACAGATGGACAAATAGAAAGGGTAAATCAAGTCTTAGAAGACATGTTGCGTATGTATGTAATGCAACAACCAATGAAATGGGAGGAGTACCTACATTTGGTTGAGTTTGCATACAATAACGGATATAAAGAAAGGAAATCCTTAAGATGAGCCCCTTGAATCATTGTATGGAGGACGGGTATCGAATTTCTATACAACTTTGGAGTAGTCTAGAAAATAAAACGAGGCTGGGAACGGATGATGGAAGAAATGAATGAGGAAGTCGAGAAAATTAAAGAAAATTTGAAAGTGGCACAGGACCAGCAAAAGGTTTATGCTGACAGGAAAAGAACTTTTCGAGAATTTGCAGTAGGGGACCATTTTTATGTGTGAATCAATCCAAAGAAAAGCACTCTTCGATGGAATGGTTGTGCCAAGTTGGCTCCCCGATACTACGGACTCTTTGAATTCTTAGAGAGAATAGGGCCAGTGGCCTATCTATTGGATTTACCAAACCATATATTAGTGCACAATGTATTTCACATGTCTTTGTTGAAGCATTATGTGCACGATTCTAAGCACATAATACATTGGTATGGTATACATTTAAGTTTACAAAGTCCTTCGATTTGCATACAGTAATTTTCTGATCTGAACTAATCAAAAACTTGTTGCTTTTAGGTAGGAACGAATGACAAGCTCCTGGTAGAACTGCAGCATATCCTAGATCAGAGAGAAATAATGCTTCGGAAGTGAATCACCCCCCAAGTTAAAGTGCAGTGGAAAAACTTTGGCTCGGAGGAGGCTACTTGGGAAGACGAAAAATTTATATTTAAGGCCTATCCGGAGATGTTCTCAGAAAACGAGTAACACCGAGGATGGTGTTTCTTTCAGCGGGGGAAGATGTAACTTCTTATTTTAGCCTTTTAATTTTATCTGTTGTTACACAAATTATTAAGACACATTGAAAGTTAGAAACGAATGAGGCATTTGTTAATGACATTAACACATGAATGTTTATTTTAAAGTTTTAATTAAAAATGATAATTTTTATTTGAGTAAAAGGTGAAAGTAACTATGCGGTAAATTTCTCCAAGAAAACCAGGAAGAGGTTGAGATAGTTTTGATAGTTACCTTCCCAAAAAGGATTTAAGGAAAAATACTAGAAAGGAAGGGGGTTCTGTGTAGAAAAAGAAAAGGGGGTTAAGAAGCGGATGTTTTGGACTTGAATATCTTGAGCTGATGTGGGAACCAGTGGAACTCAGAAGTTCAGCCTAGTGCAGAAAGAATGGATTTTTTGAAATCTTGAGATCTGATTACTTGTCTCAGAGAACTACCTCAAACATGGTGAGGATCAAGGAGGGAGCAGAGGACGTAATCACCTCACTCAAAGTTGGGAGGACCGACAATTACTGTGGAAAAACGTGTACTCTAAAGTAGGTATATTCTACCATTTTATGTTTCTTGTTAGATTTTGCAGTAGGGTGATGTAGGAAAATTAACTGTAGAAAATTTATGGCTTGACTATCTATGTATATATAAATTCATGCTTAGAATAAAAAAACAATAAATAATGAAGTAGTAGTTCTAGTAAATAACAAAGCCGATGTATTGCATTCAAAATAAACTCGTTGTTTTATTTAAAATTTCATAATTAATTCGTTGTTTTATTTTAAAACATAGGACTACAAACTGTTCATTATCATTTTATAAAGATGTCGGACAATCACCTATTATTGTAGTATTTCATTTGAGAACACACATGATTGGAAATATTTGATTTTTACAAGGAAATTCCTATTCTTTAAAGAGTATGAGAGTATATGATAAAATAGTAAACTGGAATATTCAAAATACAGGAGATGGCACTTTAATTTAGGAGTTTCTTTACTAATAAAATAGAAAATCGGGAAAACCACTTAGCCATAGAGGGTTTTATACCGCATACGTGAGAAATCTGTTAGTTGTGGGTTTCAGACTAGAACTCTGCAACGGGGTTGCAATCCCAGTCCCGAAAACTCTCTACAAAAACAATGAATTTAATAATGAGGGTTTCAGTGTAAAAACCTCTGTATAAAACAAATAATTAGAAGAACTTCGATAATTAAATAAAGATATAGAGCCGTAGGCCTGGTTGTGAGAGCCAGCACCATAATAGAAACATGGAAACAACTTACTGAAGAAACTTTCTAAATCGAAGCATACTTAATTTAGAGTAATTAAAGTGTAGTTAGAAGCTGTAATTAGCCATAAGGAAAGACCAATAACACATGAACAAGACAGAACTAGTATATGGGCTAATTTTCTTAAAGTATTATTTAACAGAGATAATCTGGAGTCTTAAAAAAATATGTTAGTCCTTAAATTGAGACTAGTAAGCCTATCCATAAGGTTGTCATAGATACAGTTATTACAAATGTAATGAAAGAAGAAGAAAAGAATGGAACCTAGTTATCGTATTGAACCCATGAAAATTTTAGTTTAAAAAAAACAAATTAAGGAACTTAAAATCTAAGTTCTTCCTCGTCGAGGATATGAACAAAAACATTAACATAAGTGGAGAGTCCTCTATGAGGGGAAAAAACTTAAGTTAAGTCCACGACAGAAGCCAGAAAAATGAAGGCTGAGACCTGCAAGGTATGCAGTGGATGGGAAAAGGAATTACAAATGGAAATACTCATGCATAATAGAAATAAGTTCAACAAGGGACAACGTCTACCTTAGAGATTTTCAGGAAGGGTAGCAGGTTTCCTTTCTTCGTGTCCGGAAGAACCCGAATTAAGCTCCAATTTGTGCCTCGTGGAGACAGAACAACAAGAAAATTGTGAAAAAATATGGGTAATAAAATTGTACCTGCCTCAATACTCATAATAAATCTCTGTGTAAAAACAACACTTAGCATTAAAAGAAGCTTACTGTAGTGTCCAACGTCGTAGTGGCTTGCAGGGGAAGGCCAGTTCCATCTGAGCGGCGGAATATTTAACTTAGAAAAGACCTTAAAAATGCCGAGAAATGTTGACTGTTGTTAACAGTTTCCTTACACTGTAGCAGGAGATAAGAAGGAAAAATAAATAAATAAAAACCATGCCAAACAACCCATTCTCACTAGTGGAACCCACGATAGAGGAGTTGAAAGAGAAAGTCCTGCTGTTGCAGAGCCAAATTTTGCCACCGAGAGGGCAACAATGTGATAGAGGCGGGAGGATGGGGGCGGGTGGTTACCCTAACCCACCTCCTTGGCCCAGTTCACCATTGGATGTGTCAAGTGAAAGATCTAGGGTGGAAGAGGCACTAGGCAACCCCGACAGGTGGAGACCATAGCACAAGGTTTGAGAGCCAGAGGTGGAAACATAAATGAACCACAAGTATTTATAAAAATTGTGCTAGCAACGAGATTTAGAAGCCCAATGTGTACATCATACATTTTAAAACCTGTACATTGAATAGACATCCTGACATAACAAAATACATGCCAAATCTCGATGCCGAAGTTTGTGCAATGTTAATTAGTGTTTAGGAAATTTGGGTTACAAATATTGTACACGGTTTGAGCGGATTACATATATAATGATGGCATGTTTCTTAATGTCAAAAATTATAACAACTAATGTCATACCATTGTTTAAGGCTTAAGTAAAATATACGGTATTAGCATGCTGGCAAAGATTGAGTTTTATATTTTACATACTTACAAACAGAATTGATGTGAAGTGTATCCGTAATATAAAGTTTTTTTTTATTTTAAGTGTTAAGAAATGTGGCTATTTACATGTGAAGGTGACATTTATCAACATTCGAGGGCCCATGTGGAATCACGTTTGAATTTTATGAAAGCCTCATTTATATAGAACAAGGCAATATTGTTGATATCATGCGTATTGTTGACGCCTCTGACAATGACAAAAATGCTTTTTCAAATTAATTTTAAACTTTGAATTAACTGTAAAAATAAAATTTAGAAATAATTTTTTTTATAATTTTATAATTACATTTTAATAATAAAAATATTTAATAAATAAGTAAATTTAATTTTAAATTTATTAAAATAAAAAAATAATATATTTATACACTAAATTGAATATATCATTCATAAAAATTGAAAATAAATAAAAAATAATAATAATAACAATTATTTCTCAATCCAAAATTAAATCAATTAACAATCTTTATTCTTATTTTTTAAATAACATTTAACAATTAAAAATATAACTTTCCAATATAATTGATTATATTATTTTTTTTATTTAATTTTAGTTTTATTAAATCATATATTTTAATTTAATTTTCATTATATTAAATATATGTTTAGTAAGATTTCAAATGATACTATTCATTTTTATTATTGTTCAAACATGTGTTTAGTGGAGATTATATCAGTGAAATACTAGATATAAAATTAAAATAAAAAATTAAAATAAAAAATTAATATAAACGACATGATCGAGGAGATGTTGAAGATGTTGTACTCAAGTGTGAAATCAACATAATAATAATAATAAATTATAATGTTAATTTAATTAAAAGTATAATGAAAGTAGTAATAAAAATGGTAAGAAGTATAAATTTAATTTCTTTTATTTCAATTAATAAAATTAAAGACAATAATTTATATTTGGAACATGTTATTTCAAAATTTCATTTTTATATTTAATTAATTAGAAGACTTAATATTTACAATGAACTTTTTAATATATTTTATAACTGTAAATTTTTTAAAGAAAAATGTATATATATATATATATATATATATATATATATATATATATATATATATATATATAGTGCGAAGAAGCAACATATATCCATTTTAACTTGAAATGTACCAAGTATCAAGAGGGATCTACTCACTATATGTGAAAACTATTTCTAAAATTTTGTATTCGAAAAGAGGATTGTATTTTAAGAAGTTTGATCTTTATAGACACATTTTTTTTCTTTTTTCAAGTTATGCACTTTGCATTATGTCAAATGAGGATTACATAGGACAAAAATTTCTGGTATTGGTTTGTCTAAAGGGAAACCATACTAGTAACATAAATTCAAAGCCTTGAGGTTTTTAATACCTTTTATAAATATAGAATATTGTAAATGAAAACTTATAAAAATAGGTTGGTTGTGCTAGTCTTTGACATACATTCACATCAAAAGAAAATAAATACTACTAGTATTGCAAGAAAAAAACTATTGAGTCATAACAACTATTGCGCATAATCCCTAATCATCCGCACTAGTTGATCAAAGCCCTAACTCAAGGAGAAGGAAATGTTGTTTGATCTTTTCGTGAGAATGTTTAGCTTGTTTTCAGTACCTTTAATCCCCCCCCCCCCACCGGGAGCTTTGTCGATTAAATAAAATTATCCTAATAAGTCCTCTTATACCTCCTTATGCAACCTAAAATATTCAAATGAAATTTATCCTTATGCCGACTTTTTTCTGGGATGGATAAAGTGACAAGAGAATACATAATGTGTCAAATATGGTGGAAGCCACAACCCTATTTTATATGAGAATGCTTACTCCTAGGAATCCTCCTTCGAAGCCCTCTATGCAGTCATTTGATTCATATATAAGATGGATTTATGTTAGTATACAAGAATGGAAATTTAATAATTTCTGTTTTTGTATTATAATTTTTAACTTTTAAATAATGTGTGTGTGAGTGTGTGTGTGTGTGAGAGAGAGAGAGAGAGAGAGAGACTAAGTTAATAAGTTCTAAATTAAAAATTGTTTGTATTAATAATCAAATATAAATTAAGCTTAAAGGGGTTGAATTTAATGGTGAATAGTTACAATTTTTTAAAAATTGGAAATGGTTCAATTCTTATGAGGGTTCCTTACTTTGAAATCTAAGGGGACATAAATTACTCATGGTATTAATTACAGGTGAAAATGTACATGGAATACAAGTTTAGAGAAAAAAACAAATACTTTCTACATTATATTTACTTAATGTCAAGTGTAAACGTCCATTGGATGCAAAATTCAATTCCACATCCAACGAGTACCCATTCCTCATGCTTTTGAGTAGTCCCACATCGAAAAAAATGAGAATATATGAAAACGTTTCATACACTCTTTTCATGTAATTTTATTTTTTCTCGATGTAGTACTACTCCAATGTATGCAGAGTAGGTACTTGTTTGATGTCGAATTGAATTCCACATCCCATGGGTATCTACACTTGACATTTGAGTAAACTGTAAAATTATTTAATAAATAATTATTAAATTTGCTGAAAAATAGATATAGTGAAACTCCATAAACATCAACTTGTTCAGAAAGGAAATGCTAGTAGTTATTTTAGCAAATTCCGGCCATGAGTTTTATTAATATTTTTCCCAGCAATAACCCAGCAGCCATATACATCTTCATATAATCTTCAAATCGTAGGTCCATAAGTAGATATCATGACTGAATAAAAAAAAGGCATGGTTTCACATTAAAATAACGACATTACAAACATACATTACATAGCTTAACCCAAGTTGACCTTCTTTTCTGCGCAGGGATTGCTAGCGTATTCAGCTCGTGGGTGTCGTGCAGTGTGGGGGTTAGGCCACAATTTGGCAAGGCAGTAGTGAGGGCGGATTTCCAATTAGCCAACCCATATTTCCTTAAAGTACCCTTGATCGAGGCGTCAAATCTCTGTGTGTCAAACTCGAGGGGTCTCCTTATGCTCCAATTTTGTCATTCATCCTCGACCTATGCGTTCTTTACCAGGGACCCTCTATTTTGAAGTTGATGGTGCATGTTCTAGGTGAGTGACCTATTGTAATAATATATTCTATGTTCCTTCATATATGGAGATAAGTATGCATGATCTGCAACCTTCCAGGTGAATTCGCTTATCACGGTGTGGTAGGCTCATCGACAAACAATCGACCTTCTTACAGGTGGCATGCCGAGACCATAAATCAACATCTTTGTTTGGTAGCTATGTTGATTTTTCATTCATATATGTGTACCAATGAACTACAAAAACCCTGCAAATGAAACCCCAAATTATTCACACGATTTAGCAAATGAAATATGCACAAAATCACTCAAGGAGAAATGAAATAAACTGTACCAGCTAGGGTGATCGGAGAAACCAACGAAGTTTGGTTTTCCTACTAGGGTCAGATCGAATCCCACCGAAGGAAGGCCGATGATCTCACCTGAAAATACTCACTTGAAAACTGACCTGATCTCTCAAATTATCAACAAAGAAAACACCAAAATCCATAAGTTTCTCTCGATCCTCCTCTTCCTTTTATAGTCGAGATGCTTGGAGAAAACTTAGGAAAATAACTTGGATCAAAACAAACCAAGAAAGGAAAAAACCATGGGCCAATGCCACTTACTTATTAATTTGTTTATTAGCCTACTACTATTATGATTTGGTCGAGTCGGTTAAATGGTTGGGGATCTTACAGTCCCCCCTACCCAAAATTGCTTGCACTCAAGTAATTTCAACATTGGATGTTGCAATATGTGTTCTCCTTCTTAGCTCATATGCCACTTCTCCTAATTTCTAGAGAACTTGATAAGGCCCATAGAATCATGGCTTTAATTTTTCTCCCCCCTTATGCTTCTAGGTGGATTTCCTGTATGACTAAAGCTAGAGATAAAACACATCTCCCACTTTGAAACTCCTTTCTATCCTTTGACAATCTGCATATAACTTCTATCGGTTTTGTGCCATCTACAAATTATTTTTTAAGGGCTCTCAGAATATCCTGACACCCCTGGATCCAATCCTTCACCAATGGTGGTCTACTATCTCCAAATGTTGTATCTGCAAAAGATAGTGCCTCATATCCATATAAGGCTCAGAAAGGTGACATCCTATGGACATGCGATAAGTGGTGTTATAGTAGTATTCTCCTAAGTACAACCACTTGGTCCATGCTCATTTTTGTCATGTGACATATTCTCATAAGTAGCCTTCCACCCATTTACTCATTGCTTCTATCTGTCTATCTATCTGTTGAGATTCAACAAGATGATGAGCTTAGTGAAAAGAGTCACCTTCACTAAGTGGGCCCACAGGCTATTTTTTGCGCAAAGTCTATTTTTAGACATGTCGATCATATTCTATGAGTTGTAGGATGTTATTTGTGGATGGTTGGTCAAGTTGGAAAAATATATGGAATTCTATTTTTAAATATATTGGGTGGAGTCTATTTTTATATTGCTAGTCTAAAAATACATAAGTCGAATATTATTAGCTCTTAATAATATTTGGACTCTAAACATTTTCTTATTCTCTTGGAGCACTTCAATTAAGTGCACAAATGTGGCACAACAGTTGACAGAATGAATTATGCTATTCCTGAGGGTTTACTGGAGGTATTGCATGGAGGACTTTAGTTAGAACTCATGTGCTAGAGTTTGGTGGAGTTGTATTTAGTTTAACTCAGTTAGACTCAATTGAGCTAGTTGTATCTAGTCTAACTGATTGATACACTAGTGAGAGTTAAGTGAATTAATTAGTTAATTAATTCACAAATAATAACTCATTAATAAACTGAAGAATACATCAGTTAAATACAACGCATGGGAGTTTCAATGGAGACAAGTGGAGAGATACGTGAAAGAGCAACTGTGACTATCAATTGTGACTATAGTGATGCATTGATTGCATCAAACACTCAATGGAGATGCCAATGAGGATTGTGTGAGAAAGGCTGGAGTAATTCGAACTCATTCAGAGCCATTCTTCAGCAGGGATTACGCAGTAGAGGCAGGCTAGTAGGTGGCAAAGATTGGTGCATGGATTTGCAAGATCGGGCTTGATTAGTGTGTAGAGATTGTATTGTACTGAGAGCTTGATATGATCAGATTTATATGAGGATTTTTACATGATATCTATGACATATATTATATACAGATAGTTGGGGTTTTCAGCTTCAGGCTTTACTATTAAACAACTATGTTAATTTGTGTGAATTTTTATTGTTTCATGTGTGCATTACAATCTTGATTTAATTTCCGCAAATGATCAATCGTGGAATAGATTCTGTATTTTGCATGAAGTTAACATAGTGTGAGATTAGGAGAATATTGGACATATAACCCATAAGTTATATAATTTCTACATGGTATCAGAGTAGTTGATCATTGGAGGGGATTGAAATTATTGAAGCGGTTGAGTTTATGCTGGTGGAATTCGAATTTGCTGTAGTGTTTTCTTGGTGTCGAAGTTGAGAATTCATTGAAATGTCTTTCAACGGATTGCAATTGGAGTATGCCCTTGATGGGAGCTCGAAATACATAGCATGGAAGGACAAGATGGAGGCGGTGTTGGATGATAATGGGTTGAAGGAGTTCATAGATGCTGATATTCTAAAGCCTGCTTCTAGCAATGCAGCTGCACTTGACGCATGGAAAAATAAGGTAGAAAAGTGTCGAAGGATTCTGTTGGAAGGTTTGAAGGACCACATTGTGTACAACCTTCATGGTAAAGCCACTCCATTCCTAATGTGGAAGGCTTTGACAGACTTGTTCCAAAGCATAAGTGACCAGAGGAAGTTGGCACTTAAAGATAAGCTCAAAAAAATAAAAATGGAGAAAGGCGACAGTATACCAAAATACCTCACGAAGTTTTTCCACTGCAAGGATGAGCTAGGAAGTGTGGGGGTTACTGTTGATGAAGAATACTTGGTGAGATTTTCTCTCCTTGGGCTTCTTAAGAGTTGGCATAGCAACAAAGACTCTGTGAATGGATGGGAGAAACTGCCAAGATGGGAGCGAGTTTGGTCGGATCTTGTGCAGGAGGAGATAAGGCGAGGTACCAGGGATGGATCTTCATCGAATAATGAAGATGAAGAAAATTGCGCTTTGGATGCCAAGGCTTGGAAAGGAAAAGGGAAGAAATATTCCAAATCCGAAGCTAAAGTCAAGAAGCAGGATTTGTCCAAGGTGAAGTGTTTTCACTGTCACCAGCACGGGCATATCACCACTAATTGCCCACAGAAGAAGAAGAATAAGCAGGTTGTTAGATCTGTAGCTGGAGAGGCATTAGCCTCGTAGTTTGAGTTGGATTTTTCTTTTATCACATGCTTGGTTTCAAGTGTGATGGGATCGGTGTGGTTTCTTGACACTGGTGCGTCTTTCCATATGACTGGAGACAAAAATTTGTTTAGTGATATGGATGAAAAGGATCTTGGAGTGAACATCGAGATGGGCCTTGATGGTAGATACAGTGTGACTGGTATTGGGACCATTTCTTTTGAGAGTAAGTCTGGTAAACCTTTCATCTTGAAGGATGTCATGCATGTTCCAGGATTGAAGAAGAATATGATCTTTGTGGCTATGTTAGAAGACAAGGGTTATGATGTTGTTTTTAGCGAGGGAAAAGATTTCTTGCGCCACAAAACAACTGGTCAAACCAGGAGGATAGGGATTCGAGTTAAGAATATTTATCAATTGTAGGTAGATGGTTGTGCAGAAATGGCAGGAAAAGCAGAAGGAGTGGTGAGCTAAGATGAGGGCGAATTGTGGCACAGGAGATTGGGCCATCTTCACCATGGCGCTTTAAAAATTTTGCAGCAGATTTCTACCGGGCTTCCCAAGGGTACACTTGCGCAATCAGATCAGTGCAAGGGATGTAATTTGGGAAAATTTGTGAAGACCACTTTTCATGAGAAGGATAGTCATGTCTTGACGATCCTTGAGAGAATTCACACAAACGTGTGTGGATCTTTCTCGGTTGCTTCAACAGCAAAGCACAGGTATTATGTGATATTTGCTGATGAATTTTCTCGTAAGTGCTGGATATTCTTCATGCAGAAGAAGAGAAAGACATACTCAAAGTTCTGTTAGTTCAAGGTGCCTGTTGATAAATATTTTGGGAAGCAAGTGAAAGCTCTCCAGATCAATAATGGTGGTTAATACATCTTTGACAAATTCAAAGACTTCTGTAGCAAAGAAGGAATTCAAGAGAACTCATAGCGACTCATAACCCACAGTAGAATGGGGTCGCGGAGAGAACTAACATAACAATCGTGGGTGTTGCACAAGCGATGTTGCATGATCAGAGCCTTCCCATACACTTGTGGGTTGAGGCATGCAACACTACAGTTTATGTGCAAAACCGTTGTCCTCATAGAGTAATTGGCATGAGTACACTCGAAGAGGATTTTTCTGGTAAAAAGCCTGATATTCCTCATTTGAATATTTTTGGCTCACCTGTTTACATTCGTGTGACAAGGATGCCAGGAAGAAGCTGGAGCTGACCGCAGAGGTTGGGATATTTGTGGGGTACACAGAAACACCCCACAATTATCGTGTGTATTTTCCAGACATTTGGATGACTATTGTGCGACAGGATATCAAATTTCATGAGGAGAAAGCTATGAAGTTGTCGCTTGAGAGGGAGCTACACTTGCATGTAGATGAGGAGCTACTTGTTCCTAAAGATGAGCCTCAAGATGTGGATCAGCCACAAGAGGAGGTTCATGGAGTGGAAGAAACCACTCATGCAGTGCCAAACATCAGAGGGCGAAAGCACACTACAGAAGTTGAGAGACTAAATCTTGATGCGGCGCAGAATGTAGGAGCTCCTACATCACAACGCAGACAGAGACAGTCACCTGAATGATTTACTGGATACATGGCTTTGATTAGCAAGTGTATCGTGACGGAGCCATCCTCTTTCGAGGAAGATGTGGGGGATCCCGCATGGGTAGATTCCATGGTGGAAGAGTATGATTTGATTGTCAGAAACAGTGCATGGGAGATTTTCCCAAGGCCGAAAGGGAAATCAGTGGTAGGTTGGAGATAGATCTATAAAGTCAAGAAAGCTATTGATGGGAGTGTCGAGAAGTATAAGGAAATATTTTTTTCCTGGGGCTTCTCACAGATCAAGGGGATCAACTATGAAGAAGCCTTTGCACCTGTCGCAAGGTATTCTTCCATACGGACCATCCTTGCTCTCTTAGCATAGATAGGTTGGCACATTCATTAGATGGATGGGAAGACTACGTTCCTCAATGGAATCACTGAGGAGGAGGTATACATTGAGCAGACTGAAAGATTTGAAATATTTAGCAATGGGTCACATGTGTGCGGGCTCAAAAGAGCGTTGTATGGGCTGAAACAAGCACCTCGTGCTTGGTACACACAGATAGACAATTATTTCACTGGACTTGGTTTCACCAAGAGTGAGGCGGATCCAAACCTATACCAGATTGTGGTGGAGGGTAAGCTTTGGATCATTGTGCTTTATGTAGATGATTTAATACTAACAGGTGATGAACTATTGATACACTCATGCATGGCAGATCTTGAAAAGGAGTTCGAAATGAAGGACTTGGGCCTCCATTATTTCCTGGGATTGGAAATTTGGTAGCGGAAAGGTGAAATATTTATGTCTCAAGGCAAGTACGCCTAGGAGATACTAGAGAAGTCTTACATGCAAGGCTACAAGCCTATCGACACTCCTCTTCCTAGTGGTTGGAGGAAAGAGGATGCTACATCAGCAGAGGTAGTGGATGCCACTGTTTATCGACAGTTTGTTGGTTCTCTCATATATTTTGTCAATACATGATTGAACATATGATATGCTGTGAACCAGCTTTAAAAAGTGATGGTGAAACCTACCAAGCTCTTTTGGAAGGTAGGAAAGCATGTCCTGAGATATCTCAGGGGCACATTTGCGTATGGATTATGGTACAGACAGTTAGATGAGGTGAAGCTGCATGGCTTCACGGATGCAGATTGGGCAGGAACCCCAATGGACAGAAACAACACATCTGGGGGGATTTTCAGTATCGGATCTACAACAGTTTCTTGGTACAGCAGGAAAAAAAGATCTGTGGCACTCAGTTTAGCGGAGGCCGAGTACATGGCAGTAATTTTGGCTACATGTGAGGCTATATGGATGAGGAATATCCTGGTTGATTTGTTCGGTTCTCATTTAGATCCTACTGTGATATATTGTGATAATCAGAGTTGCATTAAACTATCGGTTAATCCAATATTTCATGATAGATATAAACATATTGACATCTGATACCATCATATTAGAGATTGTGTGCATCGGAAGATCATGTTGCTTTCTTACATTCCTATGGAGGGTCATGATGCAGATATTTTGACGAAGGCACTCACCAGGAGCAAATTTGAATACCATAGAGACAAGATCAGGGTAGCAGATAATCCCTATCTTGTTGAGAGGGAGTGTTGAGATTCAAAAATATGATGAGCTTAGTGAAAAGAGTCACCTTCACTAAGTGGGCCTGCAGGCTATTTTTGACGCAAAGTCTATTTTTATACATGTCGATCATATTCTATGAGTTGTAGGATGCTATTTGTGGATGGTTGGTCAAGTTGGAAAAATAGATGGACTTCTATTTTTAGACATATTGGGCAGAGTCTATTTTTAGATTCCCAGTTGAAAAATAGATATGTCAAATATTATTAGTTCTTAATAATATTTGGAATCTAAAAATTATCTTATTCTCTTGGAGCACTTCAGTTAAGTGCACAGATGTGGCACAGCAGCTGACAGAAGGAATTAAGCTATTCTTGAGGGTTTACTAGAGCTACTACATGGAGGAATTCAGTTAGAACTCATGTGACATAGTTTGGTGGAGTTGGAGAAGTGGTTGGTGGAGTTGTACTTAGTTGAACTCAGTTAGAATCACTTGAGCTAGTTGTATCTAGCCTAACTGATTGATACATTAGTGAGAGTGGAGTGAATTAATTAGTTAATTAATTCAAAAATAATAACTCATTAATCAACTGAAGAATACATCAGTTAAATACAGTGCATGGCAGTTTCAGTGGAAACCAATGGAGAGATAGGTGAAAGAGCAACTGTGACTATTAGTCGTGACTATAGTGATGCATTGATTGCATCCAAAAATCAGTGGAGATGCCAATGAGGATTGCGTGAGAAAGGCTGGAGTAATTTGAACTCATTTAGAGCCATTCTTTAGTAGGTATTGCACAGTATAGGCAGGCTAGCAGGTGGCAAAGATCAGGCTTGATTAGTGTGTAGCTATTGTATTATACTGAGAGCTTGATATGATTAGCTTTGTATGAGGATTGTTACATGATATCTATGACATATACTATATACAGATAGTTGGGGTTTTCAGGTTCAAGCTTTCCCATTAAACAATTGTGTTAATGTGTGTGATTTTTTATTGTTTCATGTGTGCATTGCAATCTTGATTTAATTTCCACAAATGATCAATGGTGGAATAGATTTTGTATTTTGCATGAAGTTAAAATACTGTGAGATCAGGAGAATCTTGGACATATAACACATAAGTTATATAATTTATACACTATTTCCGATTTTAAACTGGTACTACGGGTGAGTTCTCTTCCATTAAGCTTGGAGAACTATTTCCATAATGTTCCCATGAATCTGTTGTCACGGTCTCTCACAATTGTTTTGGGAAAACCATGTAGATGAAATACCCCTTGCAATAATATTTCTGCTATTTGAGATGCAAAGCTATTGGAGGGGATTGCAAGGAAGTGAGCATATTTGGTAAAATTATCCACCACCACAAAAATATAATCTTTTCCTTGTGAGGAGGGAATCCCTGTAATGAAATCCATGGATATACTTTCCCATTTTTGTTCCGGATTGGGTAGTGGTTGTAACAACCCTGTTGGGTGTGTATTTTCAACCTTATTACTTTGGTAGGTACCATATTCTTTAACATATTTTATAATTTCCTTCTTGAGTCCCTTCCATGTGAACCTTTCCCTGATGGTCCTATAACTCTTCATAAATCTTGTATGTCTAGCTAAAGGGGAGTCATGGGATGATAGTAGAATATTCATCTTGAGTTGAGACTCGGCTACTAGATAGAATCAATCCTTATAATAGATAATAACATTGAAAACTCTATACAGAATGTTTGATGACTCTCCATCAAGGATCTCACAATATGATTAGTTCTTCGAGTATTCCACCAAAATATGGGACCTACGGTCATCCACAATATCTATGAGGGATAAGGTAACTTGTCTTCTTGACAAGGCATCCACAACTGCATTTTTTTTACCTTTAACATATTCAATCTCAAAATTATAGGCTTGGATCTTACTAACCCATTTTTTTTGCCTTTCATTTAAATTCTTATGATCTAGGAAGTATATGAGTCTATTATGATCAGTTTTGACTTTGAACCAGTTCCCCACTAGATATGGCCAAAACTTGGCCATTGCGTGCATAATAGCCAACATTTCTTTGTCAAAAATGGACTAAGAGCGTTCATAATCCTATAACTTTATACTCTCAAAAGCATTGGGATGATGGTTTTGTGTTAGGAAAGCCCTGATTCCTTCCCCAAAAGCATCAAACTCCAATAAAAATGGTTGAGAGGATTCTGGTAAGGCTAGAACTGGACACGAACTCATGACTTCCTTCTTCCACTCAAAAGTCTCTTGGGTTGTATCCGTCCATACGAAGGCTCCTCTTTTTGTCAATTCAGTAGGAGGGGATGCTAGTTGTGAATATCCCTTCACAAATATTCTGTAATAAGTACAAATACCAAAGAAGCTCCTTAAATCAATTAAATTTTTGGGAGTAGGTAAATTGAGAATGGCTTCAATCTTCTCTTGGTGGACCTTGAGACCCTGGCCCCAAATGATGTGACCAGGGTATAATGTTTCCTTCATCCCAAACTCACATTTGGAGATTTTGGCATAAAATTATTGTTCCTCTAATATTCCCAACACCTCGTCCTGGTGTTGTACATGCTCTTCCCATGTTTCTTGAAGATTAGGATGTCGTCGAAGAAGACCAACATAAACGTGCATATCTTCTTGTTGAATACATGGTTAATACATGACTGGAATTTTGTAGGCGCATTGGTCAAACTAAAAGGCATCATTAGATACTCATAATGTCAATAGTGGCATCTAAAAGCTTTTTTTGGAATATCTTGAGCACGAACCCTGATCTAGCGATACCCTGAGCAAAGGTCAATATTTGAGAAGTACTTGGCTCCCTTCAGCTTATACATCAATTCATCGATCGTGGGGATCGGATATCAATTTTTGATGATCTTCTTATTTAGTGCTCGATAATATTTACACATCCTCAGGGACCCATCCTTTTTCTTGACCAAGACTATAGGCGAAGAAAAAGGGCCCAAGCTTTGTCGCATGTGTCCTAATGCCAACAAATCTTGTATTTCCTTTTCTATCTCATCCTTGAATTCTTTGGGGTGTCAGTAAGGGGTAGTGATGATAGATTTAAACATTTCCTATAGTTTGAAGATGTGCTGAAATCCCCTATAATGTGGTCTTCCTAGGGGTATATCTCCAAAGCCCTTCTGGTATTTTTGCAATAGTGCCATAATATTAGGAGAGTACTCCTTATGTTTTTCTACTCTTTTCTTCTCCATGATTCGACACTCTACTACCCATAAAATATCCCCATGTCAAAGACCTACCTCCATTCTATTGGATGTCACAAAATTGGGAGGATATGCATGCACTCCTCTGAACATCACCCTTTTACCATTTGGTCACATGAATGTGAACTCCAAGTCTTGGTAGTTTACTGTATGAGTTTTGATAGAACATAACCAATGTACCCCCAATACTACATGAGAGTTTGGGAAATCTACGAAAAGGAATTTATTTGTAACTGTGTAGTTTCCCATTTCTAGGCTCTTTCTAGGAACTATCTTAGTGCATGGAATGTGGTTGTTCTCTTTCTCTCTATGAATCAAAACTATAAAGACTTCAAATTATTCAGTAGAAAGTCCCCTTCCTGCTATGAATTCTGCATGAATGAAGTTGTGGGAGGCCCCACCATAAATTAGCACAGTCACCATTTGTCCTTGTATGGTGCACTTAACCTAGAGGGTGTGATATCTTGCGACCCCTGTAAGAGAAGCTATGACTCCTTCCTGGATTTATTCATATATTGCCCCCATGCCTTTTGATTCCCCTTGATCTAGCTCTAGATGCTCTTCCTCATCTTCAATTTTGGAAAATACTTCAATATAGTGGGCCTTCCCTTTAGCACACTGATTTCCTAGTGCCCAAGGTACAAGAGAAGCATATCCTTCTCCTTTTGAGATATTTCCTCATCTCATTATCCTGCTTTCTATTACCAAACGGATCCCATTTTTTCTTCTTGAATTCCTTCCCTTTCTAAGCAATATTAAATTTTGGAAGGAATCTATTCCTGGGTACTACATCCTACATATCCCTTGTACGGTTAATTTCATCTTGGAAGGTGGCAATTTGGTAGGCCCTGACCCAAAAACACAGGGGTTCTGACAACCCTTCTATAAATAACATGACCAACCGGATTATGGAGAGGTCGGTGACCATTACTATAAGCCTCTCGAATTCTGTAAAGTAAGATTCAAGGCTCCCTATCTATTGGAGCTGGGTTATCTCCGAGAAATATATCTCAGGATCCTTCCTATGAAATATTTCTATTAACCTGTACGTGAATTTTGTATAAGAGATTATGTTTGCATGTTATAGAGTATTCATGCCATGTTGCCACCATTTATGTGCTTCTCTATCAGGATGAAGTGTGGCATACTTGATGGCATACTTCTCCCACATGGGATTGAGGTGGAAATATGTATCCAGTTTCTGTACCCATTAACGTGTAGAACTCTTCGAAAATCCATCAAAATAAGGAAGAGTTACCTTTCCCATAGCCTTCTGCAAATCCATGTTTGATTGATATCCCCCATATGTGGTTTCCTTCCTTTCTTTTTTTCTCCTCATGTATTAAAATTCATTAAGGCTCAGGGTCAGTTTTAAGTTGGGAGGAAACGTATCATACTGTTTCATCGATGTGGTAACCGTTTCTGCAATTGGTGAAGGTTTGTCTTTCTCCCTCAAGGATTCATCCAAAAATGCAGGCTTGGCTGGTCGGTTGAAAGAGCTGATCCGATTTTTGACATGTTCTTGTCATGGACCATTGCTACGAATATTGACATAATCATGTGGTGGACCATCCCACTTGAATGGGAACCTCCTTCCCCATTATTGATTTGCACATTAGGTTGCCCGATCTGTACTTTAAGGGGTTCAATAATGGCATTCTAACAGTGAGTTATCTTTTGTAAGGCATCTTAAAGTATGGTATTTTCATGATCACCCATTGGTATTTCTTCCCCTTAGTCCTCTTCATTTTTCCTTTGACTGTTAGCATTTTTTCCTTCCCAATTGACAGTAATACCCTTTTGTTTCTCCTTCCTTGGAATCCCACAACTTGCCAAGATGAAGCTCTAATACCACTGTAAAATTATTTAATAAATAATTATTAAATTTGCCAAAAAATAGAGACAATGAAAATCCATAAACATCAACTTATTTAGAAAGGAAACGCCAACAGTTATCTCAGCAAATTCCAGCCATCAGTTTTATTAATATTTTTCCCAGAAATAACCCAACAACCATATATAGCTTCATAGAAGCTTCATACAGGAGGTCCATAACTAGATATCTTGAACCAATGAAAAAAAGGCATGGTTGCACATTACAATAACGATATTACAAACATACATTACATAGATTAACCCAAGTCGACCTTCCTTGCTTCCAGGGATTGCTGGTGTATTCAGCTAGTGGATGTCGTGTAACATGAGGGTTGGGCCACGATTTCACAAGGTAGAAGTGAGGACGAATATCTAATCAGCCAACCCCTATTTCCCTCAAGTACCCTTGATCGAGGTGGTAGATCTTTTTGTGTCGAACTGTGGGGGCTCCTTATTCTCTAATGCCGTCATTTATCCTCGACCTATGTGTTCTTTGCAAGGGACCCTCTATTCTGAATTTTATGATGTGCATTCTATGTGAGTGATCTACTACAATAAGAGAGTTAGAATTGCTTCATATATTGAGATGAGTCCACGTGATCTACAACCTTCCAGGTGAATCAACTTATCATGGTGTGGTCGACTCATAGATAGACAATTGACCTTATTATAGGTAACATTTTGATACCATCAATAAACATCTTCGTTTGGTAGCCCCGATGATCTATCCTTGATAGATGCGTACCAATGAACTACATAAACCCTGCAGTTGAAACCCCAAATTATTAACACAAATTATCAGATGTAATATACACAAACCCAGTTAAAGAGAAACAAAATAAACTGGACAAGCTACGGTGATAAGAGAAATGACCGATGTTGGGTTTGCCTACTAGGGTGAGATCGAATCCCACCAAAGGAAGGCCAAGGATCTCACCTAAAAATCCTCCCTTTAAAACTCGCCTGATCTCTCAGAATATCAACAGAGAAAAGACCAAACTTAAGTTTCTCGCAATCGTCCTCATCCTTTTATAGTTGGGCTGCTTGGAGAAACCTTGGGAAAATACCTGGAGTCGAAAAAAACTAAGAAAGGAAAAACCATGGGCTAATTTCGCTTACTTATTAATTTATTTATTAGCTTACTACTATTATGATTTGGTCCAACTGGTTAAACGGTTGGGGATATGACATAAACCTATAAGGTGATAAGCCAAAAATGCAATAAAAGAAGTATTTTTCTTATTTTTCCTCAAAAATATTTTACCTCGAGATGACATCATCATCTTGATTCTTATTTTTTCTTTTAAAGCTAATTTTTTAGTACATTTTTTATTATTTTCAGGCCCATTTTTTACCTAAACATTCCTCCAATGTTTTCTACTATGTGATTATTTGATGTAGAAATAAACACAGTTTGAGAACATCTAGGTGCACAATGGAGTTTGTTGACTAAATTAAGGGCATTAATAATCAATTTGAAGACATATTACATGTATTCGGTGACCCTGATCATAAATTTTATGTTGGCATTGAGATCATGAAAGATATCAAGAAAGCGTCCTCATCAGTAAGGGTGGAACTCATCCATGTTTGTACATTTCTCATTCAAATTTTGAATTTTTTTTGTCCCAGACAATTTAGCTCCACCGGGATTCCTGATTCTAATTTGTGGTGTAACTAAAATTCTCTAGAATATCGTTCAACAGCCTTTTTTTTTTCACTTATCATAGTACCTCAGTTTGCAAGGCTTTTACCTACATGAAAAATTTTCAAGCTTTACTCAGGCTGACTATCATAGTTTTATTAACAAGATCACTTTGTTTGGGATTGAGATGGCTCACATAGTAAGAGAGCGATGCAACACTGAGCTTCAAATACATAGTCACTTTACATGATTTTTTGATGCATTCCATGATGTCCATGTGTGTTTAGTAGATAGTATATTCCACATCCTCTATTATTTATAATAATGTTGTTAAATTGACAGTGTGAGAGGTAGCCATGATAATGGATGTCTCACAACCTTGTTGTTGCAAGTGAATCAATGTTGCAAGTGAGGAAATTTGTAAGTGAGTGATTTTTTTTTTTTAATGGCATGCACCAATAAAAAGTAAACATGTTAGTTCAAATTTACTTTCTAAACAAGATATTTCCTAATAAGAGGTCATTGTTTTGGTTAAAGTGAACAGGATTTAAGCACGTAGGTGAAATTCATCTAGTGGCTATTGTATTCATCATATTTCGCATGATAAATAGCATGCATATCCTATTTACATGGAATTATAAGAAATGTATCAATGCATTTAATAGGATACATACCATATTATCTTAGAATAGGCTAATTAAAAATACCATTGCACACTTTTAGGAGATCGTAAAATGAGGGATTTCCTTTTATACCCAACCGAGCTAATATGGGGGAGTGAAGGTTAAGGTGTTAAACCAAGTCCTCGGCCATAAGATCCTTTTGAATCCCATTATCAAGGATTAAATTGGCCAATTCATGATTTATTTGACAATTATGGTTAAACATAAGCATTGAATTCATTAGAAATCATGAGGATGAGGGAGGGGTCTACTTTAGTAGGATTTTTAATAGAAACAATCATAGGATGGGGAGGGGAATACAGTTGCTTGACCTTGGTGGAAGGATACTTGTTATTACACATAGTTTGAGTGCTTGGTAATTAGCAGAAGTATGCAAATTGGTCTTATGGAAGGCACACCATGAGATATCTCTAGGTGTTAACGATGAGACAAGGTTCACATTAGATTGAAGAAAGGGATCGTATATAGGTTGAGGAGAAAATTTATGTTCCATGGCCAAGCCTCGAAAAAATTCCTTGTCTAAGGAAGGATCACTTGTGCATATGGACATAAAGTCTAAGTCCATACTATGAATGTTCGACCATACTACAAAATTTTACTTGCATTTTTTAAAGGCCCTAGCATTCATCTGATATCCAATGAATAATTGAATATTTATCATATACCTAACAAACATTCAATTTTTTTCATATATCTAATGATAATTTTCTTAAAATAAAATGATTTTAATATTTTAATACTACCCATTTTAATATTTACCCCCTTTGCATAATATTCCAACCCTTAATGAGACACTTGACATATTATAGTAACACTATGAGAATAGATATATTGTGGAACTATAGCACCCTCATGATTGGATCTCTAAATATCTTGAACTTTGGTAAGTCATAAATTATAAATATACCTTTATATTATTGTACCAATCAATTAATTCAATGCTATAACTAATCCAACTCACTCTAATAAAACAATTGCTAGTGTCTCATAATTTCAAAAATAGGTCCCCTCCATTCCAAATGAAATTTCATAATCAGAAAGAGATTTCCAAATGCTTCATCTACACTCCCTCATGATGGAAAAGTTCCATAAAATTTAGAAAATCAGTCAAGAGCCTAGATTTCAAACATATTACAAAAATAAAATTTCTTTTAACAAAGAAGTATGTTATGCAATCCTCAAAGGCCACATGTATTATGGGAGGACATAAACACTTTGGTTTTGATTCATGTGTTAAGTTTCCTTACGTATTTGAAACATGACAAGATATATATGATGATGGGAAATTGATATCATGAGATATATCATAAGGAAAATATAAGAAGTAAGTTTGATTTCTCACAACTAAATATATGCCAATTTCAAACAGATATGTTAAGAAATTTAGTCCAACAATTCACTCAATTATTGCAACCATGTCTTGTTGTAGTAGTTGCGATAAAAATAGAATTTTTGGATGTTGTTGTAAGGTCATAATATGGGCTTTTCAATGATAGCCTACACCTCATCAAAATATGTCACAATATTTATTGGAAAGGTATGTAAACATAAATCCATTTCACGTTTGTATATCATGCTATTTCTACTTCCCAATGTACTAGTCTGTTTTCTCTCATTATTTTTGTTTCTATATCATTATTTTCATTGAAACTATAATCAAATTTCAATGGTCAGTTCATTTGGGTGGTTGCTACATGATATCCCTATTGCAAATTGTGCATTGATTTAAGAATATGAGGATTCATCTAGTTTGTTTCTCATTTCCTTCTAATTACTTGATTTGGGTACTTTCACCTCAGTATTGAACAAGCCTTTTGCATTTTATAGGTCCAATTCAAACTTTGAGTGCCAATAATTTTTCCATTGAATCATAATTATGATGTAAAATATCAATTTATAAATTCATCTTGTAGTACCCCAAGGTGTTACTCCCCTACCTTGAAAGATGGTTGACAGGGGTTGATATTGAAACCTAAAGTAAAAATGAATAGTAACCCTCTCCATATAAAAAATAATAGATGAGTGTAAAAAATTCTATACATAAAACTTACAAATATTTTATAGAGAATCTATAGGATTGTTTCACCTAAATTCCATGCAAAAAATTCCAATGGTCATGTATTTAAGAATTTGTTGACAAAGAAGACATATCATTTATGCTTTGGATCTTAGGTTATGATATTGACTAGTGATCAGGGTTTAGGGGCTAATATTTGCAGGTAGGCTAATTTTCCATTCTTTTTCCAAAAAAAAACTCACCAATTTCCATTTTTTTCAAAAATTGATTCGCCCAAATTTTATAGTATAAAATTATTTTACCCTATAAACTGCCAAATTTTTATATATAATAATATGAATAATGAGAAACCTAAATATTTTTACAAAAATATCATTAAAATTTTTACAATTTACATATTGGGGACTAGTAAGATTTGCCAAGTTTTTAAACTTTAAGATAAAGTTCCATCCTTAAAATTTTCCTTGCTAATGATTCACGATATATCATGATTATGAAACTATGTCATGGTTGTTAGCATGACAAACATTCATATATTAACTACAGATCATACCTGGCCAATTATTGAGACATGCTTATCCTATTATAACCAATCCAAAACATGTGTTCAATAGTACCTTTAATTTCTTGTATGTAAATATGCTTGGTAGACAAGTTCAAGATTTTGAGTACGTGGAGGACGTAAACACACCATTCTATCGATGTTTCTCATTTCCACCTTTCATTCATTGGATGGTATTGTGAGACTAGTTACATGATTCGACAAAATGACAGTTTCTTGTACTAATCTTTATTTTATATGTCATATTGAAGAATTATCTATTTATTAATGAAATAAACTCACCTAGGAAATTTTACCATCTCAAATAGGATATGTTGGCAATTTATTTAACACTTGAACTTTCTTCGGGGAATTACTTTAGTGATACTAATATTTCATAGAGATCGGCATGCACATCGCATGTTGTTCCCACTTCATAGGGCATGACATGGTGATGTCACATGCAAAATGGGTACCCTAGGATATCTCCCAACCTCATGCAAGATCCCCAAACATTCCTTATAGTACATAAATCCCCCTTAAAAATGGTTCGTAAAAATTGTTTCTTGTAAGTTATCTATAGCATTGTATTAGTTAAAACTCCATATTATAGTCTTAAGCATATTAGCATTCACACAGTTATTGTTGTTCTAGTAATCAATGTAAAATGTCATGTGTGTTTGGAATTGGGACTGAAGGATCAAATAAATAAGATAAAGGGGTGGGAATTAAAAAAAGAAATAAAAATTTATTGGTTCTCCAATGATTATGGACTAGGGAAGGAGTCCAATTAGGTATTGTATTATGTTTATTTGTGACTCACTGATTTGTAATTTAGTTTTACTAGCTATTTGATATTTTTTAATGTCAAGTTGGGGTTGATATGCAATATTTTATACTATTTTCACCTTTTCAACCATTTTGAATTTTGGGTTCTCATCATACTTTCTTAAGATACCCCAAATGCCTTAAACCTTGTACATTGCTTATTATTTCCCACTATTGGAAGGGATTTCCTAGTAATTTTAAATGTTATTCTTGGCAAGAAAATTTTCAATAGTAATGTTCTTCTAGCTAAGAAAACAATTAACAATAATCATGGCATAGAGTAATAAAATATGGATGCATAAAATTGTTATCACTTCAATAATTGTTCTCAAATAGGACTCAAAATCTTCGAATGATACTTCACCTCATGATTATTCTTGCATTTAGTTGTGAGGATTTCATGGTTAGGATTCGTAACTCCAAAATATCCATGGAAAATAATTTTAGATTAGATATTGGCAATCAAACCATTGTTATTATTGTTTTCCAACATACACATATAGAAAATGTCACTTAAATTATTATTAGAGAAAAAAAAGATTACCAAATTGATGACGATATCCTGTTGATGTTTACTAACTCATTAAAGTCCAATACTTATTGCAGATATATTTATTTCAGCCTTTATTCACATTTAACCTAATTTAAGTGTAAATGAATGCTTTAAAGAGGGATTGTTTTGGCACCTTCCTATTTAGTGAAATTTTCCTTATCATTTAGTGAATTATTACAACATATCATCCATCCTACCACACAATAGATTTTGTATTAGGGTCCAAAAATAATAGATTTATTATGATAAATCATACTTATCCTTGATTTTATGTCATTCCATTTTCATTATGTAGGTTTTTGTTGTAACTAATAGGTGGAATTTATTAGGACCATTATACCATTGTGACATTTTCACTTATATTATTATCATTAAATAGGTTTGGTGGAAGCACACAAAAATGTATCATTTCTTTATAGAATTTTAGAGGCATTTTCAAGAGTCTTAGAGATTGGATTTTATAGGGTATTAAATTTATTTTCATTTGATATACTTTGCACGATCAAGCTAAGATATTATAAATAAACTACTCTTGAAGTGACAAAGATTATTTTCATAGATGCAGGCTCTAATAACATCTCATGTGTGGTTGCTTGGGATATGTAAAGTGATGGTTATGACTTATGTTTTCCTTCCATGATAGAATTTATATTTTATATAGGCTAATTAGATATACATAGTATAAATAAACAAGAATTTGTTAAATGGATACTTCTTAGATGTCATTAAATGGGTTTTTCATGTGAGGTTTCACAGCACGAACTATGTCATATATGTAGGTATTTGTTATTCCTTTTACATGTATGATGCAACCAAACACCCTCATCATCGTGGTGATATGAAAGAGTAAAATATTACTTAAGGCTCATGAATATCATCAATAAAAAAATTGGATCATGAAGGGGATACATGTAACAATAAATATTTTGAATCAAGGTCACGAGGATAAAAATTTAAATCTTTTTCCTTTCAATCGTCTGAGGTAGATCCAATTGAAAAATTATGTACCACTTTTGTATATGTATAATATTACCTTTTAGTAGTCCCCTATAGGTATTTACAACTCTCTTTGTAAGCATGGAACAATTTTTGGTTGGATAGGGAAATTCTTTTGAATATATGACATTATTGTACATTGTTTTTGTAAGAGACTTTAGGCCTAGTTTAATTGTTTTTCATTTAATGTTGAAATTATTTGTAATTTAAATGAACAATTTTCATCCATAATGGTTATTTTTTCATCAAAATTGTTTTCTAAAGTTTTTTCTTTGTATTCCTTCATTTTTATAGTGACATGGGCATCACCTAAACAATCTAATCTTTGTTTCATACTTCATATATTGAGGATTTCCTTAGCATCATTCAATGTATCTTAAATTTCTTTGGTTTCCATGAACAACTTTGGTAATTTGGTTTCAATTTTCTCTTCACAATGTTTATTCACATGAGCTTTTGGGTTAAACGAAAACCATCACATCCTTTAATTAGTGTATATTTGTTGACTACATTCCTTTGGGATAGAAACTGAAAAAAAATGTATTCAATTGTCAACCTTTATACTTGTCAATCACATTGTAAGTCATTGGATTTGGTTAAAAATTTACTCTTCAATATTTACTTGTGCAAAAAATCTACTTTTTATCTTTCAACATTCTTATCATAAAAAAATAGGGGGATTGTTTTCTTGGACAATGACATTTTTACAATACTAGAAATATGAAATGGCAATGGTGAATATTTAGGAAGTAGTATATTGACAAAAAATACTTTTGTAGAAAAAAGAAATCTTCATACACCAACAAAATTAGGGAGTGACTACAACCACTTGATCATACCTTATGTCCAGAAGGAAATATAGAGAACGAAAAAAAACACTAAAGTGCAACCTCTTATTATTATTATTATTCTCTTCAAAATTTTATAGGGATGTCATCTTATTTTTTCATGGTTCTCGTCTATCAGGAACTTGTAATCCCCTTTTCTAGATTTCTCTTAGGAATGAGTCAATTTTTTGTTTTTAGAATTCCTTTGTTAATTTAGGTGCCAAGCTAGGTTGACATTTTATTCCTCCTCGTGTTAACCTTTGAAATCCTCCACATCTATTGCCCAATAAATGAATGGGCTGATGTTTGTTGACTCCATTTGAGAAAACATTTAGGATGACTTTCTATAAAGTGTTCTAAATTTTTGGAAAAATTTGAGGTGGTGTTTTTATTGTTTAGTAATTGGGTCTATTGGGAGTTAGTAATATCAAGGAGAAAGTTATTTGGTAGAACATTTTTGGGATTTATTTAAGTTCATAGTCCAACGAAGGTAAAATCTCCTTTGTTTCCTTATGTTGTTTGAGACGTTGTATATTTTTAACGGTTTTATATTTTTTTGTTATACTTCCTCATTCCAAAATTGGAGGATAATATTTTGAAGCTCTGCTTAGATTGGAGCAATGGTGAAATTAATGTTTTCTATGTAGAAACCATGGAACAATTATTTCATGAAGAAGGTGACCCTCCCAAATACTACACCCATAAGTAAGATTTGATTTGTGTAATTTTGGTTTACAAAATAAGCAAGGAGAAATATGAACATATTTCTTGGAAGAATTTCCCATTCACCTTGTCTTTGTTAGTTGCTTCGCAGAAATTCTCCTTCATCTTGATGCATTTGAGTAGATCCAAAAGTACCTTGAATTTTGTTCAAAAATGTGAATGAAAATACATGTGAGATGGTGCAAGGAAATGCTAGGGATATAAGTGTATATTTAGTTTTTTTATAGAAACAAAAGGATTTTATTCAATATTTACACAATAAATTTAAAGGCATCTATACTCATGGTTTTCATATGTTATTAACTTAGGTTTTTAATTATAAGAAGGAACCTTGAGAAGAAGCTTCCTAAAAATAATGGTATATACCTTTGTATCTTGCCACTACAAAATTGCATTTTACTAAAGCAATGCAACTTAATTTCTGGTTTAAATGCTTTATATTGTGACAACAAAAGAAGACACAAAAGATATCATTTTCTTCTAAGATTCGATAGTCATCAATATTCTATTTCTCATGTTAATTATATTTTTATAACTCATTTATTTTCATTGATGGTTTCTTCCTTGTTTCCATGATACAATTGAACTAACAATATTGATGATATGTCCATTTTTTGGAATCTTGGAAACAAATCTCATCAAATATCTACCACATCTCAGTTGTAAAAAATCTATCATAGATGATCCATTTTAGATTCTAGATCATATAATTTAGAAGGGGTACACAGGTTTTCCTAATGCTCATCTAGGTTGGAATTATTAGTTGTAACAGAGGTGGAATTATTAATTGTAAGCATCATACCTCTGTTACCTTTTTTTTTAGTATATATTGTATTGTAGTAGTGTGGAAGGACATTCATTATTTATTTCCTTATTCTTATTCAGGCTTGCATTGTAACTTGTACTTTGGAAACTCACTTCACTACAAGGAAAAGAACCTCTAGCGGAAGTTATAAAGGAGGTTTTTGGTGTTATAAAATTGGCCAAAACTCTAAAAAGAAAATTTTCTACATCTGTTTTCGGTAACGGAGGTTTTTCCAGAGCTTCTAATAGAATTTCAACACAACTAAACAAAAATGGGCAACCAGAGGTTATTACGGATTTTTTTCTCATTGGTGTGCTAATTAGGTGTCAATGCACTAGTGCGTTTTAGAGTGAATGCACCAGTACTGCAAACCTACCAAGCACCAGGATGGAAAATAAATACAAGATGACCTAGGGCATTTAGCACCGTCCCTCTGCATGTCATCTAGACAGTCACCCCAGGGCGGTCAAAGGTGCATGCACCGGGCCATTAAGGTCTAAAACTGCACCGAGCCGTTCTAATTGGTATCGGGATTTTTTCGGTGCCCATAGGTAGTATCAACGCAAAAATGCATAGTATTATACAAATGCATCGGCATGTTGTATCACACAAAAACACTAATCATTATAATTGGTATTGGTATTTATGTGGTGCCCATAGATCGTATCAAAGCACCGATGTGGAGTGTTATAAAAATGAACTGGTGCGTAGTATCACAAAAATGCACCGGTCGTTCTAGCTGGTAGTGGTATTTTTGCGGTGCCCATAGGTCGTACAAATGCACTGGTGAGCAGTCTCACATAACACATCGATGCGCAGTATCACACAAAAACACCAACAGTTATAATTGGTATTATAGATTTGTGTGGTGCCCATAGGTCATAGAAATTCACTAATGTGCATTAGAATACAAATGCACTGGTGCATAGTAACTGACACATACCTCTGTTCATTTTTTTATTTTTTAGAAACATCGACCTGTGATAGTGAAATTATTGATATTTTTTAAAATTCATTATTCATCAAAATTCAACAGATATCTTATAACAGTATTTTTCATAGGTCAATTTTGGCATCATCCTCCAAGACCTGGTCAAAATGGACATCATCTCCAGGACCAATGTATAAGGTCTATCATCCCCTTAATATCAGTTGCTATATGCCCCAAGTGAAGAAATTCCATTTATGGCTTCAATTGTGAGACTTATAAGGTTTTAAGTATATATTATATGACCCATTAACTCACCAACGCTCCTTTCCAAGGCACTAACTGCGTTACACTTCCAATACCTCCATGCAAGGGTGCACTGCAGTGCACTTCCTAACATTCAAGGGTGCGTTGGTCACCTGGGAATGGAATTGTCATTGTTTCGGGAATCTCCACATGGCTACTGCCTTATAGAAGAGTCCATAGATGTCATACTACGAATCCAAGTGTCCATCCACCACCTCTAAACTTGGAAACATGTATTGTCTATTATTAGAAAGCCATTCAATGAGAAACTGCCATCAGATTCACTATAAATTGAGCACTCATCTAAGTGCTAGGGAGGAAGAATTTTATGCAAAGTGATGATGTTTGATTCTCATTTGATAAGAGAGTGGAAGTAATGATATGTTGCTGAGATGATGGTGGATGTGATGAGGTTGGAATGAAGCTGGAGAAGTTTGATGAAAAATCAATCCATTGGTTGTAATATTATCCTCCTACTCTTTAATAAAGATATCTGTTCATTTTACAGAACATATTTCTATATCATGTGAAATGTATTCTTGATGATGTATGTATTTCAGATATAATCGGTTTTATTTGATGAAGATAACTAGATACTTATATATTGTATGTTGTTTGTTTTTCTTTGTTTTTGTTTGTAGGAATCGATCTAGCGGCTTGAGTTGGATTGAGAGTGATGACAGTAGTGATAGAAGGAGGAGAGAGGAAGTATCACACGTAGGATTCTTTCCCTTTATGTATATCTACTTGTTTTAGAAAAAATTATAGTTGTCTTTCCCCATTATGGTCTCCAATTTTTTATAAGAAAATTTAATCTACGGATAAACAAAATTCCCTGATTGTGGTGTTCCTTCACTCAAAACAATACAAGACCATTGTCATTTCATATTCCAATCCCATGGCATACATTCTATCACGTCAATTTCTTGGGGGGGGGGGGATATTCAAAATGGATCATCATGGTATAGGAATTGTTTTTGGAATTCATCATATCCAAGTCAAAGAAGTCTTTATTTTTGGCTAATATTCTCTGCAACCTTCCCTTTGATAGTACTGATCTAAATCGGAACATGAAATTCCTGACGAGTCTTTATTTTTGATAGGATCATCTAATCCTTGGTATGGGGATTTTATCATTTATCTCCAAACCTAGAATTTATAGCCCAATACTTCTCGCTCTCAACAACAACATATTCGATACCAAGCCAAATATTATCTTATCATCAAGGATCATGGTAAGAATTTCCAAAATCACATGATGCATGAGTTGACTTCCAAATTAGGACTATCATGTGATAGTTCTACACCTTATTATCCACAATCAAATGGACAAGTTGAAGCTATTGACAAGATCCTTAAGTGAATGCTTCAATGAATGATAGGATTTCATAAACGAAATTGGAATTTGATACTATACTTGGCTTTGTGGTCATACTGAACCTCAGTGAGAAATGCAACCGAAGTTACCGCCTTTCAATTAGTGTATGGTATGGAAGCTATATTTCCTATCCAATGTGAAATATCGTCATTGAATCTCACTATTGACTTGTTACCTGGCACCTCTACTAAAAAAGAATGTATTTTTAACTTCATCCATCTTGATTAAATGCGTCGTGGAGCTGCATTGGCCAATGAAGTGCATAAGAGATGAAGCAAGGTGCAATACGACCAATAGTCCAGCCTCACATATTCTTAGAGGGTGACCTAGTATTACTTTATTATTAGAAAGGTGATGTAATAGGTACAGGGAAATCTGAGCCACTATGGCATGGCCCCTATGGCATGTAAATATACTCCCACATATGCATACTGATCTATGGCAATCATATGTCGTTTGGATGAGGCGAAGGATGTAGTAGAGAATACGATGGTCGATTGACCATCATGTCTAGACATCATTTCAACCCATCTCAGCATATGTGGATCTCTAGGGCCATATATGCTCACTATAACATGATGTGGCTACATCAATGGAATCCATTCTAAGGCAAAGGAAATAAAGATCGAGCCATAGTTGGAATTATTCTTCCTTCCTCCCTTTTCTTTGATCAGTTGTTCTTTCATCTAAAAGACAAAAGCTTCATCCTAGCTAAATATTGTTGGTTCTAAACACTCAAGTGCATATTGAATGTATGATATATTTTCCACATGTAGTGTAGCGAAACCGACAATCTTTGCGATAGTAAACAAGATGGTCCTCAAAAGTAGATTACACACATCACAGATATTTATTTTCCCATATTTACTTTGTTTATTCCCTAGCTAATAGTGTTGTAGTATGTAATCTCTCACAGTTTATCCTCCAAGAGAAGATCCTACAAGGGTAATCGGAGAACCTCGCCTCAATAATCCAATGAGAAAATAAATGTCCTTCACCAATATTGGGAGCATTTTGTCCCCAATGTCAAAATATTGCAATGCTGGATCCCATAAATGAACTAGGAACTCCAATAGTTCCATTTGCTTCCTCATCCCTAATAGTCTGAAGTATTTTAGCAACCCACAATCTCTGAGGGCTCTTACTGTACCTGGATATTTTAGGGCAATCACATTATTTTCTTCATTTTCTCTTTCTCGCCATGTAATTGCCATTTCTATCCAATGAATACTTGAAGCAGAATCATAAGCTTCATTAGGATCCATTTCATGCAAAAAACTTGGGAAATTTTGGGCACACAGCAAGAAAAAAAAGATAGTTGTGCTCAACGCAGTCTAGGTCAAGGTATAGAGCATTTTAGTGAATATGGCCTTCAATTTTAGTGCACTACAACACACCTTTCAACATTCAAGGGTGTGTTTCCCTTTAAGCATAGTAGATTTAATCTAAGGGGCTCAAAACCAAAAAAATTAGCCATGAAATGTAATGAAAATGATACTAAAAGAAAGATAAGGTTCATAGCTCCAACCTGGATTGAATGGAAAGTGAAATCTTCCATTGAAACTATTGCAATAAATTGTTGAAGGCCGGGGGGGGAAAACTGGTTCAGAGCTCCTAATTTTAAAATTGTAACTTTGGAATGGTACAAATTAAAGGTAAAAACTCTTTTAATTAGTTAATTTGGTTATTTTAAATGATATTTAATGTTGTGACTATGGTTTTTATTAATTTCTCTATGAAATGAGTATTTTTAATCCATTTGATGGTTTTCTCAATAGGTTTTATAGTTGATACAGTGAGATTAGTCATGGACACTTATTCAAGAATGATTTGACCACAAAGCATAATTTTATCCTTCTTTTTCGAGCTTTGATAAAAATTAAAAAAGATTTGAAGTGCACTTTTATCTCTTTTTCGAGCTTCGATAACAATGAAAAAGGAACCCCCTGGAGTCTTATTTTAGCTCTTTTCAGACTCTGATAATGTGAAAATATTGTCGAGAACTTGTGTTTTCGAGCTTGTAAAAGTAAATGGAATGAAATCTACTCAGTATAAGTCTAACCCTTTTCTGGACTTAGATAGATTATTTACGAAAAAGGAAACCTTAGTTGAACATGGCTAAGAGGTTTTCTTAGGTATCATTTTACACTTTTTCGAACCTGAGTGACAATTTACGAAAAATGATTCATGGAGTTTTCTTTTCGTCCTCTTTTTCAAACTCTCTAAACATGAAAAAGGATCGGGTTTTCACTATCGTTAGACTTGTTAAAACATAAAATAGCAATCGACTTATCGATCCACGCAAGATCGAGTTTCATTTATCGCTAGACTCGTTAAATTACTAAATAGTGATGGATTCACCCGAAGAGTCAAAATATAGATCAAGCATATGTTACCCTCCTCAAGCTTGTTAAAAATGAAATAGGTACTTGTCAGCAATAACTGGGGAAAATTTTGGAAAAAGAGCATAACACTTTATGGTAGCAGGTCGATCCTGAACATGACAATTTTAGTCCACCATCATGGCTTTTGGGTTGGGTAATATTTTGGATTGTTCATCATACCTATGGTTCATCATATGATCACTTCAGTTTTGGGTCAATGCTGCCAACTCATCTCAGTGTTACTAATATGTTCAAGAGAAGTCATCCAGTAAATCCTCATCTTTCTGAAATACTCATAAACCTTCATTTTCATGACAGTCATCTATGAATATTACTATATCAAGTCACATTTTGTCTTTGAAATCATTAATCCTGTTTCATGATAAATCTGCTTCATATCAACATCAACTCATCATTCAGGAAGTTTACTTAGAAACATCTTCTAGTACCCTGAGGCTTGCTACATCATCGAAAATTTTATCTCTTCCATACCTTTGACTGAAAGGTTTTGTTTTCCGTTTGACATCAAATCATCTATTCACCCTTGCAAATTGTATTTTAGTACCTTGGGAACCATCAACATCAATGGTGGTTTTCTTGTGTCTATTAACAACTCACATCATTGGTTGGTAATTAGATGATGTCTTCCCATGTTTGACTTCAAATCATATATTCACATGGTTAGATTTGTACCTGAACTATTGAGTGAAGGAGATAAAAATGCCCTAGATCTATTTTCATCCATACGAGCTTCGATTTCATGATTGTTGTACACATCATCTGTACAATGGATTTACATACAGATCGTCATTCAAACATGGACCTATATCTGTAGGAATGTCTATATTTGGAAACATTACAATGTAGACGAATTTATGAATTATGTACATATTATGATAGTTTTTTGCTGAGCATGGGTATGCCTCCCTCAACAATTCATGATCAAGATGAAAATATCATGATGTAATGTATTGCAAGATTGATGCAGGTCACTGTCCGCTTTAGATCCTACTCATCACATCGTAAAACATCTCATCCAAATACAATTATTATTTTGAATTCATTCTTTAGGGGGAAACTATTATAGGTAAATCTGGGCATCATCCCCCAAGACCTGGTCAAACTGGACATCATCCCCAAGACCAATGTATAGGGTCTATCATCCCCTTAATATCAGTTGCTATATGCCCTAAGTAAAGAAATTCCATTTATGGCTTCAATTGTGAGACTTCCAAGATTTCAAGTATATATTATATGACCCACTAACTCACCCATGCTCCTCTGCAAGGGACTAAATGCATTGCAGTGCCAATATCTCCATGCAAGGGTGCACTGCAGTGCACTTCCCAACATTCAAGGGTGCGTTGGTCACCTGGGAGCGAAATTGTCATTGTTCCGTGAATATCCACATGGACAGTGCCTTCTATAAGAGTCCATAGGTGTCACACCTCAAATCGAAGTGTCCATCCAGTACCTATAAACTTGGAAACATGTCTTGCTTATTATTATAAATCCATTCAATGAGAAACTACCATTAGTTTCCCTATAAATTGAGCACTCATCTAAGTGCTAGGGAGGAATAATTTTATGCAAAGTTATGTTGTTGGATTCTCATTTGATAAGAGAGTGGAAGTACTGATATGTTATTGAGATGATGTTGGAATGAAGTTGGAGCAGGTTGACGACAAATTGATCCATTGGTTGCAATATTTTCCCCTACTCTTTAATAAACATATCTGTTTATTTTCCCATAAATATGTCTATATCTTGTGAAATTTATTCTTGATGATGTATGCATTTCATATCTAATAAGTTTTATTTGATTAATATAAGTAGATACTTGTATATTGTATGTTGTTTGATTTTCCTTGTTTGTGTTTGCAGGAATCGATCTAACGGCTTGAGTTGGATTAAGAGGGACAACAACAATGACAGAAGGAGAAGGGGAGTGAAAGTATCAAACATAGGCTTCTTTCCCTTTTTTATATCTACTTGTTTTAGATAAAATAGTAGTTGTCTTTATTCTGTTGTTTTGAGTGAAGGAACATCATAGTCAGGGAATTTAGTTTATCCATAGATTAAAATTCCATATAAAATTATTCATATCAATTAAATTTTTATTAGTGCATTTGAATGTGATGTTTGTATTAATTTTTTATATCGTATCATAAGACTTCACATCTCTTCATTATAATATTTAATCATCCATATGTTTAATGAGTGGCATTATATTTCACAAGGACAATGGAGAACCTGATAGAATATATTTAAATATATATATATATATATATATATATATAAGGCACTCTTTGTCATAAAAAATGGGACACTTATTGGTATCCCTTTTTCTTTCCATTACATTAAACAAAATGTCTCATTTCACAGACAAATATTTCAAAATATACAACGCCTTGCTTTACGTAAAATTTTGCTAAATCTTCCTGTTGCTGAAGCACTATAGATCGTATTGTTTCTCTTACTCCCGTGAGGATAAATTTGTCCTCTTCCTCTATTACCACCCACATATATGGGATATTTTACCCAAAAATAATGATCATCATTCTTCGCTTGAACTATTGTCACTGCTCGAGCTACTTCCATGACTTGGGTTATTTTGAGGAATGTTTTGTTCACAGTGTTGGTTGTTTTCCTCTTCTCCACCTTCTATCTACAAAAAATAAAAAATGGTAATGAGTGTATATAGGTTGGTGAGAATAATGAAAAATTCAATATTAAAATACTATACATCAATGTAAATTGAAAATAAATGACATACCATAGCAACAATTGACTCATGAACTATACATATTCTTTCAAAACCAAATTTCATGCCATATTTCAAGATTTCATCTGTTCGTGCAGTTCCATAGTTTTTCTCTTGCAAGTTTCCTACCCCATAAGAATCATATATTTAATATAAAAGTTCTTTTATTCTGTTAATTATATGTTGAGCTACATAAAACATGATTGATAGATGCCTACAAATTCCACAATTAATTTATGATATGCCAACATATACTGACAATCCATATTTAACCCAATTCCAATCAATTCGTCTAATGGTTCTTCTTTGTAAGTTACCACTTGTTTGAAGACATGCAATGATCATTGTTGTAAAACAACTTAAAATATACAAAAATGAGATCTATTTAAGTTGTTATAAGGATATAACAATTACTCACGAACCTAGATATCAACCCTTTTCTTCCTTGTTGTTCTGTTTTATGTGTTGAATCTATTCCATTTTTTTTTCTTTTATGAAAGAAAATACTTGAAAATTAATATTTAATGCTAAATTTTCTATTTATTGTACCTAATCAAAAAATTAAATGATTACATATTACTTTTGAAGCACGTTGTTGTTGACATGGCTCCTCACACGATGCAATTATGTCCATTTCTTTGATCATCTCCTTGTACACATTTTTGGACATTCCTACTGGATATTTCTGATATCAACTCATTCATCATTTGATATTTTCATAATATTCCTGAAAATGTAACATAATTTTAAACTATTTAGTTTTTATATCGATATATGAAAAGTAAATATAACAAAAGTGATATTTATAAATTATTGTTTTCTAGTAATATATACATATAATTCTATAAAAACATTTAAGGGAATATTACTTTTTCATTCCTTCTTTTTTGTTGTTGTACGTTTTTGCTGTTAAAAGTCTGACATGTCTCATTGACCAATTCTCTGGAAACTCTTCCTGTACTTTAGATAACATTTGGTTCTTACAATCATTGGATTTATTTTTGTATTTTAAGTGGAAATAAAGTCTATACATTCATTCCAATCGATCCGTCAAAGTTTTGTAAAAATCCCCCCCCCCCCTTTTGTTAACCTCCAACACCACTCCAGATGAAATAAGGAGCAATTCTTTATCATTTTCATGTTCTTTTTTTTTCTTTTTCTTAGAACAACATTCCTTTTTTGTGTTGTTGGTCCATGTAAAACATTAAACATATGTGAATTAATAAATTTTTTTCAACATGTTATCTAATAATTTTAAGTATATTATTAATTAAAATAAAAAATAGAAACTCATATTGGATCGATAATATTTTTTCATTCGCCTCATTCATCCTTTTGAAATTTTTCCATCAAGATTTTATGCTCTTCTAGTCCTAGATCAGAAATAATCTTATCAAGTTTCATCATTTTGTGGCTCTGAATGATACACAATAAACAATACATATTAGTTAGACTTACATATATTTCAAAAATAATAATTTTTGTAAAGAATTTACAAAGAAATTTCATTTTTTTCATTTCTTGATGTGCTATCAGTTTTTTTGTTACTTGATATCTTGTCATCCATTTCTTTATCAATATGAAACCTATACCATATCATTCATTAATATATTTTATAAATAAATCATAAAATTTTCAGGTGATAAAAAAAACATCAAGAAACCGGTGTGCATTTAATGATGTACGCACTAACGTCGATGTGTCATGTTCTTATAAACACATCACCAAAACAGTGGAAAAACCATACGGTGCTCTATGTCAACAAGGAGAACTGGTGGGTTATATGTTAACGAGCACACCGATTAACATAGATAAATTAATAAAAATCCTATAGTGTTAGTTTTTGTCGCATATGATGTCGTGGAGGGGGCGGTGTGGCATAATATTATAAACGCATTGAATAAATATGGGACCACCATATGGTGCTCTCTGTGAACAAGGATACCCGATGCGTTATATTTTAAATGGTGCACTGATTAAAATAGACATAAAATAAAAAATTGTTTTTGTCAAATAGTATGTGCGCGGTGTGCTATAATGAAATAGCCCACATGTGCCCTATTTTACATATGGTTCACAAATTAAATTTTTTTATTTATAATTTTATTTTATCAAACAGTACCTGTGTGGTGCCTTGTGTTAAAACAGTGCACTGGTGCGCTAGTTTACATACGGCACACCGTTAAAAAAAATCAGTTTTTTAAAAATTCACGCAAGGGTGACATGGAATGGGATCTGACTATGCAAGTTGTCTCGTTGGTTACATGTCATAGGCCTATATATACAAAAATACAAACCTATAAATATAAAATTAAAATCTCTAATTCTAAAATCACAGAAACAGGAAGCCAGGGCAGAAACAAAAAGAATCAATGGTTTAGCATAAAATGGTTTATTTATTTATTCTGAAAATGAGCAGTAAATTTAATTTTTTTACTTATGCATAAAAAATACTATAGAAAATGTAAAATAAAACAATAAAATTTAATAACAAGATGGTTTGAAATTCTATGCTACATGGTTAGAATCACGAGAGGTTTAGAATTTTGATTGTCTAAATAGTTCTGTTCGAAAATATTTCACTGATCCATAGTGCTCTCGCGCTCTCTTGCTCTAGGTTTATCTCATGAAAATATCTCCCTGAAAATTTTGGCAAAAATAATGAAATAATCAAGTGTTTACTATTTAAAGAATTGTTTTATGAAATTCAATTTTCCAAAATATTTTGCTGCCCATTTTCCAATTTACTGCTTTATTTTCCATTTTAAAAAAATATAGTTGAGATTTTTTTATTTGCGACTATTTGGCTCTAGCGCATCTATTAATAGCACTGCATCGATGCGTAGTAACTCAAACAAACTAGTGCAGTTATCTGCACGTTAGCACCAATAACAATAAGTACATTTTTAAGGCACCGAAATTACTTTCAGGTGTGTACAAAAAAAATTATTTTTGATTTTTCCCAAATGCAGGGAGAAAATATCATAATTATATTGAATGGAAAGTTCTTCAAAATATAGCTCATTCCATAATATTTCTCAAAGTCCATCACGGAGTTCTCACTATCCATCTTGAGACGTAATATTTACTTAAGATTTTATTTATATTTTCACTATATAACTGAATTCATGTTTTCTATCCATGTTAGCCAGCTTAATAAAATTCATAATGTATAAAAATTTGTAGGTTCATGTGGATTGAGAATCGAGTTCAAATGCACAAAATATTCAAACAACTCCAAAACATCATAAGCTCTTATCAGGAGCATCATACCGCAAGGAACATTTGGTTGATGAAAATGGACACCTGCTTCACCCTATCAATTGTAAAAATATTGCATGTTCTAGCCATAATATTGGGACAATGATGGTAATAATAAATTTTTGGTATATTAATGTAATTATTTCAACGTCAAACCAATTAATCATGCATTTTCAACGTGATTACTAATTGATATCATAGATTTTGTACTAATCATGTTCAAATATATTTTTCTAAATTATTAGGATTTTAGTGATGATGAGCGACCTACCTACCATCTTTCATTGCACCCCACAACAATTTCAAATAGAGAGAAGGATTAATTAAGAGAAAACATTAGAGATGAACGATACTAAGAATGGTTGAATCAACTACCTATTCAATTCCCACTACGTCCAGATTCACCAACTAGGAATGACTAAAATAATAGTAGTTCTTCACATGCTATCAATGGAGGCAATCAAATAGAAGTTTGTATGGAGGATTACTTAAGGGATACGACTACCATGGAGAAAATTTTGTTAAATGCATTCCAAAACAATGATAAGCTAGGGGATGATGCTCATATCACTCTCACCTTCTTTTAAAGTCTTAAATTTTCTTCCACCAATGATATATTTGGAACTAGATGTCAGTCAACGTCTACCTAGTTCGGGACAATGATGTTACTCTACAACTTGAAAGAAAAGTTTGTCTTTTTGAATGCATGTTTCTCAGAAATTTTGAGTTAAGTTATAACCATAAAGTCCCCCCTTATATTTTTGAGAAATATAACCATACAATGAGCATTAAAAATGGTCAATTTTATGAATGTTAATAATTATATCGGAATTAATGTACATTTAAGATTGTCCATGGTCACCAACTATAGGTTATTCAAAGATAAGATTTTTCTGAATGATAATTCCTTGCCCAGTAGATGCGAAGAGGCAAAGAAATTGTTGAAAATGTTGGGTGTTGAGTACATATCATATAATGCATGTCGAAATGATTGTATTCTATATAGAGGAGAATATGAAGACAAAGAGATATGTCTGAAATATGGGCATGATAGGTATGATAAATCAAAAAATAAGGTTAAAACACGTGGTCCTCCTTTTAATATAATGAGGCACATGCTTATAATCCCAAGGTTTCAAGGGCTATTTCATTGAAAATAATTAGCTATGGTTCATTGATGGCATGCCTCACACAAAAGTGAGTTGGAATTTATGTGAATCCCAACAGATTCAATAGCCATGAAGCATAAAGAGGATATATGGCCCAAACAATTCAAGGATGAAGTACGAAGTCTACGACTCAGCATAGCCATGGATGGTGTCAACGCATATTCCCTCCAGAACACCAACTATTCTATTTGATATGTACTATTGATCAATAAAAATACCCCCCCATGGTTGTCCGTGAAGAATGAACATCCTATGTTGGATCTCATAGTCCCTGGTAGAAGACAAGTGAAGAATATGGATGTCTACTTACAACCACTGGTAGATAAATTAAAGGAATTATGGGATGGGATAAATATATACGATGCATCAAGACCCATCGCATCATAGAGGAGTTTTACGTTGTATGGCATATGTTCTTACACATCACATGATTATCAAGGCTTAGGAGTTTTCTCTGGTAAATTACATGTTTATTGGTTTGTTTATATGTGTAAGTATATTCTTTGGCATATTGGTTTTTTAATTCATTGTAATTGTTCTAATCTTCATGATATTATTTAACGTTCCATGCATATAAATTGTATAAAATAATCTTGCAGGTTTTGTAACAAAAGGGTATTTTGGATGTAAATGTTGTGGACCTTCTCTGAAAGCTAGATGGTCCAACGACCTACGAAAGGCTATGTATGATTGCTCGAGGGTATTCCTCCCAGAATAACACCCTTATAGAAGACAAACATCCAGTTTCAATGGTAAATGAGACAGAACTCAAAGGCCTCCAATAATGACACCAGCTGAATGGCTTAGAGCATATGAGAGAGATAAGGAGAAGGAGTTCATCGAAATGTTTGATTCAAATAGGGAGCCTATGTTCAATGATCGACAATTCTTTGAAACCTATGTTGTGAAATTTCCCATTGGGGTGAAAATTAAATATATCTTATATAGCCTCCCATATTGGAAGCATCTTAATATTACCCACTTATTAGATTGCATGCATATATTTAAAAATGTTCCATATTATTTATGGAGGCACATATCATCGAAAAAAAGTGACACATTGGCTGTTAGGAAAGATCTTATTACTTAAAAAACTAAAAAGAAACCATGGCCAAGATGATTAGAAAGTACAAGATCAGAGGCAGACATTGGTCCCTCTAATTCATGGTATTTCAAAGAAGGTTATTTCCCATTGATTTTAAAAAAAGATAATATTTCTTTGGAAAAGGAAGCTATAATGGGTGTGAGGGTTCCATCCTCATACGGGTCTTCACTACGTCACTGCTTCACCATGGATGACCATTTGTCAGGGTTGAAATCACATGACCATTTGAATCTTCTAGGAGTATGTATAATGTCAAAATCATGATTTTCTTATTTTTTATATTAATAAATTTTATCCCATGAAGGTAACATAAAACATAACTAATTTTGTATATTATTTCACATGTTTATAACTTTGCAGTGTCATTATCCTTTGTTTGTGCATGTGTGTGTGAAACATGAATTCCCCAAGGACCTAGGATGTGCCATATCTACACTATCTACATTTGTACGTTGGATCATGTCAAAGGAGATTCATGTGGCTAACATTCCACAGTGGCATCAAGAGATAGTTGAGATTGTTTGTATGTTTGAGAAGGAAGAACCAACGAGTTTCATGGACTTGCAGGTTCATCTTCTAATACACCAAGTAGACGAGTTTGAATTAGTTGGGGTGTTTTATCGTCGATCGATGTTCTTCTTAGAGAGGTACATGATGAAATTGAAAGGTTTTGTTTGAAAAAGGGAAAAATCCGAGGGCTATATGGCAGAGGGGTACATATTGTATGAGTCTTTATATTATGCCAGTGAGTACATAAATCATATCAAAAACATACCAGGTTCGGTGATTTGGGAGGATGAAAGGGATGAAGACAAAAGAGAAGGGGAGCTGCTCCAAACAAATGGAAAAAAACGCTTGATAAAGAGTAAGCGACTTATAATGTTTGAAATTTACACAAAATAAATATTCATGTTGAACATTGATATAATGTATATCTTGGTCTCATATGTACTATATGTTGTATTGATTTCATGAACAAATGTAGAAATTGAAGCAAGCAATAAATTTGTTCTTTACAATTCCGAAGGGACACAACCATGGGTCACATTGTACGAACAAAAGAGGATGAAATGGGATAGTGACAGGAAATAATTTAGATGGTTGAATGGTATAAGTGTGCCTTATCCCGATCATTTAAAAGAAAATATGCCAAAAATATGCCCCAACAGTTGGTTTGTTGACCAAGTCTAAGAGAAATATGATGCAACCGGTCGTTACTAGTGTTCTGAAGAGGATGCACTAAACGTAAGTATTGGGTGCGCCCACTCAGTAATACTCTATTTATGTACATTTAAAACTTAATAATGCACATTTTAAATGTAATTACATCTATATTTCATATTTTGACTCTTGGTTTATTATAAGAGACATGACACTACGATTTTTTAACTTTTTTATAGGTGCATTTGTTTCCATTTATGTGGGAATATGGACACCATTTTCACATAGAAAATTTCGATGATGGACACATGACAGAAGACTGTGGAGTGGAAGTCGAGTTTGATCAATATAGTCAATCTATCCACCATGATCAAAACCTAGTACGAGGGACGCTAGGTTATGTCAGAAAGATACAAGAGATCATTGAAGTGGATTTCTCTTCTTTCCAATGTGTTATTTTTAGGTGCAAGTGGTGGGACACATTTGATCAGAATAATGTAAAAGAAGATCGCAATAGTAGGCTGATATGTATCAACTCTAGAAATATGTGGGATGAAGTTAAGGAGCCCTATGTTTTCTCAAAACAACGCAATTATGTGTTTTTTTACCCATTTGTGTTGGATAGGGATTGGTGGTTCATATTGAGACATGACCCTAGATCAAAAAATATTTTTGAGAACAATAGTGTTATCATGCCAAGCGAGCTGGAAGATAATGATGGTTATCATGAGAGCCGAGAATGATATGGTACATGTGTTATTTCATCATTTAATAAGGTGGGTTTTTATAAATAATATGACTTAATTACCTTATAACCAAGAATCTTTTTTTCGAAACATTATAATATGTATTTTGAATTAATTGGTAATTTTAATTGTGTTAATGTTAAAATCATTTCACATTAATACAATTAAAATTTTCACATTAATACAATTAAAATTTTACAAATATTTTACATACAATTACAATTACAATTACAATTTTACAATTTCACATACAATTACAATCACAATATTTACAATTAAAATTTTATAATTTTACATAGAATTACAATCATTTCACATTAATACAATTGAATTTTTACAAATATTACATACAACTAGAATTAGAATTAGAATTACAATTACAACTTTACAATTTCACATACAATTACAATTACAATCATTTCACATTAATACAATTAAAATTTTACAAATATTTTACATACAATTAGAATTACAATTTTACATAAAATTAAAATTAAAATTAAAATTGTAATTACAATTAAAATTAAAATTGTAATTAAAATTACAATTTTAGAATTTTACATAAAATTACAATTACAATTACAATTTTACAATTTCACATACAATTACAATTACAATATTTACAATTTAAATTTAGAATTTTACATACAATTAGAATTTTACAATTTTAGATATATACAATTACAATTAAAATTACAATTACAATCATTTCCCAATAAATTAAATATTACAATTACAATTAAAATTTTACAAATATTTTACATACAATTAAAATTAAAATTAAAATTACAAATATAATTACAAGTGTAGATTTGAGGCTTTTGTGATCCCCATTTTGTGTATATATGTCAATTTTACAATTTTACAAACAATTAAAATTAAAATTTCAATTACAATCACGACATAATATTTAATAAATATAATGATTTAATATTAAAAATAAACATCACGATCATGATAACCATCATATAAACATCGTATTCGACTAAAAAACACATTCAAATTTGCTAACATCATTTAATCATCGTGATCATGATCATCTAACAAAACACAAGCATTGTATAACATCATCACAACACAAACATCAAATATACATCTCATGTCAAATAAATTCTATCACATACACATGTATCTACAAGTTTCACATTAAATGAACATATCTAACATGACATAACAATATACACATGATGATGATCATCAACATGTAAATTAAGTACTAAGTTTTTCTTGGAGAGAGAGTCGGATGGAGCAGCTTAGGGTTTCCAGCGCCAAAACCCCAGCCGTCAATGGCTTTTCTGCGGCCGCGGATGTTGCTGTAGAGCCTCCCTACGCTCTGCATCCAGAATTCCTCTGCCTTCGCCAGGAGACCCCGTTCATGCTGTGGAATGCAATTGATACAGCAGTTCCTCCCTCAAATCTGCAGATTGAAGTCGTCCACGGTTGCACGAAGAGCCCGATTGGGCCTCACGGCCTCATCAACCAGATACACAAGCGCCAGATCTCTGTTCGGGCGACCGACGCAAATGCCACCTCCATTGACTTGCAGCAATGCGCTGCCATTTTCAGCAAGAAAGGGCAGAAAAGGCAGCGAGTCGGCCACATTCCCTGTCTGGCCACCGCCGCCTTGGGAAAATCCGTTCTGTTGGTTCCAAGCGCCAATAATCCTTCTTCAGTTGCTCTCAAAGCTAAAAGCCCTCTAGATTTGGGGAATCCAGAATTTTTCTCCGATCAGAAGCTAGCTATTTCAGATCATCCAGCATCTGTTTACCAGATCCAGATCTCTCTTTTAACAGGAGGAACAAAACTGCTCTGGGTGCGAGCCACGAATCTGGTGCAGGACATTCTGCAAGATCTCGAACTCAGATTGGGGATTCCCTCAAATCTCATGAGGCTGCTTCACAGAGGTAAACAACTTGTAGATTCTCACCCCCTGTCACTTTACAATATCAAAAAAGATGCTACAGTTCTGCTCTCCCTTCGTTTGAGAGGAGGAGCTGTTGGGAAATCCTCCTCAGCTCCTTCCTTCTCCTACAAGGATGCGGTTCACTCGCAGCCATCCAAGAGAGCCGCTCAACCAGCTGAGGCTCCCAAGCCTTTCCTGGTGGACAAAAGGGAGGAAACCCCTTTCATTGAGATCTCCCATCCATCTTTGGAGGACCAATTTCAAACATTTGCAGAAAAGGCTATCATTTGCAGGTTTAATGGCTTATGGCCCCGAACTGCAGATCTCTATCAGTGGATCCATTCCAACTGGACCAACAACTACAAGGTTCTCTTTTGCTCGAAAGGTTTTTTCATTGTGGCCTTTGCCTTCAGTAAAGACTATCAGAAGGTATTAACGGAAGGCCCCTGGTTCTGGGGATCAGCAGGGCTCTTCCTTACTCCTTGGTTTCCAGATTTTGACTCTTCCACTGCTGTCATCACCCGACTTCCCATCTGGGTCAGGCTTCCAAATCTACCTGTGCGCCTCTGGCACTTCGCAGTCTTCCAAGGAATTGGGAACACTCTAGGCCGCTTCCTGGCCACAGACGCCTCAAGGGGGGAGAAAGGAATATACACATTTGGCAGAATTTGTGCAGAAATAGATATCAGTAATGGGTTTCCTGACAAGATAAATCTCAAAATTGGGGACTTCCATTGGACCCAAACCTTAGACTATGAGAATACAGCCTTTCGGTGCCGTCACTGCCATCAGACGGGACATCTCCAAAACTCATGTGCCACGTTCCTCGACAAAACGAAGAATAAAAAAGGGAAGTCCAAATCAAAGAGCTGGAAGCCATGCGTTCCACCTCCCATGGACGACATTGACTCCTTCAGCTCGGACGAGGAGGAAAAAGATGCGAATGAAGAAAATGATGAGCAGGCAAAGGACCCCCCCTCAGCCAGCCCTATGGATCTTTCGACGTTGCAGATATCGCAGAAACGCCCACAAGCACCCTCTTCCTCGGATTAGATAAGGAGGCTTCTCCTTCAGAACAAAATTGTCAACAATTGGTTCCTGTCCAGTCAGATCCCAATGGCTGGGTTAAAGTCAGCAAAAAAAAAGTGAAAAAATGTCGTCTGGAGGTTCCTACCCAATCTGGGTAGACCCCTTTGTCTCGCTTTATGCTTTCAGTTCCCCTTGTTCCCCCTGTTTCTTTCTGCTTGCACTAACTTGCTTTGAGGAGCTGAGGTTGATTTCTATCATTTCCAGCTCCCCTGTTTTCTTCTCTTTGCCTTCTGGCAAAGCTCTGATTGTACTATATGTTTTTTTTCTTAATAGATTTAGTCTTATTTAGAAAAAAAAAACATGTAAATTAAGTAAAAATACAACATGAACATAAAATACATGAACCATATATATATATATATATATAATTTACAACTGTAATATACATGTCAAATATCAGTTGGTGGTACTTCAATAGTAATACTAGTCGAGGCTTACTCAGTTAATGATGCAACCTCAATGACCTTAGATAGACGTCGATCATCACATGTCTGCTGATCTAGAGGTGCCTCATGCGGATCAAAATCAACTGCCTACTCATGATGACTCGACATGGATGGTCCAGCCTACTCATGATCATGACTGTTGGATGCTGCAGGCTGATTATGATTTCTCGACATGGATGGTCCAACCTACTCATAATCATGACTGTTGGATGTGGCAGGGTGCTCATGATGACTCGACGTGGATGGTCCAGCCTGCTCATGATGATGACTGCTGGTTGATGCTGCAGGATGATCATCTCTGGCACGAGGTGAACGATGATCACTCCCCTAATTGTGATCATCATATGATGCGTCGATTCTCGACTGTCGACGTATTTCATCTCGACCATGCCTACGTCGAAGGTCCCTCCTCAACCATGCCACTAAGCTGGTAGCTCCTATGACATGACCCATAAGTGTAAACATATCATGTGGCATGCATCTCCACATCGCTTTGAGCATATCATCGACCTCTATCTCTCTGATAGTCGCTGGCCTGACTCCCTCCTCCAAAATCAGTTGACAGAGTTGGTCACCCAACTCCATCCTAACTCTAGTGTCAGGCCTACGGTTCATACCAGCTGGTACCTGTGCATGATCATGAGGACCAAGTCTATCTGCATTGGCCTGTTCCTCTGCATATGCCATCTCTTGATCATCTTCAAGATATACATTCAGATCATTTGGTTGCGGTGGAATCTCATCGCCATTAAGTGACCCAATATCTATAAAATATATATAAGTACACAACAATAATTAGACAATTTAATTAAACAGTTTAATAAAAACAAGTTAAAAAACATGTTAGAACAAATTGAAAGAAAACACTAACATTACCTCTATCATTCGGTGGCTCATCATCTATGAAGAGGGTGTTGGCATACCCTCGCCAATCAAAACTAGCATACAGTCAGGGGACCAAAATGAAGTCATGATCATCGACACTATCTATCAACTCCAGTGCATCATGCGATATCCTTGCAGAAAAGTCTCACTCACCCCTCTTGGGTATCATCTTTCCCCAAATCTACATTCATACATGAAACATCGACCTACGAGGCTTTCGAAAAAAAGTAGGCCTCATCTCTAGAAACCTCTAAAAAATAAACAAAATAGCTCTGAATAAAAATGGAATTTCACCCTCCCTTGTGTCAGAGTATGACATCTTTCTAAGTTGTACAAAATTACCACAAAAAAATCATAGACCACCTCACAAGTTGTGGCGCCTGTGATAAAGAATCAACATAAAATAAAAGTAGGCAACTAATACATTGCCTGTCACTAGTATGGTGTGAAATGGTCAAAATTAGTAGTGAGAGGCACCTCACCTCCTCTCCACCAAATGAGGTAATACATAATTGACAACTAGAGACCTAAAAATATGCAGGAGACAATATATCGGTGCCAATGTATCTTTGGGAGTACACCAACTGACTCCTTGATGCATAACCGATGGGGACCTCTGGGAACAAGGGAAAATATTTCCCTCTCCTCGATAGGCTAGTAATAAAATATATGTCATCCTTAGTGGGCGTGTACCACCAGTTAGGACCAACACGGAAAGCCTGTTGGTGGGCATTCCACCTGAAGGTAAGTTGTCGCAATAGCCCACCATGGCCCTTAAGGGATGTAGCCTCATCATAGAACTTGAGGAGGCCTACCTCCCTTAGGAGTGCCTGGGTGGTTTCCGTAAAAGGGTTAGGGTACATATCTCTCTCCCTCTCTTGTGCCTCCCACAATTGAACCACATTATAATGGTCCACCATATGTTCCTGATGTTCCCTCTCTTCTCTCCTTTAACATCGTTGAATGATTCACATATTTAATACAATATTTTTATTAAATGAGACATGTATTTATATATATATATATATATATATATATATATATATATATAATTTTTTGAAAAAAAAAAAAATAGTCAGTGCGTAAAAAAAACAGGCATGCATCGGTACTGGTGCGTCTGTTTTTATCGTGCATTAGCCTTGGTGCACCTGGAAATTTTCAGCGCACCGCACATCATTTACTGTACTTTATCAAGTGGTGCATTAATTAAACTATCCATATCAGGGCGGATAATTCCATTAATGCACTGCCAAACATCAATTAATGGTCAACGGTGAGGTTGTTTAATTGATCACACGGTTGACTATGTAAACATTTGGGAGGGCGATGTGCTGACCAAACTACTTACCTTGGGGCAGATAGTTTCATTAGTGCACCACCTTGCTGGCATCATTACATGGTCAACAATGTGGTGGTATAACCGACCGCACCCTTGACTATGTACTGGTATCAGGACGGCAGTGCGCTAATCAGACTATGCGCCCCGGGGTGTATAGTTTGGTCAGTGCATCACCCTCCTGACATTACTACATGGTCAATGGTGTGGTCATTTACATGATCGCACCATTGAATATGTACAATTTTGGGAGGCCAGTGTGTTGACCAAAATATCTGCCACGGGGCGCATATTTTGGTTAATGCGCTGCCCTAGCAAACTTGGATATAGTCAACGGTGCGACCGGGTAGCCGACCGCACCGGAATTTATGTATTGTTAAAAATGCATGGTGTGTCGTTTCGATACCGCACCAGAACTGGTGCAGTTACCATCAACACTGGTTGCGGTGGAGCCTATAAATTTACAAGCAACACCATGAACCGGTGCAAGCCGAACTGCTTGAGCGCAACACACAGGAATTTCTTTTTTTTTAAATGGTGAATTTTAAGTTTTTTTACAAAACTAATCCACTAAAAATTTTAAGTATGAAGAGACAAGAAAAATACCTATACATTTGGGCATCGAAGAGGCATATTTGCTGTAGAATTTTCAAAACTAAATTTTCAAGCCATTTTCAAAAATTCGAAATCGAGATGGTTGGTAATGGACAACAGCAGTGCATGCAATGGGAGCACTGATGTCAAGGTGCCTCACACAAGGGATATTCACACTGGTGCTTGAGATATTTGGAGCACTGAAGAAGTGAAAATTTTTGTTTTTTGGCTGTAATTCATTTTTATGTAACCATGTTCCAATGCGTGGGTTTTTTAGGTGCACTGGGTGGTTTCTTCTAATTGCAAAAGGTTGTTTCAGTTTTGGCGCAGGTTTTTAGGATGCACTAGGGCTAAATCTGTGTAGAGAACAAGTGCGCTACAATAATTAGATGCGTCGAGTGGGTTTGTATGGATAGCATGGTGTCTCGGTGTGCCAATTAGTCGTACACGTCAGTGCTTTTCTAGTGGAATGCATCGGTGCAGTGTATGATGAGAAACACACCGGAAAAAAAACATCCGCAAAAACCTCCACCCACGAACCTCCTCTATAACCTCTACTACAAATGGATATCTGGGCTATTTTTATAAGGGGTTCCTCAAAAACATTCGCTAGAGGGTATTTTCCTTGTAGTGTTTTATTTATGAACTTATTTGATGTTACTCTTATTTCCTAAAGATAGATAAAAACATGAAATGCGTGTGTATTCCTAAACTTAATGTCCGCTTTTTAAAATTGGATTAAATTAGTGGATGATATTCCCATTTTGTTGGATATTTGAAAATAAATGATAGAAAATGACTATTTTAACAATGGGACTTTATGGGGTTAAAATTAGAAGACAATTATAATTCATTTGGAAATTGTTTGGCATCAAATTTACAAAGTTGTTTTCCATAGAATTAAAAGAATTGTATGTTAGGTCCATATATTATTAGTATAGTCTCTTATTATTGTTAGTTTAACCCCCTTATTTTTATTTTTGTACCCCTGTAACCCAAATACCGTTATTATTGTGCCCTTACATTATTATTGTTAGGTCAACTAGGATTATATTATGACACCATAGACTCCTATATATAGAAGGAGGTTTTTTCATTGATATCATCCAAGAATTGTTCATTTATGTAATGTATTAGACATTCCCCCCTTGATGTGGTTGATTTCTAAGGCGTTGATCTCTCTTTTCTTCTATTTTTGGGAGCTGGTTTCATAACATTTGGTATCAGAGCTCCAAACATATCATCGTGGAATTTTCGATATAACTTGTTTTCTACGAAGGTTCAGAAGCTAAAATTTTTACAGAGCGAAGCCAAAATCCTAAGGAACTTCTTGTATAAATTTCAGATCTTGGTTCACAATATTTTCAAAGATATGATTTGTGGAAGTTAGGGTGTTTTAAGCTCCCGAATTTCACATAAAATAGGTCATTGTGGTGTTTTCACTATAACATTTTTTCTATGAAGTTTTACAAACTGAAATTTTGCACAGCGAAGCCAAAATCCTGAGGAACTTCTTGTACAAATTTCAAATCTTTGTTCGCAATATTTTCAAAGATATGATCTGTGGAAGTTAAGGTTGTTTGAGGCTCTTGAATTTCATCTGAAATATGTGACCATGGGAAAATCTTCATAACTCTCTCTGAGCGTCGGATTGGAATTCTGTAAAAAGTGAGCTCAAGTACACAGACTGTAGTTTCCCGTGTATCAATTTTAGAGCCGAAGGAGTAAATAGTGACAAGTGGCACATTGTACAAGTTATATCTACTGAACTAGGCCATAATTAGGTCATTGTGGTAGGTTGGGCATAAATTTTCCTTGAAGAATCCAAATCAGGTAAAACCTATGGAACTCGAAAGAGGATTTAGAGTTCTATTATAGGGCCGAATTTCAGATGTTGATGATCCAAAATCATAGAGATAATTCAATTTCAATATCGAGCTCCTCAAAAGTAAGAAAAATGTGTGTATTTTTTTTCGAATTGCATAAGTCTTGTTTGAATAATAAATTTGAATTGATTCCAAAGGCATATTGTAGAATAGATATCTGTATTGGGTTCTAAAATCCCCCCTAAAAATAATTCAACGCCCATTAAGCCTTCAAAAGGCTCTACTATGGCTCATGAATATGAAGAAATGAAACATGACATATCAAAATTACAAGAACAAGTGCACCAAATTTTTCTCTCACAAAGAGCAACAAAAAATTAAATGGATGTTTTGAAGAAAATTGTGGAAGCTAAGATGGATGCTTTGAATAAAGGAGTGGAAGCTATGACATATTGTTTGAAGAATGGTATGGAAGAAAAAATGGAAGGTTTGAAGGAAGACATCGAAGGTTTGAAGGAAGGTTTGTCAAAGTTGATACAAGAAATGGTTCCTAATGGTGAAAAGATAGTAGAGGAAACTCATGATGAGAATAAAGTAAATGTTAATCGTGATTTCATAAACTCTAATGTTGGATTGAAGAACCAACATATTCTAAATGTCGATATGAGGAAGTTTGATGGCAAGGATCCCATAACATAGATACTACAGATGGAAAATATTTTGATCTCAATAATGTGAAAAGCACACAAAAGGTACGCATCGCAACTTTACATTTAGAAAAAAATACATTTGTATGGTATCGATGCCTTTTCTCCCGTAAAAAAATTATCAGTTGGTCAAATTTTACGAAGGAAATGATATTACATTATGAGGATACAAAGAGAAACACCTTCTTTAGCCAATTGATAAATCTCAAACAAAAGGGTTCAGTGGTGAAGCACATTGAGGACTTCCAAAAATTGAATATAAGGGTAACTGATATTCCAGAGGAATAGAGGATTGAGGTCTTCATAGGGAATTTAAAGGATAACATCCAACATGAAGTTCGCATTTGGGAACATGATTCATTGGAGAAGGCATTCAGGTTGGCAAGAAAAATAAAATGTAAAATTATGGTCACAAGGAAGCCAACCACTCACATCTATAAATACGGAAGTGTTGCTACCCCTAGCTTACACAACCTACAATGTTGACACCACAATAATTGGAAGAAAAAAGAGAAAAATGGCTTTGCTACAATTGTGATAGAAAATACACTAAAGGTCATAAGTGTGCTGAGAAGAAATTATTTTACATAGATTGTTAAGAGGAGGAAGAAAATTAACAAGAAACTTCAAAAGACGAGGATATACACGAGGAAGCGACCCTAGAAGAAGAAGAAATGAGTCTAACCATATCGTGTAATGCATTGGAAGGAATTACCACTCCTAAAACTCTTAAGGTAGAAGGACACATCAAGAAGAAAAAGGTAGTAGTGTTGATTGATTCGGGTAGTACCCATAATTTTATTCATTGTAAGGTATCCAAGGAATTGAATTTTTTCCTGTACCCAACATCAGAATTTCAAGTGATGGTTGCAAAAGGAGGAGCTATAAATTTCTCTAAAAAATTCCATAATATCAAACTAACCATGGGGGAATATTTATTGAATATTACAATGCTTTTCATTCCAATGGGAGGTGTTGATGTTGTACTAGGAGTAAAATGGTTACAATCTTTGGGGACAGTAGCTTTTAATTTTCAAGAAATTTTATTGAAATTTTTTTCAGAAGGAAAGGAAATTGAATTACTGCATATCATAGGGAAGCCAAATATAATAATATTTAATGTCATGATGAATATTCTGAAGAATAAAAATGAGGTGTAATTGAAAAATTATGCTCACTAGAAGTTCCAACATCAAAATCATATATTTCTCCAGATATCTAAAATGTCTTGGACAATCATTCCAAGCTGTTTGAAACTATCAAAGGACTCCCACCTATTCGTGATCATTATCATGCTATTCATTTGATTCCAGGAAGTGTTCCTCCAAACATCAGGCCTTACAGATATCCTTATGTCCAAAAGAGTGAAATTGGGCATATAACTGCAAAAATGTTAGATGTTGGCATAATTCAACAAAGTCAAAGTTCTTTCTCTGCTCCAGTAGTATTGGTACATAATAAGGATGGATCATGGTGCATGTGTCTCGATTATAGGGAGCTATATAATATCACTATTAAAGATAAATTTCCCATTCCTATCATTGATGAATTATTGGATTAATTACATGGAAGAATTTATTTTACCAAGTTAGATCTTTGTTCAGGATATCATCAATTTAGAATGAAGACTCAAGATATTTTGAAAACAACATTTCGAACAGATGAGGGTCATTATGAATTTGTGTTCATGCCGTTGGCCTTACCAATGCACCTTCTACATTTCAAAGGTTGGTAAATTCCATTTTCAAAAAATTTCTTAGAGAATTTTTGCTAGTATTTTTTGATGACATACTAATCTATAGCTGGTCTTGGAAGGATCATGTTCAACATGTTGATAGGGTGCTCAAACTATTACAGGAGAAAAAATTATATGCAAAAACATCCAAATTTTTCTTTGGAGTACAAGAAGTGGAATATTTGGGTCATATTGTATCTCACGAGGGTGCTTAGGTAGACCCTAATAAAATTAAATCCATTAAGGAATGGAAATTCGCCACAACCATAAAGAAGTTGCGAGGATTTCTTGGGTTAACAAGGTATTATTGCAAGTTTCTTAAGAATTATGGGACAATAGCGGCACATCTAATAACATTATTGAAGAAAGATGAATTTTCATGGACTCCTGAAGCAACTAAGGCCTTTGAACGTCTTAAAGAGGCAATGTGCCTAGCATCAGTCTTAGCTATCCCAGACTTCACAAAAACCTTTATTGTAGAATGTGATGCCTCAGGAAATGGAATTGGTGTTGTTTTAATGCAAGAAGGAATACACATTTATTTTGAATATCTTCCAATCAAAGGAAAGTATTTACATAAAGCTATTTATCAGAAGGAAATGTTGTCAATACTACATGCACTAAATAAATGGAAACCTTACCTAATGGGAAGACACTTCAAGGTAAAAACTAATCATGATATTCTTAAACACTTTTTGGAACAAAGGCTATCTTTAGAAGAGTAGCAAAAATGGGTCACAAAGATGTTGGGTTATGACTTTGAAATCATGTATGAAAAAGGGAAGCTAAATGTCATTGTAGATGCACTCTCAAGAAAGGATGAAGAGGTGGAAGCATTGCTTTATGCCATTTCTATTATCCAACCAGATTGGATAACCTAAGCGAGGGATGAATGGAAGAAGGATGAAGAAGTGTGGACACTCATTAAAACGTTGTAGAAAGATCCTAGTACATCTGATAAATTTATTTGGAAAAATGATTCCTTATGGTACAAAGATCACTTACATATTTGCAAGAATTTGCAACTAAAACAAAAAATTCTTTTAGAATTGCACACTTCTCCTTTAGGAGGACACTCAGGATTTTTAAAAACTTACCACAGGGTGAAGAAATATTTTTTTTGGGATGGCCTTAAATATGATATTGAAAATTTTATGGTGGAATTTTTGGTTTGCCAACAAAATAAAGTTGAGACAATTAAGACCCCAGGTCTTCTACAACCTTTATCCATTCCAATTCAATGTTGGGAGGAGGTTTGAATGGATTTTATGACAGGTTTACCTAAGTTCGAAGGAAAGAGTGTCATCATGGTGGTAGTTGATAGACTTACCAAGTATGCAAACTTTTTTTCATTATCTCATCCATTTAAAGAAAGTATAGTTGCTACTGCATTTATGGAAACAATTCAAAATCTACATGGAAATCCAAAGATTATTGTAAGTGACAGAGATCCCATTTTTACTAGAAATTTTTGGACGGAATTATTTTCTTGTTTGGGTACTCAACTAGCTCATATCTCATCTTATCATCCTCAATCAAATGGTCAAAATGAGATAGTGAATTATGTTTGGAAGGATATCTTTATTGTTTTGTATCTAATAAGAAAACACAATGGGTCAAGTGATTACCTCTCGATGAATGGTAGTATAACACTTCTTTCCATACTGCAACAAAAATGACCCCATTTATGGCACTTTATGGATATCATCCACTGTCCATCACATATTATTTAAGAGAAAATCATAAGGTTAAAGAAGTGGAAGATCACGTCGAGCATCAACAAGAAGTTATCCAACTCTTAAAGGATAACATAAATTTGGCACAAAATCAAATGAAATAATAGGAAGATCAACATCGCAGTGAGAGAAGTTTTAAAGTAGGGGAATGGGTATTTTTACGGCTACAACCATAAAAAAAAATGTCCCTCAAGCAAGCTAATAAGGATAATAAATTATTTCCAAAGTACTATGGTCCTTACAAAGTGTTAAAAAATATTGGTACTATGGCATACAAATTGGAGCTTCCTACTTCTTCGCGAGTGCATCCAATTTTTCATGTTTCATGCTTAAAGAAGGTTATAGGGGACAAAGTTCCAATTCAAACAATATTGCCAGAACTTGATGAAGGAAAAATCATATTGGAACCTGAAGCAGTCACAGAAACAAGAACTTGACAGCTATAAAATTGATTAATTTCAGAGTATCTCATCAAATGGAAGAGCTTACCCACTGAAGATTCTACATGGGAGGATGATAATTTTATACATAAGCATCCAGAGCTACTCAAGTGTTGAGGACAACAATTTTTTGAAGGAGAGGGGAATGATAGGTCCCAATATTACTATTATAGTCCCTTATTGTTGTTAGTGTAACCACCTTATTGTTATTCTTGTACCCCTGTAACCCAAATATTGTTATAATTGTGCCTTTACATTATTATTGTTAGGTTGGATAGAATTATATTATGACACCATGGACTCCTGTATATAGAAGGAGGTTTTTTCATTGGTATCATCCAAGAATTGTTCATTTATGTAATGTATTGGAGGTTTCCCCCTCAAAGTGGCTGATTTATAAGGCTTTGATCTCTCTTTTCTTCTATTTTTTGGAGCTAGTTTCATAACATTGTACACGCCAAAGGGAAGTCATATTTTTTTATTAACACAAACTTTTAACTTCTTTTAACTAGTTAAATGTATGATATCGCTCATTATACCATATGGATTTAAACGATGGTCTCTCAAATGAAAGAGAAAATGGAATTCTTACTTTGTAACAGACATTTATGGTTCATTGGTCAATTATCTAAAATAGAAACCTAACCTTACTTTGTGTGGTGTATATATGTAAATAAATTGAATGATCTTGATGGGTACTTTCAAATTTTTTTTGCAGCCCTATAACATGTGGTGACATATACATTTGATATGGTGTGAGAAGATAAGTGCTGACTAGAAATATTAAACTACACATTACATGTAACTACAATTTAGAGGTTAGTTATAAGACAAAAAAAACCCAAATTTATATAGGTTAGAATATATTTAGATGATAAATATTAAAGGGGATTTTTCAAATACATATATTTTTTTTCTTTTAGCTATAAGTTCATCAAATATCCAAAAAGAATCCATCAAATTATTTGAAAAAATTTCATTAAATATTCGATGGAATTTCGTTGAATATCCAACATAATTCCAAGTGGAATAGGGGCCCCAAGTGGAATAGGCAGGTGGAAACCAATATCCAACTGGATCACGATCTTACCATAAATGTCTCCCCCAATGATGGAGATTCAATCATATTTTTAGTATCAACTACACATACTCAGAGGCTATTGATGGTCTAGGGATGGAACCTCCATGGATGGATGGGATGATGAAGGTGGTAGAAGAAGGAGATGATCAACACTCTTGGGTTGTACTAATGAAGGAAATTTCCCAATCAAGGTAATATTACTATAAAATGTTAGGGGAATGTGACAATATTGTTGGAAAATTGATGAGCAAAAAGTGGATGGTGGTGAATGATGAAAATGATTAAGAGTGGAGAAATAAGAAAATGGAGGAACAAGCATACACATTTATAATATTTTAGTTAGAAAACTAAAATAATATAATGAAGTAAAAATTTAAACAAAATCTAATTTGAAATATGATACACAAGAAGTGGAATATTATCCCTCCTTGGGAAGGATTCGTTCCTCCCCTAGTGGTACTACAATCTATAAGAGAATTAAATGAATGTTATAATTATACTAAAAATTAAAATAATATGTATTATAGACTAATATCATGTGAAAAACGTTGTAAGGATGGATAGATTTACTTCACCATTGCTAAGTCAACAAACAAATAAAAATAATATTTTTTAGTAATGTTGAGGTCTGTATTTTGATCTTTATTTAAACCAAGTTTATAATGTTCATATATTTTGGATTTGTGATAAGAAATTTTAGTTAAATAGCTTCAACCATTTGATATAGATGATAAAAATGATTTTAATGACCTTTCAAGAGACACTTGTGAGAAATTTCTAATGTTTGGGAGATCCTATATCAATGACCCCAATGTAGCTATGGATTCAGTGGTTTCATTATTTGGATTTATTGGTTCTTGGTTTGGGTTTGGTTGTTCTAACTTTTTTTTTGGTGATGGAGGGTGTGGATTCTAATTAGGTTCCATATTTTTTAATTTGTCTACAAATCAATATGACAATTTTTTTATATTATTAATTTGGTTGTTTCACTACAATAAATCCTTGCGATTAGCTCCCTTTTTTTCTTCCAAGGTCTTTTTTAGTGTATTATTCTCAGATTTTTTTGAAAATTCAGGGTTATTTATTAGGATAGTGTTATTTTTGGCATTTATTTCACCGCGAAAAACATTAGGCACTAATTCAGGAAATACTAGTGTCGTAAATTTCAACATCCATAACATCAAAAATAGCACTAGAAATATCACCAGAAATTGGTGCTAGAAGTAAAGTCATAAATTTCAATGGAAATAATGCCATCAGTTTCCCTAGAAATAGCACTAGTGATCATGTCTGGATTAGATCCTTTTTTGGAAACTACATTACCTCTTTGATTACCTCCCTTTTTATCCCTGGAATGAACACCAAATGTTCCTAAATAGTTGGTTAATTGAGGTTTTGGGGGTTAAGTGGATAGGGGCTTTGAGGATTATGGGATCTAGGTATTTAGGGTACAAGTATTAAGGGAAAAGGGGTCAGGGGTTAGATTTTAAGGTATTAATCATCAAGAGTTAAGGGATTTGGTCCTTACATGTTAGGTAGTCCAATGGTTAATGGATGGGCTATTTCAGGTTTGGATGGTCTATCAAAGTTTTATATAACATAATTACATTTTAGTTCCTTTAACGATTTAGATTAATTAAGGTTACATGGGCAATTTTTGTTACATAAACAATTTCTTAAGCACATGTTTCGTTAACTAATCATACTGGATCTAGGAAATTCAATTATTCATCCAATTAATAAATACATCACCGTGCTATAATACTGCATTATTAGTCAGTTCTGACACCATTACATTTTACAACTAAATCGATTTAACCACTACCACTTAATTTGGGGGGTGATGTTAGGTCACAAAATTTTCATCTTTTTCCTACTTATCTTCCTATTTCTTTTATGCATTTTTGACCAACAAGACCATATCTTATTACTATAACAACCCTTTTTCACCTAAGTATGTATTTTTTCACTTATCGCTTCCTTATTCTAATTATACTTCCTTGGAGTGAGATATAGCACACTACCAACTAGACTTTAATATAATGTTGAATAAATTGGTGGTGCTACATCTTGTATTCTCAGTTTAGTGCCTTGAGAAATCAGTATATCGGATGGTTCGCATTAGTCATTCTAAACTTTTGGAGGATTTTAGTGGGATATTTTTATTGACCAACAAAAATTCCATTAGCATATTGTTGAATTTCAATGCTTAAGAAGTATTTGATGACACTTAGATCAGCCATATCAAAATTTGTTTTCATTATTTCCTTGAATTATTATAAAATCATATTTCCTATATAAAGAAGATCATCAATGTAAAGGCATACCATGAGAATTTTACCTTCATGATTTTTGGTATACAATATTGCCTCATGGTTGCTTCCACAAAAAACACTTTTGATGACATAAGTGTCAATGCAAATGTACATGTACGAAGATTTCTTCAACCTGTAAACCTTATGCTCCTATCCTAGAACATCAAAACCAAGAGGCTACTCATAAAATTATTCCTACAATATACCATTTATGAAAGAATATTTTACATCAAGATGATAAAATTTACATTTACGTTGAGCTATTCTGGATAAAATAGTTTTGGTAGTGTTTGGTTACCAACCTTGACAATCCTCTGGCTAATAACCTTTCCTTATGTTTCTCAATCTCTACTTTTTCATTCAGCTTGGTCCCATATACCCATTTTACACCTATTTTTATTTTGTCTCTTAGGAGATCAAATCATTCCCAAGTCCAATTCTTCTCTATGGCAACAATTTCTTGGTTCATTGCATCAACCCCATGCTTTTCTTTAAATGCTTCTTTAAAATGGTTTGTTTGACATCCAATAAAGGAAAATATATTTTCTAATCAACCACATGCTCCTCTTCATATATTCCTCTAATGCTTCTTGTTCTATGATTGTCTTTGGAATATGTTGAATCATTGGTTGATTCATTGCTAGAAGAGGTACCCTTGTCAGAGTGGTGTGTCTCTCCTTAAACATGCAATCTTGGTAGTTGTGGTGGATAAATAGGACGATTTAAAACTTCATCAATATGATCAGACCAAGATTTATTTTCAAAAAAAATTACATCTCTTCTTAAAAAAAAACTTCTTGGTAATTGGATTGTAAAGTCGACAGGCCTTTGACTACTCAATATATCCCATGAAAATACACATTTCACTCTCGTTAATATTATTTTTTAGCTACTCAGGAACATGTGAAAAAACTATGGATCCAAAAATTATAAAGTGAGAGACATTCACCTTCTTACCATCATATACTTCTTGAGGTACTACATCTTGGAGACTTATTACTGGATATATGTTGATAAAATATACCTGTTGTTCAAACTGATTCAACCCGATAGTCCTTAGACAACTTTTTATGTAGCATACATCTAGCCATATTCATGATTGGCTAGGTTTTTCTTTCTGCTACCTCATTCTGTTGTGGAGTATATATTATTGTGTTCTCCATGTTGATTCATTTTTGTTGAAAAAATGCTTTGATGTCATTGGAGTTGTATTCTCCTCCTCAGTCACATCTGAGTACTTTCAAAGGATTTCAACTCTTCTTTTATTCTTCTACTTTGAATTCTTTGAATCTTGAGGATGTATCTGATTTATTTTTGAGAAAATAAACCCATACATTCCTGCTATAATCATCAATAAATGTCAGAAAATAAGGATTTCCACTAATATATTCCGTTTCCATTAGGCCACATATATCTATATGGACTAGCTGCTAAAGGCTCTCTTTCTCTAGTGGAAGATGTCAGAAAACTATCTCTTTTGTGCTTTTCTAGAATATCGATTTCACAGTTACAATATTTCTCATTCATAAGAGGGAGACAAATGACCATTGAAGTTTTATGAAGATGACTTAAAATCTTGAATGGAATATTCCCATAACTAGATTTCCATAGCGGAGACTCATCTATTCTTGATACGTTGTGGGAAAAATACTTTGAAATATTTCGACTTCTCAGAGTCAATGGAAACATAAAATTCTTGGTTTTTTCAACATTTTTTATCAGTCTTCTATTGGGAGGTTTTTCATAGATATAACGTGTGTTCCCTTGGAATATTACATCATAACCATGTTCCATCAATTGACCTACATAATGTATAAACATAATAAACATCATTTATGTATTTTTGTTGATTTTGCTTGGTAACAACAACGAAATTACCTTTCCGTTAAGATTTAATACGAGAATGGTATCCAATAGTAATTTTAGATGTTATAGAAGAATCAATGCAAGAAAGTAGATTTTTGTTACATGTCATATGATTGTTACAGCCATTGTCCAGCAACCAAAGGTCCTCGTTGTGATTGTCTTTAGAAATATGGATTGAAAGAAACATTATTTCAAAGGATTCTCCTTCATTATTGGAGAGATGGACCCTACCTCTTCGCTGATATGATTTTTTCTTTCTGCATTCATGTTCATAATGCACAAATTTCTTTCAGTAATAACATTGGACATTCAATTTTATCCATGTTCTACTTCTTTGTGTTTGGTTTTGTGAAGGCGTTGACTGCTCTATTGAATGATGATGTTCTAATCTGCCTATTCCTTGGCATCTACCTCACTTTTTTTTGCCTCTATATTCTATGCCTTTTCCTCTACCAAGTAATATTTATGATTTGAAAGCTTGTTCCATAGAATATTCTGCCAGGTTAAGTATTGTTTCATGTTTCAAAAGTGATATAGTCAATTTTTCTACTAAGAAAGTTGTAAAATATTTGGATTCCAGAATGGTTGTTAAAACCATATCATATTTATTAGGCAGACTATGAAGGAATTTTTTCAAAAATCTTTTAATTTGTAATGGTTTCACCAATGAGTTTGATTTCATTGGCTATTCCCATGACTCTAGTCATGAACTGGTCCACATTCTCTGTGTCAGTCATCTTCAAGGTCTTGAACTGGGGATTCAATGTCTAAAATTTAATGGTCTTCATTGTATCATTACCTTGATACAAAACATTCAAAATATCCCAAGCTTATTTTGTTGTTGATGAACCATTTATCTTGTCAAAGATAGAGTCATTGACTAAGTTTCGTATCCAACATTTGGCTTTGTGGTCCTTCTTTCTTAGTTCTTCAGCAACATTTATCTGATTATTGTTCATGGCTGTTAGTTTTTCTTGGGTTATCTCTACATAACCATTCTTCAAGGTATCCCTACAGTCCTATACTTGCAAAAATGTCTTCATCTGTAAATGCCAAAATTTTTTCCAAGCAACAGCAAAATTTGTGGCAAAGCACTAAAGAAAGTCATTTTTTAATATAGAAGTGCACACCTCTTGAACTTTTTACAAACTCCTTTTTTTTGTGGGGGGGGGGGGAAATTAAACAAAAGTGTTTCAAACGAAGCAACACCCTTTGAAATTCCCATTTCAAAACTTTGAATACTAGCCATTTTTTAAATACACCTTTTTAAAGGAAATTCAATGACCCCTTAAAAAATTAAGCCCTTTTTTAAAAATAAAATCTGCTTTCCAAAATGGATGAACCAAAAAAAACTTTCATTACCAAAACCAGTTTTTAAAAATATATTTCTCCTTTTTTAAAACGCTCTTTTAATTTTCATAAAAAAAAATCTTTTTCATTCCTTTATTTTTTTAATGGGGTATTTTTCATTTCATAAAAAACTTGAACGAATTCCAAATATTTATCACTGACCTTTTTAAAACAATAAATGTGCACCTTCGAAAAAATCGTGGAGTTTTTTTTTATAGGAGTTTGTTTGTCGTTTAGCGAGGAAAATGAAAAAAATGACTTGTGGTACCTCAAGAAAGTCACTCCCTTTTTTAAAATTTAACCTTGTGCTTTGCACACCTCCCAACATAGGTTTTATGCACAATTTTGCATGGACTTTCAACTCAGAGGGTCCGTTAGCATCAAATTTTTTATAGTTTCGTAACTTTTTAACTGAAGAAATGAAATTCGGATTACCCACACTATCATCAAAATTAGGTTGAAGTTTCGAATCTCAAAGGATCTATTTTCAGAACATATTGTGAATAAGAGGTTGAAAAGAGAACAAACCAAAGATAAATAGTGAAAAAACCTAATTTAAACTAACAAAGTTCTATTTCATATATATATATAAAATTAAATTTCTCATTATTAATATTTATATATAAATTATTATTAATAATGATTATAATGTTAATACATAATAATAATAATTAATATTTTATATTAATAAGTTTTTACAATAATTTAATTTATTTTTATTTTTAATAATAATAACAACTATTACTAATATTAATTTTTTTGTTTAATTAATATATGAAATTATTTTCTATTATCTCTTAATAGTATTAATATATATTTGGAGAATAAAATTAATATTAATACCTAAAATAAATCATTTTAAATTTTTAATGATTATATTATTATTAAATATTACAAATAATTAATAATTCTATTAGTTAATATTACTAAGTTTAACAATAATAATTATTCATAATAATGTTGATTATAAATTAATTAATAATTTCAATTATTTTTACTAACTTAGCTTAATTTAATTTAATTTAATTAATTTTTTTATATTATTAATTAATTAATATATAAATAAATATTAAAACACATCATTATTACTTTTACCCAATAATAATTGTTGGTTAAAATAAATAAATAATTTTATTATTAATATTTATTTATAAATGATATTTAGGCTATTAATAATTAGAAATAATATAGTTAGTATTTAATGTGCATTTTGTATTCTTTATCCTTAATATTAGCTTAATTATTGATTAAAACCTAATAAAAAGGAAAGGAATTCTACCTCAGATAATACTGTACCTTGGAAGATGGGCTGGACACTTTCCTTTTTGCACACTTTCATTTTTGTTGGAATGAGAAAGTGACACACTTAGTGAGACTAAACTAAAAATCAACTAAACTCAAGATAACCTAAACCAATGATGACACCTAGCAAAAAATGGAATCAAATATCATGACACCTAGTAAACAATAGGATTAATATCTCAACAAGGGTGATAAGGAGTAGATACAAGCTATTTCATTTCGACATAAAACTCAAAGTATCAAAATATTTCTAGTATGATCTCATTTTGTATGATGTAAGTACCAATAAAATAATATAAAATTTCTAAATGCATTAAAAATAGGAGGTAAATCAAATGAAATGCTGCAAGAATTAGAGAAAATTGATTAGAGGGGAAATGAAAGCTTCCTCAAGGTGTTTTTTTCCACAATTTTTTGGATCCAATGGCCAAATATTTGCAAGAATAAAATATATTTGCAAGAGTAGAATTGTGGTTAGAGAGTTGATTAATGATGGAACATTTTCAAAGAGGTGACTAATGAATATGGTAAAAAAATATTAGTTTTATTGTGAAATGTAAGTATTTCATCCTCATTATTATCAGTACCTTATGGGTTTCTAGGTACACATGTATTTTAAGTATATTCTATTTTCCTTTTTATCTTCCTCCATTTTATTGAAAGAGAGGTTACAGGTATTGAAGGATGTAAATTATGTCATATAATAAAAATAAGGGGTTTTCTTATGTGAATAATGCATTTGGGGTTGGTAATGGTGAGGGAGAGTGGTAGATTTCAAAAATAATAATGTTGAGAGAGATGCTAAGACATAAGTATATAGATTGATCATTTTCTTGTATGATTCACATATTCATTCCAATAATTCCAATTTTCTAACTATCTATCATAAATCCCCTACTTTCAAATGACCCATTTCATCATTAATCATTTCATCATTAATTATCAAACACTCATGGCTAACATGATTTTAATTTCCTTCACAAATGCTTTTAACATGTGAGACAAGAGAATGTGGCAAGGAGTATATACAAGAGATTTCAAAATCTCAAAATATTTAATTATTTCTGGTATGATTGCATCATCTATGATGCAAGTTCCAATAAAATAAAATAAAATTTCAATATGTAAAAAAAATGGAAGGTATGTCAAATGAAATGATGCAATAAGTGAGAAAATTAGTTAGAGGGGATATGAAAGCTACCTTCAGTTTTTTTTCACAATTTATTGGGTTTAATAGATAAAGAATTACAACAGTGGTTGGAGAGTTTCTTTATGATGACACATTTGCAAGGAACTAACTAACGAATATGTTGAAAAGCTACTAGTTTTATTGCCAAATGTAAGGCATATATTCTCATTATTATTATCATGTTATGGGTTTTTAGTTCAACTTTTATTTTACATATATCCTATATTTTTAATGTCCTTCATTTCATTACAAGAAAAAAATGCATGGTACCAAACAGTTTATAGGTATTAAAAGACATAAAATATGGCATAATGTAAAAATAACAGGTTTTCATATAGGAAAATCGTATTGGCAGGTTTAGTCTTTTCTTTATATGTTTTACATATCCATTACATTCATTAATTTTCCTACCTACCAATCACAAATACCTTGCTCTTCAATATTGATTTCATGTTCTCCCATTTTTTCACTATGCAAATTAATTTATTTTCCTCCTTTCTATCTAATCCATCATTGTATAATAAGAGCATAAAATGGAAATACCAATTACCTCGCTTCTACTATATACCCACATATAGTTGTCTATCATCATCAACTCATTATTCCCAAAAATGTTTTCAATCACAAAAACCAATTAAGTGTATATCATCCGTGGAAAATGCAAATGATAAACGCATCCCCTATCATAAAGAAAGCATTGGGTTAACAATTAACATTTTCAGAAAAAGTTTTCTTTCAATTGATTTTCATGGTGATTTCTATATTGTGTCTAAATATCCATTTATGAATATCTCATTTACTGAATAAATTTAGCTAGAGTCAATTTAGCTAGAGTCTTTTAATATTTATATTGTTTGATAATTTAGCTATATTTAAAGATATATTGAGAAATTACATGCATTTATGAACATCTCATATTCCTCAATAAATTTAGATAGATCCTTTAATATTTATATTCTTAAATAATTTAGCTATATTTAAAGATATATTGAGAAATTACATGCGATGATTTCAAGCAAGCTATCTTATCAGAAATCAACGATAACGGATTTGGTTGTAATATATAAAATCATCATACACAAATGACCTCATAACAAACCACCATCTACATTATGCTGTGTTAAGTTTAGTTTGTGAGATACTTAAATAGATAGAGTCCTTTAATATTTATATTCTTAAATAATTTAGCTATATTTAAGATATATTGAGAAATTACATACGCTGATTTAAAGCAAGTTATCTTATCAGAAATCAACGATAACGGATTTGGTTGTAATGTATAAATCATCATATACAAATGAACTCATAACAAACCACCATCTACGTTATGCTGTGTTAAGATTAGCTTGTGAGATACTTGAAAAAAGAAAACGTACATATAGCATAAAAAATGGAAGAAGGAAATGGCATTATTAGACAACAACAAAATTGAAAGTAAGTAATAATTAAAACTAGTAATCCTCTTATTAATAATAAAAAAAAATATGTTTTCAATGAATAAATTACATCACTGTACAAGTTATGTATATGGTGTTCTATGCCAAAAATTTTAAGACATTGGAATTTTCTTCGTCACGTTCCAAATATTCCCTGGTTATTAAATCGTCAATTCTTTTATTTATGGATTTAATTTCTGGGATGAATATCTTTTGAAATTCCTCAACACATTCGCTTATTAGTTGTTGTTGAGGTAAGACTTTTTTGGCTTTCATGATGTGAATAATGACAGAGTCTATTGCGAGGTCCCTTTCTTGGTTGACAACTTCAATAACTTTCTTCTTCTCCACCTCCACATCCACTTGTGGAAGTCGAATCTTAATCTTTGTTAATTTATGTGTAAATTTGGCATTGAATTCAAAAAGGTCTCCTGACGATATGGATTTGTTCACTGGATTCTTGAGAAGAATATTATACTTACCGCATGCAAGGGAATGTAACAGTCTGGTAAGTTCTTCCTCTTCCAAATTTAATTGAGCTTGGATTTCCTGATAACTCAACCGTCCAGCATCATTGAATAGAAATAACAGAACTGCCTGACATGTTGAACCTGTTATTTCTATTGTCTTAATATCAAATCTGGAAATGATCTCGCATGTACCCAGAGACTATATCCACGTAAGTTGACGCTGCTTATGGATTCCCTTATAAAATTCGTTGAACACCTCAACGCATCTAGCCATCTCTGAAGGTATAATAACTTTAGAATACTTGTATGTTGGCCAGACTGCGGAATTCAACACTTTAACACGCAAAGATATTTTAAGCTTATTATTTGAATATGCTGTAAAACTAGCTTGGATTTCCTTTGAAGCAGAGAAATCATTTAGCATGCCCTGCATCTTTAATGCCAACTGATCACCACACTGCTTCTTCAACTCGGACAATATGCTGTGTTCATTATCAATATTCATGCTCTTGTCGAACAACAATCTTTCAGGTTGCAAATTTCTGTAAATAAATCTTTATCACCGGCATAATGAACAAGTTTTCCAATTTTTTGAAAAATACTCTCAACATGATCGTCTATCAGTACTTTTCCAATGCTAGCCTTCCTAAGTAGACTATCACAAAAATCTGCCAACACCTCTGCACTTGTGCTTCCCCACACTCTTTTATTGCATATTACCGAAAATGCTTCCCTGACAGCCATAAGAATACCTTGATGATTTTGAAATTCATGCTTTACATAACCCGTGTACTTGTCAAGCATTTCAATCAGCTTGGGCACAAATTCATGCTTATTATTCCCAGCATCCTCTGCCCATTTAATCAATGCTATTACTTCAGCAGTTACATGTTCTTTTAAAATACTAGCAACTGGTTCCAAACCCTGGGGTATCTTACTAAAAAGCCTATACACCCTGGAAAGGTCCTCTTTCTTCTCATCCCTAATCAACACACTGCAACCCGAATCCTGTTTTGCCAAAAGTTGAGTTTTATAGCGGGAGAGGAGTTCATATTCTACTGTCTCCAGTAAGTTGTGCTTGCTGCTGGAATGCAAAAAAGGTGCAGCTTTCTGCTTCTCATTTTTCAGAGTCTCTTCAACTTTTAGCATATATTCGGGGAAGGATTTCTGTATAATCCATAAAGCGGCCTTTCGAGCATAGTAAGTTGCAGTATCTTCAAACATGGGTTTTTCAAAATGATTCTTGTAGGACTCCATGCCATTACCATTACCATTGCCAATTTCGAAGAAAATGTTCACAACATGTTTCACCAAAGCCCTGTCAATCTGCTCTCCCTCGCGTTCTCGCTTTATCAAATCCAACACACCATTTTTCACATCCGTCCGTACGTGATCATAGACAAGCTCACGGAAGCTGAGAAACGCAACTTCTCTGAGATTGGGCAGCACAACACCAGACTTTCCACCCACGAAGTACCGATCCAAAAGAGAGAACATGTTTGATATATATTGCACCATAAGCTTGTAATTTTCCCAACGTTTCGCAAATTCTCTACAAATAAACTCACCTTGTTTTTCACTCAGTTCTGGTAAAATCACCAAAGATATGTATAATTCAAACGATTTCCTGTACATTTCATAGAGTTGCTGGTAGTGGTAATGAGGGGATTTTTGGAAACACAGCTGGCAAATAATCATATAAACCATAGCTACCAAATTCGTCCGTATCGGTGGAAAAAATACGGAAATTCGAGAATTCGATCCGTACACCGAATAATTCGTTGGAAATTAGGTTCGGTTCAGCGTAGCTTCGTTTCGATTCAGCGTAGCTTAGTTTGGATGACAGAAATTTCAGGATTTATTGTTTTTTTCCAGGAATTTGAGAATTACAAGTGCAGTGTGAATAGTAAGTGTAGTGATTTTGACAATGGTAAGTAGATCACTGTTGGATCGTTCGTAAGAAATGGAAAGCTGCGAGATTGCATGTACCAAATGGAAATTAAGATTTTTGGTTTTTTATTAGTGTTGCCGTAAAAGTTTAAAAAAACTGAGATAACAAATAAAGCTGAGAAAAGAGCTGAGAAAAGCTGCAAGATAAGAAATGGAAATTAATTGTGAGTGGAGAAAATTTCCGGTAGTCTTGTCTTAAATGTTTTAAAAAGCTGAGATAATAAAGAAAGTTGAGATAATCAGGAAAGAAAGAAAGACTGGGTCGCAAAATTTTGGAAGTAAATTTTATAATAATTAATTGTTTTTAAAATATAATATATTTATATTAAGAGGAATTATAAGTTTTGAATGTTTTATTTTTTAATATATGTTAATTATAAAATATTTTAGATAAAATTTGAAATTAAGGAGAGGTAGTTTTTATTTTTGAATATTTTGAAAGTAGAGAGAAATTTGGAATTTTGAAAAGAAGAGAGTTTTTGGAGATAAGATAAGTGTGGTTGTGGTTTTGGTAAGTGAAATGTAGTTATAAAATTGTTTATATTGACTAAAATATTAAAAAAATATTTAAATTTCAAAATAAACTGGAAGAAAATGACAAAGACATTGTTATGAGAAGAGAAAAAAATATATATTTAAATGTTTAAGATATGTACTTTCGAATTTTTTCCGAATTGAAAATTTTCATTACGAATTTTTATCGTATCGTATCGAATTCTAATCCGAATTCGAATTCGAACTTGGTAACTATGATATAAACATTGATAAAATCCTCGGAAGAGAAACACAATTCATCGTTAATAAAGTCTCCTTCTACTCTTTCTGTCAGCTTTCCCACACCCTTCGAGATGAAATCCCGCCCTTCCTCCAACTCTATCTTCTGCGCCTGCGCCCGCAGCTTCATTATAATCTCCTCATTCTTGCCCTCCAATAATAAAGATTTATTATTGTTCGACTCTCCACAGGATATTAATGCTTTCCCATCTTTCTGTTGTTGCGATTTATTCTTCTTCGAATTATTCTTGCGCGCCATTAACGATTTCCACTCTGTGCCTCCACACAATATTATTTCAGTACAGGATCACCAGGTGGGAGTTGCAACAAAGCGACTTCTCCCAGATCACCACTTCGGTCAAATCGCGTACTATCAATTTTTAAGGTGTGATCACGAACTCAAATTGCATGCTGAATTGAATTGAATTTATAGGGCACGGAGTGAATATAATAAATACCCATTGGCGGACGGTTACGCAGATTGCCTTATTCGTTTGCCCTTTGTTTTGTTTTGTGATAATATACACTATTACCATTTGAAAAAAATATAGCTTAAGCTAGAAAATTTATTTTCAAAGTAGTTATAACTATGTTTTTTTTAAATAGATTATTTAATTAAAAAAAATCTATATGAATAAGCGTCGTACAAAATTAGTTATGTCTAGATATGTGATATTGATGTTCTATAGTATTAATTTATAGTATTAATTAATGGTATTGAAAGAAAACATTTTTACAAATTAAAAATATTAAAAATATTGATATCCATAGTAAAATAAAAATAATTGTTCTTGATTAAAAACATTGTTATATATTTTTATTCAGTTTAATCAATAATTTATAATTTAATTAATTTTTATTGTTTTTTAACTTGAACAACATAATATAGGATGAATCACAGAAACTTGAATTCCAAACAAACATAATATATATTAAAGGTATTTTTTATGCTTATTATAAATACCAACCATTTGTTTCTAAACTTAATTTGGTTTTTGTTCATCTCCTCTCGCGTCATCGTTTTGCTTGTTGAAAAGGATTTTCAAGACATCACAACCATGTAAACTAGAGATAATGAAAAGTTCCTTCAAATTATTGTATTGGTTAGAGTGTAAAGAAATTTTAGGATGTATGAGCTTTATTGTTTGGTAGAATAGTGCTTAGTTCTTCTAATTAAGATAAAAGCAAAGACTACTAGACGTAAAAATCAAAATAATAAGAGAGAGAAAGTGAGGGAAAGTTGTGGTTTTTTTAGTAAGTTATATAAATTGTTTTGAGTTTAATTTAAAAAAATTATGATCATTTGAAGTTATTGAATTATAGTGGTATTGATAAGTCATGGTATTGTATCAAAACATATTTACATATTAAGAATGGTAAAGTGGGGGTAACTTTACTTGAGTAAGATTATTGTTCCATGTTTTTGTTCAATTTATATATTAATTCATTTTATAATTATACTAATAAAAAATGGTAATCTAGTTAGTTATCATTTTTATTTTTGATTTTCCCTAAGTGACATGGATCAAGAAGTAAATGTGTTTTGATGCTTATTATAGATACCAACCATTTAGGTCTAAACTTAATTTGATTTTTTTTCATATCCTCGTGCTTCATCATGTTGGTTGTTAAAAAGGAATTTCAATACATCACAACCCTCTAAACAAGATATTACCAAAAGAGTTTTCAAAATATTTTATTTGTTAGTGTATAAATAATTTCAAGGAGTGTGAGCTTTATTGTTTAATCTATTTTTCAACACTCAAGAGAATACAACAACCTAATTCAAATCGACACAAGTAGTAACACCACACTATCAAGACAAACAACATACATATGTTCACCCACTACTCATCATATGATCAACCTGGAATACATAACCTCACTAACATTACCCCCACGAAAATATTTTTAGTAATGTAATAACACATTTATAACAAGAACATAACCTTTGTTCTATGTAGCACATTGATCACTGCATCAATCCCTCCCTAAAGAATCGAGCATGCTTAGCTAAAACACTCTATGCATATGCACAGCTACATGCTCACTATCTAATGTATGATTAATAAATTATGTTATAGGATCTCGCTCCTCACTTTTCTATTGTACTATGCAACACATATCCTAAACCACCAAACTCCTGTGGTCTATCCCTCTCATGCACATGTCATGCTTTGGTTCTATTCATCAACACTTGTATAAAAAATTCATCATTCTATTCTTGTGCATACAACATCTAACTTCCATCAAACATTTTAATATATGCACCCACTCTAAAATCTGGTCTCTGTAATAATTTATTGTAATCTCGAATCTTGCATCAATCTCAAAATGTTACTAGTCACAATTGTGCACAAGTTCTTTTCACCTAAGTCAGAGAATATGTCACATAGGTGACTTTGTTCAACTAACCAATCCTTTTTCGATCCATTTCATTGTTATTTAACTTATTTACTCCTAGCCATGTCGAACTAGATCCATGCCATGATAATCAACCATTAAACAATATCCATTTCCATCCATAATAGTAGAAATTTTAGGCATATTCGAAAACACCAAATCGGGTTAACACAATGCACTAACAAAATCAACATCATTTCCAAACAACATTTTATGAACTACTTAAATGACAAAATCAATCCACTATACACACATCCATTACCTAGAACCAAATCAACCACTAACACCATTACAAGGTCATCAATGCATTCATACTTATTTTGAGACCAAATCAATTGTTAATTGGGAACAAGTCATTTATACCTTGAATACCATGTCAAGATGCTTCAATAACAACTAAAACCATGAGAAATTTGATGGATTAAGCCCGTGGTATTTGCTTTCACACCCTACAACCAATGTTGTTGGAATATGTTGTGAATCCTAAGCAGACTGTTGCAGTAACAAAAAGGGAATATTACAATCGTCTAGCAATGTCATTTACTGACATTTGAAAGGTTGCAACAATTATAACCATAGAAAACTCAAGGATTCACTATAAAATTCCACTCCCAGCTTCAACACCATGATCATTTCACTGTAGAGGATCATTTCAATCACCAACTCATTAATCTAACCACCTGAAATCAACAACTCATCAAGACCATGCAGAAGCATCTCATGAATACTTGGTTAACATCAATGCCAACATGCCAACACTAAGAAAATGTTAATTTATGATTGTTCCCATCTCGTGTTATTCTCTTATAAAGGATTTTTTTTTTCACACCCAAATCCTTCATAAAAATTGAATTGGCTAATTTTATTTTGAGCACTTTTATATCTTGCATGTTGGACCCCATAACAAAAATGTCATCTACCTACAATAAAAATATAGTATATTTTCCATGATCTGGTCTCCTAAAATAAACACAATTCTCATACTAACATCTACTATAACCTTGTTCTATTGTAAACCTATCAAAATTCAAATACCACTACCTTGGAGCTTTCTTTAAAATGTAGAAGCTCCTCTTATCTCTACATACCAATTTTTCCTTCCCCTTGACCTCATATCCCATGGTTGCTGAATGTAAATATTTTCATCCTAGTCCCCATGGAAAAAAGTTGTTTCCACATCTAATTTTTCAATATGCAAATCTTCTATCACCACTAAACTCAAAATAGTAATTGACGTCATTTTGAAAATATGAGAAAATATTTCATCAAAACCTATATCTTTCTTCTGTGAAAACCCCTTTGCAATAATCATGTCTTGGTACCTCTTTCTTACTTCATCTTCTTCCTTCAAGCTTTTTACCCATTTATTTTTCATTGCCCTTTTACCTATATGAAATAGGACGAAGTCCAAAATATGGTTATCTACCAAAGATTTAATCTCTTAATTCATTCCTTGTTCCTATTTCTTTCATGTTTCTACCTTCATTTCTTCTTCCCATCTTTCTAATTCACCAAAATTAGTCAACAATACATAATACAATGAATGAGAATATCATTCATGAGGTCTACTTAACCTGATTGATTTTCTAATAGCATTTGTAGAAGGTACATGTTAGTGTTGTTGTTGTTGAACCTATTGATTTTTGGGCACCTTTACAATTTTTTGTTTTTGTGATTTCATAAAATACTATGTATTCAATGTTTTCCTTTTCCTATTTCTCTTTGTACAATTTATCTTTAAACATGACCTTCTCATTAAATACCACATCTTCACTCCTATGATTTTGTGATTTTCATAATTGATCCAAAATTCATGACTTGATTTTCATTAATTATAAGTTTAAGTTAACTTAATGAATGAATGGAAAGATTCAATTGAAGAAATAAAGAGAAAAATATAGAGAGAGAAGAAAAACTAAGGTAATTAACAAAGTTCACATGATATTGGCTACATATATGGGCTAGCTTCCAATGAGTGACCACTCTATTATGTGATGAAAATTGATGCTTAGATTCACTAGGTCTCCATCCTATCACAATAATCATTGTCAGGTCTGCTACAGGGGTTATGGTATGTATAAAACCACTTTCCCACACTCAAAATATCCAGGAATAGGGCTTAAAACCATAATTTATTAAAATTATAGAGAAACAAAACACCACAAAAGTACTTAGTGTTCGAAAATATTTCATGCAAAAACTTTGTGGTGTAGTGGAAAAAATGCATGCTTGATATTAGATAGGTCACAGATTCAAACCTTTGGACTATTGTATGTTTTCACAAATCGGTTGAAACAAATTTCAAATACAAGGAATATTTTTGTCTCAGTGGTTAAGTTGTTGGACTGGTGGCATGGAGGTCTTAGTGTCAAGTCTGCAGACTGCCCACTTTTAGCAGCTAAAAAAAAATTTATATAGATATTGTGTTGGTTTCATAACATTAGTTGGTGGATGGTGCAATTGTAATGTGTCTAGATTGTTGGTTGGATGTTGTGGGATCACACCTGCGAACCTTCCCCTTTTAAAATTTTAAACAATTGGAAATTTAAATAACTATATTTTCAACATGGTTACAAGTGGGTTACAATGGCTATCCAATGGAATAATGAGAGATGTTTCAATTGTTTCCACCTAGGTCAGGGGTTCACACCACCTCATTGGTATCTTCACTAGCCACTGCTCGAACCTTCTTAGCTAAGGTTTCCATGTGGTGGCTTATGATTGCATAACATTTATACATAGTCAACCTACCATGTGACCACTCAGCCAACCCACCACATTAGTGCTACATCAACACCATGTCAACAGTGTCAATCCCCTAGTCACCCCCTACCATTTTAGTAGTGCCAACACCATAGTCAACACCCTACCATGTAAATAGTGCCACATGTTATACTCTAATTGGTCCACCTATCATGCCACATTATAATTCATATAGTATAGTCAACATGCCACATCAGCATCATACTATAATGTGTAACCTTCTGGTGATAACACGAGTCCCACCTGCACATTTGTCTGCATCTTTAGCCAAAAAATTCAGAAGGCCATAACTTCGTCATACGATTTCCATTTGACTTTGTTCAAACTCCATTGGAAAGATCTCGATGAGATATTCACCCTAGAGACCTTTTCATATGAATTTGAGAACATAAATTATTATAATTCATGAAGATCCACTTCAATAAATCATTCCCACAAAAATATTTTAAACCAGCAAAAGTTTGGATTACTTGAAAAGTATGTGAGGGTACAACTCCCTCATTTCCTAGATTTACATCCACCATGGTGTGATTGTATGTACTCCTTTAAATTCCACTTGAATATATTCCACATCACCCCTTCTTGAAGTATTTATATTTTTTCAAGGATATCATCTTTCTTTAATCCATTAAAATATTCGAAAGAAAAGTTATCAACAGAAGAAACTTAACCACTCTCATCCTTATCCACAATTATAGGAGGTTCATACAACTTCAAGTTCTCAACATTTACAACTAAATATATTTCCATATACGATGGTAAATCTACATGAAAACCATTAGTACCAATTTCCATACCTGATTGTTTTATGCTTTTTCCTTCACCTTCCAATATTTCCTTGCTAATGTGTAAACAAACTTGATAACCTACTTGAAATGGATGATCCACCTAATACTCATCATGCCTTTTATTATACGTGGTTTGGCTCTTCTCTAAATATTCTTATACTTCTTGATGCTCTAATTGAATTTTCTAAATAAACTTCATAGCTTTTTTTGCAACACTATGTGCATCTACCACAATATTTTTCCGAGAATAAAAATTCAAAAGAGAATTAGGCATGTATCCAAAAAAAATTTCCAATTCATATTTATATATAGAATAATGTGGGGCATGGTTGAAGGTGTATTGCACATAATTTAGTTGTTCATCCCAAATATTAGGATGCTTGTTTCAGTGTCCTAAGAGTAGATCTAATATTATTTCATTAACCACCTTTGTATAGCCATCAATATGTGTATGAAATAAAATTCTCTTATTAAACTCAATGTCTATTAATCCATAATAAGATAATAATCTCAAACATACACAATATATTTGGGTAACCTAAAATGAACTGATACATTTTGAAAGAGCATTTATGTAGTTTTTTCAGTTCTTACATACTTGTTACAAAGCATTGGAATGCATATCTTATTGATCATGTCCATGCTACATACAATTAAATGTGACATTTTATAGACATAAGTAACCCATCAAAATTCACATCCACTATTGGGCTTCCAGGGTCTAGGTATTTTGGGAAGATCGCCTTCCACAACATCAGATCAGATAGTTTCCCAACAACATTGATGGTGAGGATGTCAATTCTTATTCTCCTTGAAGTTTTGAAAAATTTCTGCTTGATAAGATTATTATAGATGGGAACATCTTTAATAACCTAGAGAAGGGGTATCTTGACCCACAAATTATTAAATTCTCCCAGAAGTTCAATCTCTTCTCAGGTGTGATGGCTAGGGTGGATAAACCTTTCAGGAAAGGGAGGTGGATTAACTTAAGGAGAACTCTCTTCCTTCTCTTATTCAAGCTCTTCAAGAGGATTATGTGGATGATTATCCATGAACACTCTCCCAGACCAAAGGTTGATATCCTAGATTTCCACAACATAAGTAAGATAGGATGTTTGTCCACTATAGACCTAATACGCTTTATTTTTGTTTGGATTTGTATTGGGTTGGGAATGAATTTGAGTTTTCTTAGGTGGAGTAGGTTGAGAGAGTTGTGGTTGAGGTTGGACTGGAGGCAGTCAAGTGGTAGGTTGGTAGACTTGAGGCCTCCAACCTTGTGATGGGTTGCCCTGTTGAGAATATTTGGGAGGATATGGATGAAAAGGATGGTTGATAGGATAAGGAGGATATAGATGAGCATAACGCCAAGAGGGAGGTGTGGACCATGATGGATGTGTGGAGGAGTAATAAGGTTTCCAAGGTGCATTCTGATTTTTATTGTAATAAGAATAATGTGCACCTTGCATTCCCTGTTAATATGGTTCAGGTCCTTGAGGTCTCCTTTGATTAATAAAGAAAAATTACTTTAGCCCACCTTCTACCCCTTGGTATGCAACTTTTAAGCCTGGCTAAGAGGGGCACTTGTCTATTGCATTTTTTTTTCATAGACTAGGCATACTTTTATGGAATTTAATGGGCATTAATTCCTAGGATGTGTTTTAGTTCATCTAAGGAAGAAAATATCTAGAGCCCTCCCTACTTCCTCTTTCTTTCTATTTATTTCCATGGTATCCATTTTCAATGCAAATGAATGCATCATTTCACTCTTAAAATCCTCCCACATGTTCCCTATCTCATTCTTGATGGATGTTGTGAAGGGAGAGGAATTAGCCAAGCCTTGACTAGCCCTACCCTTATTCCTAGCAGCCCTGAAGTGATAGTTGAACACAATTTTGATTTCATCATAGGATAATTGATAGATATCTCCTCTAAATATCCTATTGAGGGTTTCCAAAACTTCCTTCCTAATCCCCCAGAGAAGAACTAACTTGAGTGATTCAATATCAAAGTTTCAAATATTCTTTAGGTCCTTAGTTTATTTGGACTTACAGTAATCCATGTACTTGCTATTAAGGGAGTTTTGCATATGGGCCCATGTAGTGATGCTTCCCCAGGCATACCGATAATCCAACACAATGCTACATCTTTAATGGTAGAGGGGAACAACTTCAACTTCTCTTAATTAGAGATATAGTCATAGGCCCTAAAAAATCAAAAAATTAAAACATGAAGGTGTCAATATCCTCATAGGTTAGGCCATGGAAGTGTGGAAGGGATGAAAGGCTTATGTTCTTCATTCTAGCCTCTCCTTTGGTTTTTATGATGGGGAAAATATCATTGTTTCTATTTTCAGCCATAGCTTAGGTAGGTGAAGTAGGTTGTTTGTCTTCCTAAATAGGTTGTTGAAAACTTTTAGGTTGCTCACCTAGAGGGTCTTCTAACTCCCCTGTAGCCAGAGAGGGAATTTCACAGTCACCAAAGAAGAGTGAAGGTTGACTGTTTGAGGGTGTGAGGGTTTTTTGTAAGAATTTTCCTTGATTATCCCTACTCATACGAGGCATGAAAGACATTTTTTCTCGTTTTTTTTTTTCAAAAATGAATGCAAAAAAGAAATTAGAAAATAATTCTTAAGAAGAAACAATCATCTACTTAGACACTTCCCTGGCAATGATGCCAAAATTTGGTGACCCTTGGTGTTGCACCAAGAGTGTTGCGACTCCCAGGGGATTCTCAACTCAATTTATTAACCCGGGGTTCATACAAAATTAAAGGTGAAAATTCTATATGAAAAATATATTGGATTATACTCATTCCAACCTCAACTATGACATTATATTAGTTTGTTCAAAGAAGATTCCTCCTACTTATCTATACTGAAAACTTGTTAATGAATGTACCATTTAAAATTAACTCAAACTAGGAAAGTAAAACTGCCATTTGTTCAATTTGTAGATGCTAACGAAAATTTCATGAAGGATAAATAAAAATAATAAACTTGGAGAAGGAAATCTACTCTACCTTGCATAATTAATCAACTTAGTAGCATAATTTCATGTATCATATTTCTACTTCACACTTTCTTTGAAAATAAGAAATCTAACTTGTATCTTGCATGTAATTATAAGACTGATTCAACTCTATTTTTTCCATGAGGAAAAGAAATTTTTGGAGTGGCTTAGGAGTTTCTCTTGATCATCAAATCATATGTTTGGGTCATTATTCATCCTAAATGAGCTAATTTTGAAGTGGGGAGATGCTCAGGTGAAGGAAAGGGGTGCTACAAGTATGCTATAGGAGGTTACAAGAGGAGGTCGTGTAATGCTACAAGAGGACCTGTAATGCTATAGGAGGAGTTATCAGGGTGATTTTAGGGTGGATATGAAGTATTGAAGGAATGAAGATGTGGATTGAGGCTAGGGAAAGTGAAGGAATGTTGGTAAAGCCTTCTAGCCAAGTAGAGAGACTCTCAAACATCTACCTTGCACTAGGATTAATGCCCATGGTGTCCTAAAATTACTAGGTAGAGTGACTATGGAAAAAAAAAATGGAGATAGGATTGAGATATGGAGAGAGAATATGGAGAAGTCCAATATGGAGGTGAAAAAGGTGTTGTTCCCTGTAGATTAATACAACCCTACAATCAACCACATATATACATCATTAATCATTAACACAATGATAAGAACTATGATGGAAAAGATGAGTTGAATGTAAATACCATTTATTTTATGCTATAAAAATACTGAGATCACTAAATTTACTTCTAATATACAAAAATAAAACATGAAGAATGGAAACTAGCATTCATCTATTTCGAAGAAATAATAAAAACTATATTTTTTTACTGAGATTGTGAATCCTTCCAACCATTCTCCCATAAGAGAGGTGATGCATAAAATTCATAGAGGTTGTAATTTTTTTGCAAGGTCTGTGCAAGTTCTCGATTTATGGGATGTATTTCATTTTTCAAGATTAATGAAGAAGTTTCCTAGTGATTCCAAGAACTGAGATGCATATTATGTCTTTCTATATTTGTTTACAATTTAGCATGTGTTTTTATTTTTCATAAATTGTATAATTGTATATGTTAGTTTTAATTTTTAGTTTCATATTTACCTATGTTATGTGATGTAAAATGGTACTTGTGATGTGGTAAGTTAGAAACCTTAAATGTGTTCCTTGAATATTGCGTCTCACTTTCTCTCTTTAACTTGTGATTGTACTCAAATATATTGCATAGGATTATGGGTTCATCCCTATGAACTTATTTTCTTTCCTCAAATTTCCTCTTTCACCTATACTAAAATAGTCATTGAAACCATACTTTATGTGTATCCCACCAGATGTGAACATTAACTCTTGGGAACGACACATTGTCTATGTATAGATTGAATCTACGTATGAGTAGGATAATTAGGCCAAGATTCATCAATTCATATATAATATTTGAGAAGAATGGATAAGTACTTAAAAATGTTAAGATTCCTAGGAACGGACCTCTCTTCAACCTTGAGTTTATCTCTAGGAACAACAATAATAGGCACAAAAATTTGTATTTCACACTAAGAAGCATTTGTATAATTACAATTTCACAGGCTGGTGCAAAAAAAATGCCTTTCACAATACGAACAATCTTGCATCTAAATACAACTCATAATTGATATACTTCAATATTTTCTGCACACAATGTGTGAAATATAGGAAACCTTCCATTTTAATGATGTAAATCTATTGTAAATACTTTCCAAAAGTTAAAATTCTGGTAAAAAATATGAGCATAATCCTTATCGTGAATTTCTTGGGTGAAAAAAATCTAATTCAGGAAATATGCTCTGGAATATCTCCCAAACGCATACTTCTGTCAATATTCTTACTCTGTCAATCCTACCATGCATACTTGCTCTAGTTCCCTAAAGTCTAGTATGTATTATAATATTCTATATTTGCTAAAAAATATTGAGGTCTACATACATCATAGTAAATTTATTTAATGCACTTGACTACAAACTCATGCTTTGTACCATTCCCCACATAACACACAAATCCTTTTCAATGTCATGGTTTCTACCTTGTAGCATTTTTTATGTTGCTAGGCTATCCATCAATATGTGTAAACTTTTCTTCCATATTTTGAATTCTATGTCTTTTGCTAAGTTAACATGCGTATCTTTATCTACATTTGTATGTAATACATGTCAACATGCCTTCTCATCTCTAGCTTACGTTGGTTTCACCAATGTATACTATAGTTCCATACTTTGTAACACATATATGGTCTAAGCAAAGACTTCTAATGTTATGGTCTATGCACATCTAGCCTATCTCTACATTTCCATAGCTGGAACACTTCACATCTACATCGGGTTCTATAATAGCATTGTAACACTCACTAGATTATAGTAATAAAAGGTTGAACCTTGTTGGAGGCTACATCATGAGGGAAAATATATTATTGGATCTATGTGGGTGTATAAGGTGAAGCATCCAGTTGAGCGTAGATTTGAGAAGTACAAGGAAATATTTTTTGCCAAAATCTTCTCACAATTCGAGGGGATTGAGTATGAGGAGATATTTTCCCCTGTGACAAGACACTCATCTATTAGGATGATAAGCTCATTGGAAGCACAGATGAGATGGAAATTACACCGAATGGATGTTAAGGCTGCCTTCCTTACTGGAATGGTTCAACAAGATATCCAAATTTAGTAGCTTGAGGGGTTTGAAACCTTTAGCACAGATACACATGTGTGTAGGATCAAGAGAACCTTCTATGGTCTCTAAGAGGAACCTCATGCTAGGTACACTCACATAGATTCTTATCTCATTGGATTGGTATTCACTAAGATTGAAGTAAAAGCCAATATTTTCTACATTATGGTGTATAGTTGTCTTCTAATCTTAGTTCTCTATGTGGATGATTTTATAATGACAGGAGAGGACAGGTTGATCTAGTCTTGCAAGGAGGATCTTGCAAGAGAGGTCAAGATGAATTATATGGGCATGATGAACTACTTCCTTGGTTTGGAGGTGTGGTAGGGAGATGGAGATATGTTTGTTGGAAAATGGAAGTACACCTTTGAAATTCATTAGAGATTCCATATGTCAGATTGAAAACCCATGACTACTCTTCTAGGTACTTGTTGCAATCTAACTAAAAGCATACATATTTATCAATAGATAGAAATAAAGTAAAAAAATGAAAATAATAGATAAATATGTAAAGAGAAATGATAGTGGAAAACAAAAAAAATATCATGGATATATATTTATTATATTTCATAAACCAGAATGAGAATTTCTACATTGTAAACAAGCATATACATATGTAAATTGTTAGGACATCTATGCTATTCTAACTATCTAACCAAACATGTTACTTAGTCTATCATTAATTAGCCTTCATTACCTTGCAGATTTTTCAACATAAATTGGTCTAATCAGTTTTTATTACTACCTCCTCCAACATCTCCCCCACCTTAAAATATTGTGTTGTCCTAAAGAAGGGGAGACTTGGAATGTAAGAAAAATTGACAAAAACAAAGAGTATTTTCATTCAAGATAGTAGTTTTCAAAATTAAAATAATAATTACAACTATTACAATAAAATAAAACTTAATATTGAACATGTGTTGGGTCCTCTCCCTATGCCTATATTGTTCCAGTTGAAACCTCTAAAGTTGGTTGTGTCGACCTATTCTCTACGTGGTAACCTTCCTCTTGTGGATATTGTTGTTCTAAATTTGAAGAATATGTTGAAACATTGGGTGCATAGAAGTCATGAGTAGACCATGGTGGATGTGGTGATGTTGAATGTGATAATAGAGGTGGATTTGTTCTTATAAAGTAGTTTGATAAATTAATAGAGAGAAAATATACATTTTTCCATCAAAGATAGACCATTCTCGAATTTCCCTCTAGCTTTAACACTGGATTATATGAAATCAGACAAGTATTGCACATTTCCTTCCAAAAGTATGTTCTTTTCTATCCTCTAGGTAAAGGGCTTAGATTATTCAATGATTATGACTTTGTTAAGAATTATCTAAAAAAAATTAGATGTGTTGGAAGCTTCATTCTAGGATTTATTTGCCTCTCTTAACTAATGGTGGTGTTGTTGTAGTAGTTGCGAACAATAATCATTTTCTTGTTCAAGTTGAGCATTGAGTGTTTACTACATTCAATTATATGATCTTTTTATAGCTGACATGTTTCTGATAAAAATCTCTTGATCCCTTATTTTATAATGAATAGAATCCAATTAGGTGGGACAATTATTTAATGCAGCAGTAATGGTGGCACCTTTGTCCAGTGTCCTTTCTAGAGTTTTCTTTCATACTAGAAACTCATTATGGGCCTTTCATAGGGCCTATGTAAAAATAGGGCTTACAATAATTGTAGGTAGATTATGCATTTTCGACACTTGTGCATGGAGTTGGACATTGTGATAAATCAATTGTTCTCCTAGTTTTCGAACAAAAATGAGGTAATCCTTAATATTGGTCGGACTAGGAATCTATAGTTTTTCTATTGCTTGACTTTGACACACCAGCCAAGTCTCCCTTTCTCGTTCTTGTTGTTTCTATAGAGCGTTGGTATCCTTCTTCCCTTTCTATTGTATTTTTTTGGAAGCCTTAGTATATTTATCTATATATTTAAAACTTGTTTATCATTGACAAGCTTCGCCATATTTAGTAGTAATGTTGACAATAGTTTTCTTGTCCTTAGCTACTAGAGTGGTTGTTATAGCTAGCTCTGCAATTGTTTTTGAAGTTAGAAATTTCTTGGTACTTGGTGGATTAAGGAATGGTGTTGTACTGGTAACATGTATCTCAGTCACTTTATCTTTAAAATTCCTAGTCAACACACTCTCTATCTAATGATATTTGATAGTTTCATCATAGAGAGTTATTCCAGGTGATTTATCCTTTGAATTGACCACTAAATAATTATGAATATATTACCAATTTAATTCTAACTAATTTTCAACTGATTGGTTCAATGCTAAGTATTTTTTTTTCTAGATGAGTATGCTTTGATTGATTCTACCCCAATTTGTTCTATTATGATTGATTTTTCTCAAAATTATCTTTCTCAAATTGATCTTTCTCAATTGATTATTATTCATAATAATCTTCTTCATACTACTCCTTGTCAAACTGCTCATGGTCTAACTAGTGGTGCTCTTCTAAAACATGGGTCGGAGATTGGAAAAGAATATCTTCTGTCAATTCAATCTTAGTTACTCTAGGTTTCTAGACTAACTGGTTGTGAGAGTCAACTTTAGTGCCATTATGTTGACATTGTTGAGAGGTAGAGCTAGAGTTGTGCTTATTTTTTCAGTTAAATTCATTCATTTTGTTTTGAATACTTCCAGCAAACACACCTTTGGCACTTTATAGGGAATCACATATTTTACCCTTGAAGGAAGTATTTTTAGGCTTCTTCATCTTCTTGGGTGCATTTTATTTTGGTTGAAATTTCTTAATGAGTTCGTATTGTAATGGCTTTTTTTCAAGATCATCGAATTTAATTTATTTTATCAAATTTTCTACTAAGATGACTTGGTTTTGACTGGGATTTTTTTAGGACTAACACATTTTTTGCAGGTGGACTTATGCAAATATTTATGGAAGGGAACTGACATGTTAAATTTGAGTGGTTGAAAATATAAGTTAAACTAAAATTCTTATTTGAATTTAGAATCCTTCAAAGAGGTAATAATATCATGATATAGGTGGAATGACAGAATTAGTGTTGGAATGTTGACGTAATTTGTCGAATATTTGGTCAATAGATGGTTAGTAATGGAGTTCCTAGGGTCGAATTTAGAAGAATTGTTATACAAGGCATTAGTATTCTATAGGCATAACTAGATATGGGACCAGGGGGTAAGGGCATGATGGATAAGTTAAGGTAACCTCTATTTGTTATAATATTTATTTATATTCAAGAGCCATTTTCTAAAATCCTAGTAGGGCTTAATGATTGGGGTTTCCTCAACCAACTATTGGAAAACAAAATTGAAAATTTTCATGACAAGTGTTTATTATTAGTGAATTATTCTTTCCCAATGGATGGGATAAACATAATAACTATATATATTAACAAGGAAGGAAAGTCAATGGCTTTACCAAAATTTGACAATCTTGGCAATTTGCTTTGATAAGGGCGGCTACATGGTCTACCAAGTTTTATTCATGTCTAAATTTCTCTATCTCGATCATGGCTTCAAGCATTGTGAGTTTAAAATTTGAGATTAAACTAGCTTATATGAATCATAAGGGGACAATTATGCAAATCCATCTCACAAGGGGATCTTGGACTTGACTAATAGCTATACCTCACGAATTTTGCCCTCATGCACCTCTAGCAAAATTTGTGAGCCACTTGTTGATGTTAGTTGTATTTGGCACCTTGATTCCTTTGTAGGGTATCCCATTTTTTAGGTGGATGGTGGAACTAAATATGGATTATGGTTGACCCAACCAAATTAACCATTGTGATACCCACTAACTAGTATTTCATAGCCTCCTCTTTCATCGCATGTAGGTCTTTAACTACCAGGCACCAAAATGTCGTGAATGCTATATTTTTCTAAGAAACCATTAAGGGAATTCAATTAATCTCCTCTATTTTCCCATTCGATATAAAATTAAAAATTATTTTTCCATGTAGGTTCTTTAACCATTTCCAACTTATTTTTCCTATGAAGTCGAATCTTGCCATAGTTTGGGGTTCAACTGTAATATCCTTTTCAGTGGACCGAGAATTTATCTTTTCCACAGATAAATATTATCCTAATTCTTTTTTTAAGAGTAAATCAAGAAGTGGAGAGTAAAAAGTAGCAGGGCTTCCTATAGTAGCTAGGATATCATCCACGTCGCAAGGGATATCAACTGGAATTCTATGAAAGATTTTCAATAAGTCAGGGCAGTATTTTCTTTTTATAAAAGTGGAATTAATTGTGTCATAATTATTTCTCAATTTATTCCCTATCAAACATCTCTTTTATTTATGATTTACTCTTTGATCATTTCCATACATGTGCATGCCTTCTACCCGCTTCGTTTCCTGCGGAGTGGGTAATAATTGTGAAATATTTCGAAATGACTTTTGTTGGTCATATGATAATAATGGTATGTGAAAAATGTGTAAAATGTCAAAAAGGGATGGTGTTAATTTATTACTCTACCCGATGGGTTCCGCTTTTTTTCTTTTTTGAGATATTATATCCAGGGTCATATGTCAAGTTGTTATACACGAGTGATTTTTTGGAACTACTAATAGATGAATGATCAATGCTTATTTCTTAGTTCACTGAACTATAGAATCATTCTAGATGTGGGTGATTTGTGGGATGTCTTCCATGATCCAATTTGGTTTCTTCCCTTGTATTATAACTATCCCTCATATTTATATTGTTTTCATTACGAACTGTTTTCTTTCCCTTACGAGATGATGAAGATCAAGCTCATGCTCCATAATGTTGTTTTATTCTAGTTACCTAATTCATCATTCCAATTGTTTTTATTGGTGAAATGACTGTTATGTTGTTTTTATTTGTAATGACATTTGTAATTAATTTTATTAATCTAATTTTAATAGATAAAAAAAAGAAAATAATTTATTAATTTAATAAACTTCAATTAAATTCATTTTTAATAGTTTATTTTTTTACATATTAATAAGTTAACCTTTTCATCCATTGTTCTATGGCTAACCAATGAAAGGTATTACTAAGAAATATATCTTTAATTGAGGAACCCTTAAGAATTGATTTGAAAAGATTCCCTTGCAAAGCCTTAAATTGTATGGATCCTGAAGGTTAGATGTCTTCAATAACAAATGTTGTTAACCACAAAATATTAAGCTTCATTGAATTTCCTTTTACTTAAATATTGTATAGAAAAAATAAAATTACAAACTTGAAAATTTTAGCATGCAGGTTCTCGTCATGCCATGCTTTTTTCTATTCCTTATTGACATGTTGATAGTAAAGGGTGTAAAGCTAGTCTTCCCCCAATTTATGTAAGTTTCTTAGTTGTTCCACTTATATGTTCAAGTATTATATTTTAGTATGGTCGAGACATTCTGTGTGTTTGGTGAATAGTGGAATGGTATGACTACATCTTGACAACAAACAAGTTTAAATGGTGTTTCTCCCGTTGACTATTTATCACTATGCTATAGGTCCACAGAATTGCTAGAACATTATCATCCCAGTCATGTCCTTCAACATTGCATATTTTCATTAAACCTTTTTTTAGTGAAATGATATGACTATTTCATTACAATAAATATTTTAAACGATGTTTCTCTCGTTGAATATTTATACATTGTGTGGTAGGCCCATAGAACCACTGGAACATTATCATCCCATTCATCTATGTCAACAATTCATATTTTCATTTAACCTTTCTTTAATGTTTTGTTGAACAATTTGACAACACCATTGGCTTGGGGATGGTACATAGTGGTCTTACAACTTCCAATAATAAAATTCATTCTTAATACTTGGATTATACCATTTACACAATGGGTTCCTCTATCGTTGTTATGAACCAAAGGGAAGTCAAATTGTGTTACTATGTTTTCGTATATAAATATTTTGCAAATTATTTAGTGCAAGACCCAACTTTCTCATATTCTACCCACTTTGTTAGATATTCGACTATAGTTATTATGTATTTTTCTCATGCCCTCTTACCTCTTTTGTGAAATGGGTTGAAAAAGTTGATTAGCTATATCTTAGAAGGTAGTGAAGGAATAAATGAGTACGATGATATTTATTGTTTCAGTAAAGAATGGAATTTTATTTGAAATATACAACATTTTTTTACATATTTTCAATAATCATAGAATAGTGTTGGCCACCAGAGTCTTGCTCACATTATCGTCCATGCAATTTTTTCTCCTTGATATTGCCTCCGTCTCCCCATTTTTGTGCCTTGAAAATTGTTACTTCTCTTTCATGTTCTAAATCACATGTGTGAAGTACTTCATCAATTCCTATCTAATATAAATTTCCATTTATTAATTTATATGAATTTTATTTTATATAAAGTGCCTTTTTATTCTTATCTAATATATTGTCAGTGTCTTTTCAGGTATGTATGAATTCTACAATTTTGGAAAGTTCTAATGGAACTACTTCAATTTTGAATAAATGTGCATCTAGAAGGCCATCATCAATATCAGTCAGTTACTCCTGATACTCAAGGTGGTATAGATGGTCGAGGCTAACATTATGTTTTCTTATACGTACAATAACTTCAAATTCAAATTATTGGAATAATAATAACCATCGACATATTTGACCTTGACTAACTGGTTTGTAGAAAAGGTGTTTTATCACTTGTCATTAGTATAAAATATGAATGGGTTTCCCAAGAGGTAGTGTCACAACATGACTACAATGGTTAGGGTGTCAAGTTCTATCATGGAGTATTTTATATTAGCTTTGTTGAGATTCTGATATGTGTAGGAATTTGGATGGTCTATCAGTTCCTTGTTAGGTTCTGCTAATACTGTTATGACTGCAATATTTGATGCATTGAAGTGTACATGGAATTTTTTGGACCAGCTAGGAAACTTAAGGATTTGAGATTCAAATAATTTCCTTATTAACAATTGAAAAGACTCATAACATTCATTAGACCAAATGAAAGGAACGTCTTTCCATAGATGCTCGTAAATTGGAAATGTGGTGTTAGAATAGTGATGAATGAATGTCTTGTAATATCATATGTTTCCTAACAATATTTCAATTTGTATTTTATTTATAGGGGGATTAAAATATAATGTTACCTTTATTTTAACCATATCTACTTTGTTCCTTTCCTTTGAAACCACATGGCCCATCCATATTCCAATAATTCATGAAAATATGCATTTTTTTATATTCCAGGATAGAAGTATCTGAAAAAATTGTTGTAGGTTTTAACCCTGAACATAAATTATCTACAAAAAAATATTACAACAGAAAATAAACAATAGAGAGAGCATAAAACATAAAACAGATAAACACAGAGATTTTATCCTGGATCCCAAATCGGGACGACCAGCTTGATTTTTCATTATATTCCTTTTAGTGTTACAATACATATATATACATGTCAAAGCATACATAAACCCCAATCCATTAACTTTGGATTAGAACATAACCGTAGTTCCCTTGACCGGATCTACAAAATACCAGGGGCCAAAAACCATCATACCCCAAAACCATGTGCAAACACATGCACAAAACATGGGTGGGTCCACACACCAAAAAAAATTTCGCCAGGGCACTGCCTCCCCCCTTATGACCCCCCTGCTACGCCCGATGCAACATACAGCGCGTAGGGCTAGTCGTGGAAAGAATATAGCACATGCCCAACATTCTCCCACTTGTTGTTTTCTTTCCACAGGGGGCCATAGGAGAGCTTAGTCATTGGGCCAATTCTTCAACACCCATCGTTTCTCTACATCAAGAGAACTTCTGAGTGCTCACAAACTTCGTTAATGCATCTGCAACATACTTCAAAGTGTCCACCTTTTCCAGCAACGCCCTTTTAGCCTCAACCATATCTCTAACAGAGTGATATTGAACATCAATGTGCTTTGTCTTTGAATGGTAAGCAAGGTTCTTAGCCAAGAAAATTACAATTTGGCTATCACAGTCTATCCTTATAGCTTGTTGTACCAACCCCATACTTGAACACAATCTCTATAACCAAACTACTTCCTTGCTTGCATGAGTGGATGCTATGTATTCTGCCTATATAGTTGAAAGAGCCACTACAGACTGTCTTTTACTCATCCAAATGACTACGCCTCCAAATAGGCTAAAAACATACCCACTTGTAGATCTTCTTTGGTCTAGATCTCTAGCCCAGTCTACATCAACAAAACCATGAATGTCCAACATTCTTTCCAATCCTGGTCTTCCTAGGTAGCACAAGCCATAATCACTAGTGCCACGTAAATATCTGAAAACCCGCTTCACTGTTGTCTAGTGCTCCTTTCCTGGGTTTGAAATAAACCTGCTCAATACTCCCACTGAATGAGCAATGGCTGGTCTAGTACAGGCCATTGCATACATAAGGCTACCCACTGCACTTGCATATGGAACACGGGACATATACTCCTCTTCTTCATGTGTCTTGGGACACCGTTCAGCAGACAACTTTACACCTACAGGAATAGGAAAATTTACTGATTTAATATCCTACATATTGAAACTCTCCAATATAGTTTCGACATACTTCCTCTGGTTTAACCAGAGCGTCCTCTTTCCTCGATCTCTCTTAATTTCCATGCCCAAAATATAGTTTGCAGCACCAAGATCCTTCATGTCGAATTTGGAGAACAGTTGGGTCTTCAAATCTTGGATAATTTCTTTGTCATTTCCAATCAACAACATATCATCCACATACAAGACCAGATATATAACACGATCACCAATTAATTTAAAATAAACACAATTATCTTCCTTGCTTCTGGTGAAGCCAAGTCCCCGTATATAGGTATCAAATTTCTGATACCACATCATTGGTGACTGTTTTAACCCATACAGAGACTTCTTCAACCTGCATACCAGTTCTTTCTTACCCTTCACCATAAAGCCTTCAGGTTGCTTCATGTAGATCTCCTCTTCTAGATCCCCATGAAAAAATGTTGTCTTCACATCCATCTGTTCTATCTCAAAATCAAATGCAGCAGCAACAGATAAAAGTAATCTAATAGAAGTAACTTTGGCAACAGGAGAAAAAATATCACCAAAATCAATTCCCGGCACCTGGGAATAACCTTTCGCTACCAACCAAGCTTTGTATTTCTCCACCTTGCCTTCTACATTCATCTTATTCTTAAACACCCATTTGCTCCCAATGGGCTTCCTTCCAGCCGGCAACTCCACTAGATCCCATGCATCATTTTTGTGCAAGGATGCCATTTCATCAACCATGGCCTCCTTCCAGAGTTTTCCATCCTCTGAATCTACTGCCTCCCTGACAGTTCTGGGTTCATCATCAGTTATAGTTAAGGCAAAACCTGAACAGAAAGCAGATGGACTATACCTTTCTGGTTTCCTTCTTTCTCGAACTGATCTTCTCAAAGCTGGGGTTTGTGGCTCTTCCTCTTCTGAATCTTCTTCTGTTGTAGAGTCTGATTCATACTCCTTTAGCTCAAACTCTATCTTCTCAGGTTCCTTTGGTATGATTTCATGTTTAAAAACATCTTTCACCTCTCTAAACACCACATCTCGGCTGTACACAACCTTCCTTGTTTCTGGGTTCCAAAGCTTGTAACCCTTTAAACCATCCTTATACCCAATAAAGATGCACCTTTCAGATTTATTATCCAACTTGGTCCTTTTCTCCTTTGGAACATGCACATATGCATCACATCCAAATACCCTTAGATGTGAAAGAGAGGGTTTCTTACCAGTCCATACCTCATGTGGAGTCTTATCCTCCAATGCTGATGAAGGTGATCTATTAACTAAGTAACATGCAGTCTCCACTGCCTCTGCCTAGAATTCTTGTCCTAACCCGGTACCACTGAGCATGCTTCTTGCCTTTTCCATCAGCATTCTATTCATTCTTTCTACAACTCCGTTTTGCTGAGGTGTGTATGGAGTAGTCTTCTGCCGTGATATACCACACTTCTTACAGAACTCTTCAAATTCCTTCTTGCAGAACTCCCCACCATTATCTGTCCTCAACGCCTTTATCTTCTTCTCTGTCTGGTTTTCCACTAGAGCCTTAAATTATTTAAATCTGTCAAAGACTTCAGATTTATTCCTCAAGAAATATATCCATGTATTCCTTGAGAATTCATCTATGAATGAAACATAGTACACAGACTTTCCCAGTGATGGAACTAACACAGGTCCAAACACATCACTGTGCACAAGTTCTAATATCTTGCTCGCCCTCTTAGCACCAAAAGGAAAACTCAACCAATTCTACTTCCCATATACACAATGTTCACAGAAATCGAAATCTAGAGAGAAATTAGACATACCTTCTACCATACCATTTCTATGCAGTATCTGAAGGTCCTTCTCTCTAATATTTCCAAGCCTTTGATGCCATAGCATGGTATTTTTTCCAGAGACAGATAGGCTTTTCGCTCCACTTTTAGGAACCATAGAAATGTTACATCCATCAATAACATTGCTACCTTGTAGCTTGTACAGAGTTCCAGTCTGAACTCCCCACATCAATACCAGTGCTCCCCAAACCATCTTGTAGGCATATTTCTCGAAGATGGTTTTTACACCTGCATCATCCATCTTGCTTACAGAAATCAGATTTCTGGCCAATGTAGGAATATACAGAACACCAGGAAGTGTTCTAATCCTTCCACCTTAGAGCTTCAGCTTGACCTTTCCACGTCCAACGATTCTGGCCTTCCTATCATCCCCTAGGAAGACATCACCACCATCATATTTCTCATACTCGCAGAACCACTCCCGATGGGGAGTGAAGTGAAAGGATGCACCTGAGTCAATCAACCATGACTCATGATCTACATGTGTATTTGAATAAGAAGCCAAATACACATCCCCACCTTCATCTGAGGTGGTTTTTGCCTCTGTAGAAGGAGCATCATCAGATCCCTTTCCTTTCTCAGAAGCTTTAGATCTGCAGTCCTTTTTGTAGTGCCCTTCCTTTCCGCATTTCCAGCATACCTTTACAAACTTTCCAGGAGATTTAGATCTCCCTCTAGATTTGGATCTCCAACTCGAAACCTTATTCTTGTTTCTGTTTTGGGACCTTCCTCATATAGATAAGGCATCTCCATTCTGGCCCTCCATATTTCTCCATCTCATTTCCTCCAACAACAAGGCTGAGACAATGTCATCAAAATTCAAGGTAGTTGTATTGCTACCTATTGCAATAACCAGACTGTCCCACGAATCTGGTAGAGAACACAACAAACTGATGCACTTATCTTCATATGATATTTTAATATCAATAGATGACAGCTGACTTACCACAGTATTGAAGGCATTCAGATGCTTTGTCACCAAGTCTCCATCCTTCATCCTCAGGTTATATAGATTTTTCCGCAAAAACAGATTATTCACCAGAGACTTAGATTGGTACAAAGTCCCAAGTTTTTCCCACAAATTCTTCATCGTAGCTTCCCCAGATACATTCAAAAATACTGAATCTAAGACACACAACCGTATTGTGCTCTTAGCCTTCCGATCCAGTTTCTTCTAGTCTTAATCTAACATTTTCGTTGGTTTAGTACCTGGATCTACCATGATCCACTGATCTTTATCCACCAGCAGATCCTCCATCTTGAGTTTCCACAACTCAAAACTCTAACCATTAAATTTCTCGATCTCTATCTTTCTGTCGCTTGCCATCTTCTTTCACTGCAAGAATCAATCCCACATATCTCCCACTGAACAGGGTCTACCTCAGGCCCGAGCAAAAAACCCTCAACAGCAAAGGCGTCCCATTGAAGTCGAAACAGCTTTGACACCAAATGTAGGTTTTAACCCTGAACAGAAATTATCTACACACGAATCTTATAACAGAAAATAAACAATAGCGAGAGCATAAAACATAAAACAGATAAACACAGAGATTTTCCCCTGGATCCCAAATTGAGATGACCAGCTTGATTTCTCATTATATTCTTTTTAGTGTTACAACACATATATATACATGCCCAAGCATACATAAAACCCAATCCATTAACCCTGGATTAGAACATAACCATAGTTCCCTTCACCGGATCTACAAAATACCAGGGGCAAAAAACCATCGTACCCCAAAACCATGTGCAAACTCATGCACAAAACATGGATGGGTCCACCTATAAGTGGGTCTGTACACCAAAAAAAAAATTGTCGGGGCGCTGCCCCGGACCCCAATAGTGGGGGCTGCCTCCCCCCTACTACGCTCGACACAACGTACAGCGCGTGGGGCTAGTTGTGGAAAGAATATAACACATGCCCAACAATTTCTCCAGCATCAATTGTAGCCATTGAATATGATCTTTAAATAATGTGTACATTTTCCAATCATCAAAATAAACTGCCATTCTTTTATACATATACTCTTAGAATTCCTTGAAAATGATTCTTGACAATATCGTTCGGGTATTCTTTAAACCAAAAGGAATATCCCTCTAATCAAAAGAACCATTTTTTGTAATGAAATTAGTTTTTTCTCAATATTCCTCTACAATAGGAACCTAGTTATTGATGCAGGGGCATCCGAACATATTTGAATTAAGTTCGAATCTGAAGCTAAAAAAGCAAGTACGCGAACAGTCACACAAAATTGGGGAAAAATTTTGTTAAAACTGATACTGAATTTTTGTAATTGATTGAGTGAGATGATCTACCAGGTGTGCACAATAGAAGATTAAGGGTTCGTTTGAGAAAGTTCGAGAGAGATTTGTGCATCTCAATTGATTCATGATATTTTGTAATTTCTATATAAACAATGAGTTGTAATGTGTGAGAGGGGGAACATAATGTAATAGCGTGAGGATTTCTGGATAAGGCTGAAATGCCTTAGATGTTTAAACGATATTTTGTCTATAATAGAAGGATTGAATTGTAGATTTTTGTGTATCTGTATATGTGTAATGATTTATTTACAATTAGATTATGGAGTTAATTTGATGCATGCGAGTTAAATATGGGTTCTCTACAGTTTCATTTATGAGTGTATGTCATGAATTTCAGTGGTTTAATGACCATCGATCCCTACAGGATTGATGGAAATCTATGTTTATATAATATCATTAAGTGGAATCGATGAAGGATTAGATTAGCATAATCGATATCGAATTTTATATGAAACCCACAATATAGAAATTCGTTGATAATTGAATATTGAGTGCATTCTAAACCCGCGTCAAGGGTTCAATGGGAATCGATGAGTTTCTTTTGATGAAGAATGCAAGCCTGTTAAGCTCTAATTTTTGAACTTGTTAATTTGAATTAGAATTTTGTTTTCCTATAACCGATATCGTGGAAGCCAATTTGCAATAGTAAAGCAGAGAATATGAGGGCGGAAAGATCGATCTGTTAGTTGAGTCGTGCCATTCAACTGCACACTGAGGAAGAGGGTTTGAACGAACTTAAGTAGATTCAAATGTAGCGTGAATGTTGTGGGGTTAAGTTTCTTCTACAGTCAGTTTTAAATTGAGTGGTTTCAGTGAAGAATACCACCAGTATCGCGTGCCTTGTGAGCCAAGAGCGGTTTCGATTGAACACAACGCAAGAAAATTAAACTTGGACACGTCATCCCAGCAATACCACAATTTTCACGTAATTTTTAAGTGTTAAGTCATGGATACAATTTAACGCGATATTCGCCTGATTAAAGGGATGGTTGATCCAAGGATATTCGCATCAACAAACTGTGTGGAGTTTAACAAGGAAAATGTGGTAAAGTTCTGAAGGGTTTTCATATGATTCCGAAGGACATTAAAACTTGGTTTAATGTGTCTGAAGGATTGGATATAGTTCAAGGGCATTTTATTAAGTGATGAAACTCGGCATATGGAGATTGAAAGGATATGAACCATGGGTTTCATTGTTAATTGCTTTCGATATATGTCTATGTCTATATGTAAGCATGAAGTAGTGCAGTGGAAGCTGAGTGGCCACAACCCATAGGTCCCAGGATCGAAGTATCAAGTTTATGAATCTGGAGTTTGATATAGTTTTGAGTTTGCAGGTTCATTTTGAAAAATGAAAGGTGAACCCTCTTATAGTGGGTTTCACTTGTCATCAAGTGGTATCAGAGCGGGAAATGATTTCTTGTGGAGAAGAAGTTTGCATACAGAGGAAGAAGAGGTACAGTTTTTTGAAAATTTGTAAGCTTGTGATTTTCGTTTATATTGTGAAGGTAGTAGCAGAGGAAGGTGAGAAGATGCAGCAACCTAGACCAAGAGTGCTCAATGGTTCCATAGGAGCAGCCAGGGAGATGCTAAAATACTGAGCTCAGAGGAGAAATCTTGGTGAGGTATCTAGTAGTAGGGATTACTTTCTATTATAGAGGTTTTGTTGCAGCTCATAGAGGACAATTCCACTGAGGATGTGGGTAGAATTGTTCAAGGGATGTTGTTACAGGAAGATCATGAAGAGAAGTTCCACAGATGATGTGGATAGAATTGCTGGAGAAGACATATGACCAGGAGGTCATAAATTTTTGTGCCTCGGGAGTCTGATGCAGGGGCATCCGAACAGATTTGAATTAAGTTCGAATATGAAACTGAAAAGGTGGTATGCGAACAATCACACAAAATTGGGGAATTTTTTTGTTAAAACGGATATTGAATTTCTATAATTGATTGAGTAAGATGATCTGCCAGGTGTGCGCAATAGAAGATTAAGGGTTCATCTGAGAAAGCTCGGGAGACATTTGTGCATCTCAACTGATTCATGATCTTTTTTAATTTCGATATACACAACGAGTTGTAATGTGTGAGAGGGGGAACACAATGTAATAGCATGAGGATTTCTAGCTAAGGCTGAAATGCCTTAGATGTTTAAACGATATTTTGTATATAATAGAAGGATTGAATTGTGGATTTCTATGTATCTGTATATGTGTAATGAGTTATTTAAAATTACATTATGGATTTAATTTAATTATTGACCATCGATCCTTACAGGATCGATGGAAATCTATGTTTATATAATATCATTGAGTGGAATAGATGAAGGATTCGATTGGCATAATCGATATCGAATTTTATATGAAACCAACAATATAGAAATTCATTGAGAATTGAATATTGAGCACGTTCTAAACATGTGTCAAGGGTTCAATGGGAATCGATGAGTTTCTTTTTATGAAGAACGCAAGCCTGTTAAGCTTTAATTTTTGAACTTGTTAATCTGAATTAGAATTCTGTTTGCCTGTAACTGATATCGTGGAGGCCAATACACATCAGTAAACTAGAGAATATGAGGGTGGAAAGATCGATCTGTTAGTTGAGTCGTGACATTCAGCTGCACACGGAGGAAGAGGGTTCGAATAACTTAAGTAGATTCAAACGCAGCGTGAATGTTGTGGGGTTAAGTTTCTTTTACAGTCAGTTTTCAATTGAGTGGTTTTGGTGAAGAATACCACCAGTATCGTGTGCCTTGTGAGCCAGGAGCGGTTTTGATTGAACACAACGTGAGCAAGTTAAACTTGGACACGTCATCCCAACAATACCACCATTTTCGTGTGATTTTTAAGTTTTAAGTCATGGATACAATTTAACGTGATATCTGCCTGATTAAAGGGATGGTTGATCCGAAGGTATTCGCGTCAAAAAACTGCGTGGAGTTTAACAAAGAAAATGTGGTAAAGTTTTGAAGGGTTTTCATATGATTCTGAAGGACATTAAAACTTGGTTTAATGTGTCCGAAGGATTGGATATAGTTCAAGGGCATTTTATTAAGTGTTGAAACTTAGCATATGGATATTGAAAGACTATGAACCATGGGTTTCATTGTTAAGCGATTCCAATATATGTCTATATCTATATGTAAGCATGAAGTAGTGCAGTGGAAGCCGAGTGGCCACAACCCATAGGTCCCAGGATCGAATTATTGGGTTTATGAATCTGCAGTTTGGTACATTTTTGAGTTTGCAGGTTCATTTTGAAAAATGAAAGGTGAACCTTCTTATAGTGGGTTTCGCTTCTCATCATTTATAGCCTGAGAACCCACCAGTAAATGAGTAACATTCATGTATCGCAACTTAATTTAAGTATTCACCAAAATATGGAGTCAAGAATGGGTTAGTGACTATTAATTTATTTAATCCTTGATAATCGACGCAAATACAAAGTATGGTTGGGTCATGCATCTTTAGCTAAACCCCCATAGAACTTGCCCACTTTGATGTTTCTATAGGATAAATAACACCAACTTCTAACATTCCTTCAATTTATTTTTGCACAATGGATTTATACTTTTGCATAATCTTATAAGGTCATTTATTTATTAGTTTAGCTCCTAGAATGATATAGTGATCTTCATTTCTCCCATTTATTTGACAATTCCCTTTTAAATTTTTATAATCCTAAGCGATTTGTTTCTCCGATCAATAATCACAAAGTTGAGCAATTTTGGTTGATCGTCATTCAATATGTCAACTTCACATATTTTATTGTTTTCATCAATCTAGTTGGGTGCTTTAGATTCATCTAGTTCCTATTCCCTGACTTTATTTTTAGATATTTTGGTGGAGAGTCTATTTTTTTATGATTTCTCGAATTCTTCTTGTTTATTAACTTTATTTACTATTTAGATTATTTTATAACTTTTAGGACCATTTTATTCAGGAAAAATATTGGACCTGTAGTAGGTAATTCCTCCATTTCTAGATATCTGGTCTTTTTTTGTGATGCTAGGATACTGGGTTAAATAGATCCTGGCATATCAAAAACTCGTGTGCTTCCAACATGCATTTAAAATCTGAAGAAAAAAACATTTGCAGCTACTTAAAATGTACATAAATAAAAGAGAGCTTATGCAAACAAAAAAATTTGACATATAATAAGCATAATAAAATTTACAAACTCAAACATCTGGTCGAATATTACAATAATTGGCCTTTCAGCTCTCGGCCCTTTACAAAAATCTCTCAACCCATTTCTCACTCTCTCTGTATTCCTCACTTCCTCACTTGTTTTTCATCCTCATACAACCCTCCTATTTATACATAAATATGAATTTATTCCATTCCATAAATTCCTCCACACAAATCTCAACTAAAATCTAATTTAGATTTATCCTTTTTTTGGACTCAACTATGTCCCTTTTATGGAGTTCCTAATCCCTAGATTATCTACCTAATTTAACTCCACTCATATCCTTAATTATTTAAAAAATATTTACAAAAATTCTCACATTTATATTTTATCTCTTAATTTATTAAAAATGAGTAAAATAATTAAATAAATAATTAAAACATCTCACCCCGTAAATCACACAAATGATTAGTGGAAATTTAGCTTTGATGCTCCTGCATCAGACTCCCCATGTAAATAAGTTTTCATAGACTCCTATCTATTAGGTCTGTTTATTTTTTGTAACAATGTGATAGCCACAACTCCTCATGACTTGCTCCCTCTAGGATTCCAAACTCTGTTCTGCTGCTGGTCCTTCGAAGTATCAACTCAATTTGGTAACTCATCACTCATTCTGTCGATCAGATTCCAGCAGCTTTTCCAACACTTTATTTTTCCAATTCCTCGGAGTAATTCCTCTTTGTTGAATTCTTTCGTCTACAACTGTGCTAAACAATCATCTTTCTGCAGTGAAAAGTAATCAAGAACTCCTTCTTGATTAAAACTATAGTGTTTTATTGATTTTATAGCAACAACTCTCTCGTCCAATGTTGTACCTACATTCACCAACAAACTGTTAGTTTTAAAATCATAAGACCTTTTGGTCTCTTTTGATGCTTCAAACACCAATCTTCCATCATCGACTTTCTGGACTTCAGTAGATCCTGTTTTGAATTTCTAGCTGTTTTCATCTTTGCACTGTTGGATCAATATTTTGTCTCCTTTATGTCTCTATGGACATAATTTTCTTGCTGCTTATGATCTTCCATCTCAACACCAAATAATTTCTTCTCAATTTCTCTAATTTTGACATCATATCTATCAATGTTGTTTTCTCTACCTACAATCACATTATCTGAAAAGTTATAACATCCGTTCAACTCTATAAATGTTAAAAAAATTTCATCCCTATCACTCATAGTAATTGCAATTTCTTCTGGATCATATTATGCAAGCTTCATCTCTCCCTTAGGTTCCTTAAGCCATCGTTCCAATAATTCGATTTCTATGTGAAATCTTTTCAGCACTTCATCACAACCTTCATCCCTAGCTTCATTATTCTTCTGGAAATCTTCCTGAGTTATCCTTTTTTCTGTTTCATCACACTGCAAATATTCTGTCAGCAATTTCATTCAAAAAATACATTTGTTTACCTCCTTGGAATATCTCTTCGGCATTTTCATTATGCTTCTGCTCCATAATAGCTTCAAGTGACTTTCTTACCCCAAACAAGAATTCATTTATGATTTATTCCTGCTACAACAAATTAGTACCTTCCTTCTCAGAAAAGAATTCTACATCACACTTTACCTCAAGAGTTTCATTAATTTATGTGATAGTTTCACCAGACTCCTCACCATCTTTTGCACATCCTGCAAGCATACATAAACTGTGAGAAAAAATGCAAGGCTTCATAGCCAAATCTGCTTCACTCGTCAACTCATCTTCATATTTTTCTGAAATATCCCAATATTTCATGGGATCTTCCTCATTAATCTCTTCACCCATAATTTCACCCTATTCTAGGCCACAAACGGAAACATCCATTTCCAACTCAGCTTCTTTGAGTTCTTCACACCTCATTTGAACACTTATCATCTACTCAAGCTTCCTCAACTCTTATGTCAACTGTATGTTTACCTGCTTTTCCCTCTTTTCATGTAGCCTCTGCCACTTTACTTTCTTCCTCATGGTCCAACCATGTGTCTAGTCTTTCATGTTTCTCTGCAATAATTCCATTAACAATTCAAGGTGAACTGCTATCTTAGCCTTCTCCCACTCATAATCTTCATCAGTCAACTACTCACATATGCCACTTACCTTGGAATTTTCCTTCTTCTTCTACTGTGGTCTTCATTAGATCTTCGGAAATGACTATCAATAGTCATATTCTCCTCCTTTGCAAACTTCATCTGTTCACATGTGGATTTCATTCAATCCTATTTTCAGCAAGTCCTCACACTTTCCATTCAACAATGCAATATTTCTTCTGGCACTTGACCTCTTTCAGTTCTCTATCTTGGAATCAATATCTAGCAACCCTCTTGCTTCACTTTACTGCAAAAAACACTTTAGTAACTCATGTGCTACAATGACCAATTATTTGGGTGTCGGGATCCACCGATCATGCACCCAATTAAATTAAAACCTTTGAATTTGGTTTATGACTCTTTGACTTCACACTTTACATCAACTCTTCACCTTGCATGAAAAATACTCAATCTTAACTCAAGCTATCCAAAATTTCATTTGAAACTAACCTCCTTTTCGACTTCAAGGCTTGACTCAATAATTTTACAATAGTGGATATTTTGACTTAATTCAAGTTATACAATCTTCCAACAAACATACACCCTTAACACATTTTAGGATGTAAAATCTTCACTCTCTTTCATACTCCATTCTCATGAAAAATAATCAGTTTCTCATTATAATTTCACATGATGATGAAGTATTTAATGGAAATTCATTTCACTTTCCCAAGGTTTATTTTATGGTGAAAATAAATAAACCATTCAATTTTCAACATTGAAAAATACCTTTCTGAATTATCATACCTTATGCTCCTGTTAAGGTTATTAATAAACCTTTCTCTTTGCAATTTCAATCCTCTGGAATTCCACTCTTATGTGCCATATTTTTCACTGTAAATACTCGCATGCCCTTCATACCATAAGCTCGTCATCTTAATGCAAACATTTTTCCTGCACTTTGATGTACCATAGAACATCAATTCATATCTCTTCACCCATGTACAGAGAACATGTTTTTAACCTCTTCAATGAATAATGTACAACTCATACATCACATCCTTTCTGAATAACACCTCCTTAGATACCTCCACATGATGGTAAAATAAATATTCTACAACATCAAGAAAAAAAAATTTCAACCTTAACAGAAATCAAAAGAATTCTCCCATTCTAACTACAAGCTTTGGTCCAAAAATGACTTAACCAAAACTGTGAAGAATTCACATTATGCATAGTAAAAACTATCACATAAAAATGCATGTTTCTCTTTATATAACCCAGGATAGCTCATTTTTCATTCATTTTCCATTCATTTATACCTCTGCCTTTACAACATTTTCACTCTTTCATAACATTTACAAAATATCATCTTCTCAAGTATGGCAAGGAAATTTAATCATCCTACTTTTAAAATACCTCTACTAAATGAATATTGATTCATTCAATGAGCACTTACTTTGAATCTTCTTGTGGTTGAAATGATCCAACCCTTCTCTTGCTTATTCTTTTAGGAATACATTCAAGCCTCTACAAACTTTGTCTTCACACCAAAATTCAATGCAATCAACTAATGCACACTTTAGTATTGCATGTATCAAGAAATTATAATATATATAATTCCAAATAATTTAGACTCTTCATTTGAATTCCTGATTTAATTTACTTTGAATGTGCTAGGTACATTCTCTCCCCAACAAATAAATCTCTTCCAGCAACTTTATAACATAAATCTTTCCCAGCAAAAAATGTTAGAAACCTTCAAAGTACGCACAATCTCCCTTCTTAGCTTAAGCCAAATTCCCTCATCTCAATCTCTCGAGTTTTTCTTCAATTTCAATTTCTTGGCTTTGTAAACATGAAACCTTAATGTAACGGAATATCCTTACAAGATTATGTTCTCCAAGAAAAACGTACATGAACTATTTTCAAAAACTTTACCTTGATCAATCCCAGTGACCTTTTCTTACTCTAGAAGGTGGTACCATGGAAATATTGGATCCATACCTTAAATATTCTACTGGAGCTACACCTCTTTCACAAGCCCCACACGTGCCATTTTTTGAAGTGCATTGATACGACTGGAAAATTGATGTAGAACAACAAATTTCCACTTTACAATTTAGTATAGTAAAATGTTCAATTTTTATAAGGCCCAGGTTTACTCTTAAAAATGATTCATTTTCTCATCACTCTATGTGAAAATCTAATTTCCATATCCATTATTTCCGTATAATAATGATCTTTATTTCTGCTCTACAAATTGTAAATTTCTTTGTAATTTAAACTATATAAATGTCATTCAAAAAAATCAACACAATCCTTAAATCATCATTGTTGAATATATAACAAGGTAATCAAGTTCATTGATTTATTGAGGCCCACTACCAATATGGAATTTTCTTAATAAAATAAGCACCGCAAGCTGTTTGCGTCCATGTTTTCACAATCCCCAACACTGTTATCAAACATACCAATCAACGTTGCCATTTCCATGTTACATGACTTGCAAACAATGTTACCTTTTGTAGTTGAACCCAAGGTTCACATAGCAGTTATATTAAGCTTAAAACCTGAAACAATGATAAAATGACGATATCGATAGCTTAATTCTACAATTCATAATTTCTTTGTGATTATGTCGATTTCAAAGAAAATAAACATAGAACACCGATATCTATAGCTCAGATCCACAAGTCGTATTTTCTTGATTGCACTGATCTCAACGCAAATAAAATTCCATTGCAATACCAATAGTGAAAAACATCAAGACGAGGAATAAACAACACTGTACGTATTTCTTTGTAGTGTTGAAATACTGCCATATGAGCCATCTTACGAAAGGCTAGATTGTGCTTCTGTCCCGCGGCCAAGATAATTAATCTCTTACAGGCACTACTCATATGCCCAACACAGCTTCGTAAGAGTATTAATGCTAGATATACATCATCGATTCCCATACGCCTGCGTCCAACACCTGATACAACCTTCTCATAATGCATTAAAGCTTCGAAAAAATGATCCACATATCCACCAAAACGCTACAAACATCCAATGCTGACTCTATTCAATCCTCGGATATCAATGTAGTGAAATGTCGAAGGATTTAAAATTTGTTGTGGCAGGCTTCAGGTCGAGATGTTTTAGCACAAAGATGCAGAGAAAAACTACAGTATAAAATCGCAGGGGATCATACCTTTAGGATGCAACAATGTGAAGCCATCATATGGCTCTAAAGCCACGGTCTATCTTATATTATCCACAGGCCCTGTAACACACCTTATTGTGCTACTTATCAAAATTGAAAAGGTTTGAGGCTCACAATATTTATCGCATCACGCCAAGCAATCAAACAAAAAAGCTGCAACGGACGAGAGACTCATTCCCAAACTCATCTCCTTCGCTCTGATACCAAATGATGCTAGGATACTGGGTTAAACAGATCCTAGCATATCAAAACTTGTGTGCCTCCAACATGCATTTAAAATCTCAAGAAAAAAATATTTGTAGCTGCTTAAAATGTACATAGATAAAAGATAGCTTATACAAACAAAAAATGCTGATATATAATAAGAATAATAAAATTTAGAAACTCAAACATCTGGCTGAATATTACAATAATTGGCCTTTCATCTCTTGGCCCTTTACAAAAATCTCTCAACCCATTTCTCACTCTCTCTGTATTCCTCACTTCCTCACTTGTTTTTCATCCTCATACAACCCTCCTATTTATACATAAATATGAATTTATTCCATTCCATAAATTCCTCCACACAAATCTCAACTAAAATCTAATTTAGATTTATCTTTTTTTGGACTCAACTAAGTATTGTTTATGGAATTAGTAATCCCTATATTATCTACCTAATTCAACTCCACTAATATCCTTAATTATTTAAGGAATATTTACAAAAATCCTCACATTTATATTTTTTTCTCTTAATTTATTAAAAATGAGTAAAATAATTAAATAAATAATTAAAACATCTCACCCCCTAAATCACACAAATGATTAATGGAAATTTATCTTTGATGCTCCTGAATCACTTTGTTGATATTTCCTTGATATATAATTACAGGTTGCTGAGGTATCTACTACTTGTCCTTCATCAATAGGTTTTTCTATAATAAAATCTTTAATTTTTTGTACTACATCCTTTGGGTCTACTTTGTGTGGTTTGAATTCAAGCTACTTGATGAAGTTTTCCATTAATTATTTGCATTGAAGTGATTGACCATGAGCTTCTTCTAATTCATCCCATTTATTTGGTAATTCATCTAAGGTATTTGGGAACATGTGTGGCGAAACTCTCTCATCTTTATAGTCAATCCTTCTTCATTTTAATCCACATATTTGGATATGAGTGATACGATATTGTCCTGCACTAAAAGTTGGTATGTCTATTTGTGTAGATAGATTTTTCCTTCTGACTCATTCCATAAAGTATGTTTTCACAATCGTCCATGTTTGAAGTTGAGACAAATGAGTGTCCCAACAACTTGTGGCTTGTCCCGTGAAGGTTTGTACAACATTTTTCATTCTTCCCTATTATCCAATATTCTTTGTTACTTACTCGAAATGATTACAAGATATGTCCTTTCTCTGACTTTAATGACATTACTGGAATAATTTTTTAGGTCTTTTGGAAGTAGAGAAGGTGCTTCTCAAAAATTTTTCTCTTGTACAATTGGTATTTCTTTATTGAATAAAATGGATGGATTTTTGAGCTAAAAATAGGCTAAATTATCAAGCATTATTTTTCCTTGGATTCATAATTTTCAATATTCCATTCATAATGCTCCATGTCATAATTATGTCCGATCGAAAGTGGGGATCCTATCAAAATTTCCCCATCAACATTCAATTCAATGTTGTCATGATTTACATGTCATGCATGATAGATTTGTTTCATTTCAACTCATTCATCAGAGACTTCGATCCAAGGCTTTCCTTTGCGGGGGTATAAGGGGATCATGATCCTTTTATTATCGCCTTTTAGCTTAATTCTATCTTTTTCCAATGATATTGCCATCTTCACTGGAATCCCCATTACGGAAGTTTGTACACGTCATACCATCCCTATTGGTTCAATAAATCTCTGGTTGACTCTTTTAAGATAATTAGTCATTTTGTGAAAGTTTAGTCAGCCCATATTAATCGATATCTCTCTTGGAATAATATTTACCCATGAGCCGAAATCTACCAAAAATGAGTCTAACCATATATTAATGTATTTATAAGTTTACTTGTGGATCATGGTCTTCTAATTGATTTACTTGTGAGAGTTGTCAAACATTTTCTCCTTTTTCTTTGTTTCCATTGCAGTTTATCAGCATATTCAACAAATCAAAAAATGTTCCTTCATTAATAGTTCATGAAATTATTCCAATATTAGATCCTTAGATAATCATTGTTGTTTAGTTTTCATAAATAATTTGACATATTTTTACATTTTATTGTTTTGTTATTGCATATTGTGATATTTCATCATGTTCTTATATTGTCAAATCATTTGGTGATCTTGATTATTGTTATTTTTCCCTGCTCTAGACCTCATGAATACATAAATATTTTTTCAATTTAAAATATCATTCTTGGGTATTATTGGTAATAAATTAAAAAATAATTATTTCATATTTTCTCATTAATTTTAGGGAAATATTTCAAAGAATGATCACCCATGCCACACAGATTGTAGAAGTGAAAATTACTTCTATCTTCCAAGGGGTATTATGTAGCAATGTTTCCTTCTTTCCAATAGGGATAGAAATAAAATATTCCTTGTCCCCTACTACATCCATGTCCTCTGTCGTTATATCCTCCTCGACCTCATCCTCTTCGACCGAAGTATGGTGATTCACTAAACTGGTTGGTAAATTGAGTATGAAAGACATCATGGTAATTAGGTTTACGTTTTATATTAAGTTGTCCTTCCTGCATGGAATTCACATTCTCCTCATAGATAACACACCACTTCAGCTTATATTTTCATATATTTTATGGAACATTTTTAGTCGAGTGGTTAGAGGTGACATGGTGGATGTTACAATACATGTTTTACCGTGCATGCTTCAAACAACTTGGTCGAAATAATCTACAAATTTACAAGTATATTTCGTATGTCCTTCCATGTGGAAATTAGTACACTAAATATGACTCTCTTGGAGTCCCAACTAGAGTATAGAGTTTTTTAAATGGTCTGTTTTCTCTTAAAGCTTGTTATTAGTCGATGGGATAGTCGATTGGCCATCATCGTCTTACTCAATTCATTGTGTTAATTTCAGTGCCTCTTCACAGTTTTTAACTTCATGCACTTGAAGTGAAACTCGTATTTTTTGTAATAGACCAGCCACATACCATTGAACTAAGATATGTTAGTATATGGTATAAGGAATCTAGCTCAAAAAATATTTAAATCGTTTATCATACTCATGTACAAATTCATTTGGTATTTCCTTGATTTCCTTTGATTTATGGGCTGCAAGATGCATGACATATTCTTCTTTAAATAATGTAATAAAATTAGTTTTAATTTCACTTTTTGACTTAGGTTTCTTCTTTGTAAGGTTCATAAACCATGTTAATGTTGATTTTCTTAAGCCTACAATGAACTGTGCTATTTTCTTATTTTCATTGTTTATATCATTCTTGGTCCAAAATTTTTCACAGATGAATCAATTCATTTTCATGTCTTCATTGCTTTCATAGATGGGTGTGTGGTTCATACCCATTTTGATTGGAGGAGTTCGTGGATGTGGAGATATTATACTTTTACTTAAATGGTTGTTATTATTAGAATATTTGTCGGTTGATGTATTCTTATTTTATTATTTGTCAATAATAACTTGTGATAATGTTTTTCAGTATGACACATCTTATCTATATATTCTATGAACTGAATTTCTCTAGGTCACGAATATTTTTCGAGCGCTTATGTAATTTTGGTTTCTTAAACAGATACAAGTTGTGGAAGGGGATATATGATCCCGAGAATTATTAGAAGGAGAAGTACTTTTTATGCTTTATTATTATTATTTTATTGATCTTCTTCATAATTTTATACCTCTTGAAAGTTTCTTTGTTCTTGACCATTATACTAAACTACAAGAATTTCTAAATAATTTGGCAACTGAAGAAATTTTTCAACGTTCTGACTCACTATTTCTATTGTTGGATTTGTTCTTATTTCTGGACTAGAGTCGTCGACTTCCATGTAAAATATTTTCTCTCTAGGGGTTATCAGTAGACCTTCATTCTCAATTAGTGTGAGTAGTGCTACGACTCTCAAATGTTCGGAGGAGTCTTGTGCATCAAGGCTCTCACACTCGCAATACTACATTATTCTCTGGGATTCTTGTTCTCTAATTTTCTCTCCTCATTTTTATCTCTTGTTGCTTGCTATTGTTTGTATATCAATTGATTTTTTATATTTTTTATCTCTATTTGGTTCATTATCTTCTTGTTTTTGTTTCCTAACAATCAACTTTTTTCCATCCATCCTTGTTTATTATATGTAATTATCCGACTTTATTTCTTTATTTTCATTTTTCTTCTTTATTTCTCATAATCCATTACCACCCCCCCCCCCCGCCCCACCCATGCCGATATGACTTAGTTTCAATTTTTGGAGAGGTATCCATCGACCATGATAATTTTCAAAAGAAATAATCCAACGCTTCCTTTGTAATTTTAGACTGATCATCAAGAATTTTTTCCACTTGGTTTTATATTTCTTCCAATTGGTATTGGTTGGTATCCCTAATGGTGATTGGTACTTGATAATAAATCTTTCACCTTTCTCAAGAAGGAACTTGTGTGGAAGGGTGTGGATTGTAAAAAAGAAACCATCATGCAAGGTCAATATAAAATCTTATCTTAATATGTTCAGTTAAAGTATAGTCCTCTATTGCTTTCTCTTCACAATATTATTCAAGAATCGACTCATGCCACTCATGGAAATTTGTTAGACCTTTGTTTGACAACTTGAGTAACAGTTGAGCGTCAGTTTCATTCTGAGGTTTTTTCATGGGAAATGTGGTCAAGGTACTTCTTGATTTCATCTAGGGAACCTTCTATGAATTTTTCATGCACTTCCATAAAGGATTTATCTCTAGAATATGGAATTGTCAGAAAATTTCCGCATGTATAGTTCTTTAAATAATTATTGATCTTTTCCTCCCACCATAAATGTATCTCTTATAATTTAAACATTTATTCTTACATATTGTGTGACTCACATTCTGACTACCAGAAACTTAAGAAATGTCACAAGATAGTGGAAATAATCTAGAGTTAGTGTAAACAGTCATCAAGCAAACGCTTGATAAGCATAAAAAACTATCCAAATAGACACAGTAACAAAGAACCAAGAGAAGAGAATGGATTTATCTTTATTATAAGTCAAATACTAGAACTAGAACTATTACATTATATATATAAACACACACACACACACACATTTATAAACGGTTGGGCTATTTATGCTATTCTAACTATATGACCAAGAATTTTACTTAGTTGATCATTAGTTAGCCTGCATTACATTGCAGTCTTGTCGACATAACTTGGGCTAGTCGAATGAGCTGACTAGCTCATACAAAATTAGTGGTTGGAGGAAAAAGGATGCTTCTATAGGAGATAAAATGGGTGGAACTACCTGCATACAGTTGGTGGGTTCCTTGATGTACTTGGAAAAAACAAGGCTTGATATTTTTTTCAGTTAATCATATTATTAATTTCATGGTGGGGCTTACCAAGTTTCACTAGAAAGATGAAAAAAATGTTCAAATATGCCTCAAAGACAGAAAAAAAACTTTGTTTTATAGTATAAAAAGAATAATGGAGTGAAGCTTCAAGGCTTCACAAATGTCGATTTAGTAGGGGGTCCTTCAGATAAGAAGAGTACGTCAGGAAAAGACTTCACTGTTGGGTTAGCAACAATTTCTTGGTAAAATAGGAAATATAGATATGTAGCACTCAACTCAGTAGAGGTTGAGTATATGGGAGGATAGTCAAGAAACATGTGAAGATATTTATATGGGGAATATCTTGGTTGGAATCTTCGGTTCAGGGATGGAGCCTACAATGATCCACTTTGAAGATCAAAGTTGTATAAAAATATCTAAAAATCAATTGTTTCATGATAGGTCAGAGCATATAGACATAGGGTATCATCACCTAAGATATTGTGTGTAGAGGGGGATTATTATGCTAAATCACATCCCTATAGAAGAGTATGATCCAGAAATTTTGACAAGGTTTTGTCAAGACACAAGTTAGAGTTCCACGGGAGAAGGATTGGGCTTGTTCATAGTCATTTTCTTGCCAAGAGGGAGTGTTAAATTGTAGAAAGAAGATGCTTCATTTGACTTGTTCCTTAATCAAATGCGTAAATTTTAATTTCTACCTCAGCATTTCGGGAAGTTAGCAAGAGTGACATGGGAAAATCACTCAGTTAAGTCAATCAATTCATGTTTGTAGGCTACAAATAGTGTTATGTGAAATTTGGTGGCTAAGATGTAGCTATCAAGAGGTGTTATATTTAGTGAAACTTAGTTATTTAATCTCTAGTTTAGAATAGAGTCTTTGCGAGTTTAGTTAATTAGTTGTAAATGTTGTGAACTTAACTAACTCTTAGTTAACTAGTCAACCTACTGAAATAAACCTAGTCATGCATGCAATTCGAATTGCCTAGTGAAGTGGAGGAAAAAGTAATAATTGTAATCATTATTGTATATTAGTGATTGTACAGGTGCTTTCATGTAATAAGTGTTCAAAGGTGTATTCAAATAATCATAAAATAGCTTTTAACACCTAGACATTGTTTAGATAATTAGATAAAAAATGTTATTAAACCATCCTTGTGGTAACTCTATTGTTAATTATTCATGATAGAGACCATCTATTCGAAGTGTTGAAATTAGATGCTTCAATACCACCTCTAAAAAACCCCCCCATCCTAGTCTAGGGAGAGAAGTGTTCACTTTCTAATCCAATCCCCCTTGTGCAGTTAGAGAGATGGGATAATTAATTTTCATTTTTTGGTACTTTAAAAATTGCATTAGACATCACCGTGGCATTTACCTTGGTGAGATGGTTCTAGTGGTATAACATTTTACCCCAATCTGATCTCAGGACCAGAAACTATGACTACTTTAATTTTTAACAAATATGACGACGAAACATTATCAACCCCACGTGTGGTGCTTACATGGCTAGCTTGGAAACTCACTCAATACCATATAGTGCAAGAGTATTCGTTATTCACCCATTCATGGGTTGAGGTTATATCGTTCTATATATGTACATACATTTAACCTGTATTAAGGAAACAAATCGGTTAAAAGCTAAAGGTATATTCATGGGCGAAGTTTGGGTCATTACTCTAGTATTACCTACCTTTTTCATTATATTGGGCACAACCACAACCTTACATGCATGTATCTTCCAGGTCGATGGTCAGCTCTGACACTAGTACATCCTTTTTATTCCATTTTGGTCTTGACCTTAGCTTCCACTTACCCATTAAGTCAAGAGGCCTGACTTTACCACAACACCCTTAGCGTAGCCATGAGATAGCAATATTTTCAACCTAGCATGGGTCGTCTAAACCACAAAGGGACATACATGAATATCTCATCCATGATTCAACCTTGAAGGATCTATAAGTTCTTACACTTGTGAGAGAATTTGACCCTTGGCCTTAGGGTTATGTGAAGCACATAAAAGTGGTATCCCTTATGATATTATAACTAGGTTTACTCTTCTTGGTATACATATGGAATATCGTGCCAAAATGGCCACAAGTTGATTGACACACACCAAAAAAATATGAATCGCACCTTCAAAGGTAAATCATAGGCATGGGCCATGGTTAAGAGCCCATGAGTGTTTCATTCCTTTCTAGGGGTATAAATACCTCTTTTAGAAATTAAAAGGAATTGCAAGCTAATAGTGATGATAAGGAATATATGGTGGTGAGAAGTGTTTTAGGAAGATTGGCATTCCATGAAGAAGGAGGAATATCCCATTTCAAGTTTAATGATAAACCTAAGCCACAAATGTAGGAACATTGATAATAATACCATAATCCTACAACCATCTCTTTTTTATTGGTGGGAATTCTAGATATGAGATATCGATGGGAGTCAAATACCCTTTTCCATCAGATTAGTGACTCTTGAAGGGAATTTTATGCCCTTTCCACACGATAAGGTGCAAACCAGGATATATGCTAACACTGTGAAGTGTTATCTACACATATAAAATATGTAGGAACTTGGAAAACAAATATGTAGCACTTGTGGAAGGTTTATAGGAGACTTGACTATTAGCAGGGACCTATAAATGACCTCCCATACAAGTTCACAACAAAGTTAATAAACTTGACTACAATCAATCATTCAAACAAATCCTATCAAGATGTTACGACATCAAGACAACATATAGACTACATCCCCTAATCTTGAAGGATTTAATCATCAATGCATCCATAAAAAATATCAATGAGAGCATGAAATTAATCATAAAAGCTCATGAGGCCATGCCTTACATACCATATAAAATGTTATATTTTAGAGCGAAGCATTTATATTAATGTAGAATTAAAAAACCATAACTAATGTATATACCCATAAGGGACTAGAATACATCATTTAATGAGTCATGAAACAAAAGAACTTCCACATTAGTCACTATTTCCTTCATAGCCCGTAACAATACATGGTATTCCAAGTCATTGAGATAGAAATATCAACATGCTAGTCATATATAATAGTAAGAACATAAACTACATTCAATACATTTATATACATATTTTCAACAAAGAATGAAAACATATATTCACAATGAGTGTAGACACAATACAATACTTATGTTGAAATATTTTGGGAAACTTAGGCTAGGACTACAACTCTTCTACCATCCATATATAATTGGGGGAAAAAATTACTTGTAATTATCACCCCCAAGACAGATTCCAATGTTTGATCAAGTGGGGTGCTTCTATGTGCTTTCATCCAACTAAAAAAACTAAAACATGATGCCATGAGGTTGCTATCACCTTCATTCAATAAATGAACCCATTATGGCTCACATAGTTCAGGAATACATAGATTAATTACAACATTTCACAATACAGAGAATTCCAATTCATTTTCAGGGGAAGAGAGAGTCCACAATGAGGAAGGTTCTTCAGTGGTATGATATTAATGGGTAAAGAAATCACTTTCTCAGGTGGTTCATTGGTGATTCAAGCATCAAAATTTTAGCCCCATGGAAAGTATTGGTGATTATTCGGTCCTCACAAACACGTAAGTGATTCTTCCAAAATCCAACAAGTTCATCAATCCATAAGCTTCTATTTGTTTCGTCAAATTTACAAGAAAGCCACGTTTTCTTGGAAAATTCATGCAATTGACTTCACTTAGAAGGTTCCTCAATTGGTGCTCCTTTCCTAGAGTCGATTTTATGCTAGAAACCACTTCGTATCTGTCTGTGCTCTACATTCTCATATATACACTTGTTTTAAATGTTTCATCTTCTACCAATTCCTCCTCCTATGCACATGTGAGAGCAAGGGGGAACATGTATCCTCTCATGAACATCTCATGTCATCTAATAGATTAACTACCTCTGTTCTCCACAAAATGTAGGTTTTACCCTGTATAAAAAATTACCACAAATGAATTATTAACATGGAAAATATAAATGGAGTGAACATAAAACATAAAACAAATATACACAAATATTTTTCCTTGGATCCCAAAACCGGGACTACCAGATTTATTTTTCAGTATATTCTTTTCAATGTTGCAATACATATATCTACATGTTGAATCAATCATAAACCCCAATCCATTAACCATATATTAGAACATAATTGTATTTCCCTTAACTAGATATAATAAATACCATGGAAATAGAACCATCATGCCCAATATCATTTGAAAAAACCATGCACAAAACCATAGGTAGGTCTGCCCACCTAACATATGGTTCCAAAATAAATATTCCAGGGCACTGCCCCGAACCCCGTGTAGGGGGGCCACCGCCACCTTCAAAACCCCCCAACATGGAGGGTTGTGCACCCTCATGTTGTTCTTAGTGAAATGAATGGTGGGGGTGGGGGGGAGGGGGGATCTCGCCTCCACTATGACCCCCATCGTGCGTGTGACTAGCCGTGTAAATAATATAACACAGACCCAAAATTATCCCACTTGTTGTTTTATTTTCCACACACGGGGTCACACGAAAGCTCAATCATTAGTCCAACCCTTCAATGCACATTTTGTGTATCCACCAAGAAATTTTCTTAGTGCTCACACACTTTTTCAATGCATCTACAACATTATTCAAAGTGTCCACCTTAACCAACAACACATTTTTGTCTTCAATAATATCCATCACAAATTTATATTGAACATAAATGTGATTTATATTTGAATGTTAAGCATGGTTATTTACCGAGAAAATTGCACTTTGGTTCAACATAGTCTATCCTTATAGCTCGCTATACCAAGCCCATACTTGAACACAATCACTTTAACTAAACTACTTCCTTGCTTGCATGAGTGGTTTCCATGTATCCAACATTTATAGTCGAAAGAGCCACTACAGACTATCTTTTTCTCATCAAATTGACCGCCCCTCCAAATAGGTTAAACACATACACATTTGTAAATCTTATCTGATCTAGATCTTCAGCCCATTTTGCATCAACAAATCCATTGATGTCCAAAATATGTCCAATCCTAGTCTTCCTTGGTAGCAGAAACCATAATCGATAGTGCCATGAAAATATCTGAAAATCTGCTTCACTATTGTCCAATGCTCCTTCCCTGGTTTTGACATAAACCTCCTTAATACTCTCATTGCATGTGCAATGTCTGTCCTAGTACATACCATTGCATATATCAAGCTACCCAATGCACTTTCATATGGAACACGTGACATGTCCTCTTACACATCTTGTGTCTTGCGACGTTGTTCAACATATAAATTTACACCTACACGAATAGAAACCTTCACCTGTTTAATATTATGCATATTAAACCCCTATAATATTTTCTCGAAATAATTCCTCTAGATTAATGAGAGTTTTATATTTTCCTCATCTCATTTAATTTGCATGCCCAAAATATATTTTGTAGCACCAAGATCCTTCATGTCAAATTTGGAGGACAATTGGACCTTCAAATCCTGGATAATTTCTTTATTATTTCCAATTAGCAACATATCATCCACATAGAAGACCAGATAAATAACCCAGTCACCAATTAATTTAAAATACACACAATGATCTCCATTGCTTCTGTTGAAGCCAAGTCCCCGTATATATGTATCAAATTTATGATACCACACCCTTGGTGACTGTTTTGACCCATACACATATATTTTTAACTTTAATACCAATTATTTCTTACCCTTCACCGCAAATCGTTTGGGCTAATCCATGTATATCTCCTCTTCAAGATCATCATGAAGAAATGTTTTCTTCACATCCATATGTTCTACCGCAAAATAAAATTCATCAAAAATAGATAAAAGTTATCTAATAGAAGCTACCTTGGCAACAGGGAAAAAAATATCACCAAAATACATTCCCGACTGCAACAATCACCATTACAACATTAAAAAAAATTACATGTGTTAAAATACTACACAATTTACTTTTTACATTCACAATTAACATCTCACAAATCTACATAATTTAACTTGGAAATCATTCATATGGCGTATAATTTTAATCTATAATATGTAACCATGAACTTGTATGAACGAAAAAATAGTTACGCATTTCCACAAGTAAGACTATGGTTACACCATAGCCTATGGTTTCTCTGCTCCACAAGGAGGGTACTATGAGTATTTGGCAGCTTTTATGACATGATTGTACTGATTATTGAGTGAATACCTATCTGAGTTAATTATACAGTTCATTAGCACGGTATGGCAGCTATTAGGTTTTATGGAAATTAATTTTAGTTCGCAAAATCCGCCTCCATGATCGATTATAGTATTGTACACTTGTAAAGTTTTCTGTTGTAGATCTAATAACCCAAGGTCCAACGATGAATGAATTCTTTAGGGTTTGCAAGGTATTGAACTTGCCTTGCTAACTACCTCCTTGGAATTTTTGGCACTCTATTATGTGTCTCCGGTGAAAGAGCTCTCGAACAACCCTCATCGGCTTGTAGCAGGTGATAACCTTGGCACTTTGAGACATTTCCTCTGAGATAGTAGTCGATTGATTTTACCGTCCACTGGATTGGGCCGAAATTGGTTAAACTAATCCACCTCACTTCAGGTAGTCATTATTATAGCGGTGGGAAATCTATTGAAATGGTTTATTCACTGTAAAGTATAGATAATAATACCTTATACCCCTTCAGTCCTTAACATGTTATAATTTATTTTCTTTAATCACAAGTTCAACTATCTTTCCAGCTCCGCGCTAGATTCATTTTCCCATTTCTCTATTGGGTCACCATCAAGTGATTTCGTGAGGTCGAGTATTCACATACGGTGACTTCCTTGGTCTCAGCCTTTCTCATTTTCTTTTGTTATTTTTTTTTATCAACAGTCTCTCTATTCATGTACCTAGCCCTCTTATACATTTCCTCTTTGATGCTCTTGCAGGTGGCATTTTCTCCTTTCTGGACTGAACCTTGCCAAGTAGGTTAGGGTTACATAAATTGCTGCTTCTTGAATTTTCCTTCATCGTTTTGAGGGTATTCACGAAAATTATATTTAACCTCACCTAATTTGTGTAGGTAAGCTATTTTGAAATATTCAAAAGGTGCATCTACAAGAGAACACTTCTCCAGTCTTCACTAAACTTTCTCTTCTTCAGTTAACACAGGTATTTCTTCTGTCCGTAAGGCTTGGAACTTTAGACTCCTGGATTGGGGTTTTTGTTTCTTCAATGGTCGATGTCGAGCTATACTTGGTAGCTCTAGTATTTTCCTGATGGCTACACAAATGATACATGCCAAATTTGTTTTCTAGAGTTTTGATGTAATTCTGTCGGTTACTCGTGTTAAAACTAATTCCATATTTTATAGGGTGGTTGCCTCCACATACCTAAATTTTAGTTTTAACTAGGTTTGTTCAAATGAACTTCTTGGAAATGCAGAATTGAAGTTTCGTAATTTAAAGAGCTTTTCTCCTCTTGTAATGGACTCTATTTTTTATGTAAGATTAAAACCATGAAACGGTTAATTTCAGTTATACTCGCTTATATATATATATATATATATATATATATATATATATATATATATATATATATATATAGTAATTTGGTAAAGTTTCACATTTGAGTTATTTAAAGTGTTTTTCCATATTTGTCCTATATCTTTTTAAGATTTTTTCATTGGTTTATTTCTTGCAAATTCATTATTTCTCTAAATCGTCTATAGGTGTCCTATTAATTTATTCAAAGGAATTGCAACGAATTTTGTTATTTTATTTTCATAGATTTACATTCCTACAGTATATATCTGTTGCTTAGAAAAAAATTTAATTAGTTTTCTTATTTCTTATTCTGGCTGCAAATTGTTTTCCACAGTACTTCTATAATGTTTTGTAACGCAACTCAGGAATGTTTTCAACAAGTTGGCGTTTACAGTATTAATTAACTGAATATACCACTACTAGTTTCTTTCCATTGTATCAAGGTATACCGTAGTAGTCGACCAGATCGACTGTGTTTATTTTATAGTCCGTGTATAGTTCATGAAAGCTGGAGGAAGTGTCTATTATCTTGAAGCCACAAAGCTCTAAAATTCGAACAAACTTTCCTTATCCACCCATATCTAAGCTTTCGGTTCCAATTTTTCCCAATTTCTAAATTACACCTCATCTACTAACTGTATTCAGACATAATGTATATTCATAATTGTCTGTGGTGTTGACCCTATTTTATACTTTAAACAAGATTTATTTCCTATGTAGGTAAAATATTGTAATAACTAGGAAACTTAAACAGTACTTACAGTAGAATTTCTATAAAAATACATTTACTCTTTCTAGTTTGCAAATATTGAATAAAATACATAACTATCAAATCTAATAGTTCTAATACAATTGTTTCCACTTTCACAGATTGAAGACATTTTCAATAAATTTCTTAAAAAATAAACGACATAAGTACAGAGTCTCATTTTCTGATTTATCAGTACCAATTCATTTCATCTGCTATAAAAACTTCAATAAAGTTTACTTATCTGTGATGAACTATGGTTGTCCTCCCTTCAATATATGAGGAAATTATGTCCTCATACCTCTCGTGCTCCACTCCTGAGCCAAGTAGAAAGGAAACAATGCTGGGAAGGGATCTCGGGACTCCGGTCCAATCCACCTTCCAAAAGTTTATAGGATATATGAGAGGATTTTCCACTAGTTTCCACTAGCTCGAGAATTCAATCTCTCTATCCTTTCTTCACTTTTGTAGCACCCTATTTATAGCCCCTCTTCCTCACAGGGATCTTGCTTTTATCCACAGAGGAAGAGTAACTGACCAAACTTTTTCCCTTTAAGTACTTCTCAGTTGGAATAAACTATTTTTACCATTAGTCTTTCACTTATGGAACCAATTCCATAACTAATTCATTTAATAAAATTTAATCTCTGTTCATAATATATTGTTTTCAAAATAATAATAGTAAATGTCTTAAAGTCTTAGCAATAAACTTAATCTTTAGTTAGCCTTTAATACAGCTGTTACAGCTTCACCCCTTGGAAGTGAAAACTATCCTTGGTGTTCTCATTCTGCTCCAGTAAATAGTTCAGGGTATGCCTCCCGAACAAAGCCTTCATCTTCCCAGGCATATTCATCCAGGCCAAAGTGCTTCCATTGCACTTTAACCTGGGTGATGGCTCATTTCAGGAGCATGATTTCTCTTTGATCGATTATACATTGAGGCTCGAACAGAAACTCATTGTTCATTTTGACCTGCAAACAATGAGCTTGGAATTATTTTATTCATAAATTTAACATTTTCAATCAAGTCAAGTATTCATATCCTACCTGAGTACTCTGCCAGTGGATTATGTGATTTGGATAGTGAATTTATCATTTCAATAATGATACATGAAAGACGTTGTGCACTCATATATGACTAGGCAAATCCAATTAGTAAGCCACAGGTCCTACCCTTTCCAACATTTGGAAGGGGTCGCAAAACATGGGAGCCAACTTGGAACAGGAAACCCATCTTAAGGTGATTTTCTTTGGCTTAATCCTGATTTACACATGGTCCCCCAATTAAAAATCATGATAAGTTATTTTCTTATTTGCATACACTTTTTCCTATCCTGAGCTGCCTTCAAATTTTGCCAGATTTTTCTTACTTATGTCTCCATTTCAGCTAGCATTTCGAGTCTAAGTATCAACTTGGTCTCTAGACTACTCCAATTAATAAGAGTTCTTCATTTTCATTCGTATAAACCTTTGAACGAACTCATCTTAAGATATTCCTGATAGTCGTTATTGTATACAAACTCCACTAGGTGCAGATATTCTTCCCACCTAGTTGGTTGTTGCATGACATACATACGTAGCATATCCTCTAGAATTTGATTCACCCGCTCCATTTGACCGTTCGTCTATGGATGGAAAGTGGTGTTGAAATTAATTTAAGTTCCCAATCCTATAAATAATGTATTCCAGAATGTTGAAGTAAACTTCACATCCCTCTTGGATATGACCGTCTTTGGGATACCATGCAGTCTAAAGATCTCGCGCATAAATATGTACGTTATCTGCACCATTTTATAAGTGGAATGTAGTAGTATAAAGTGTGTTTATTTCCTTAATCGATCCACCACTACCACTATGGAGTCATTATGTTTCCTTGACCTGGATAATCTAGTGATAAATTCTAAGGATATCACCTCCCACTTCTACTCAGGTACCGGTATAGGCTAATTCATCCCAACTAGGTGTCGATGTTCCACTTTCACTTGTTGGCACTCTAAACACTTGTTCAAATGTTCTACAATATCTCTTCTCAAACCTAGCCATAAACAAATTTTCCTTATTGTTGTTAACATATTTTGATACCCGGGATGTCTAGAGTAGTTACTTCGGTGATACTCATTTATAATTAGCTCCTTCAATTCCAATTGATTTAGAATAAAATCCTTTCTTTAAAATTTAGCATCCCATATTGATTAATTTCGTAATCAGAAAATTTTTCTTGTTTTCTGAACTCTTCTGCTTGCTAACACATAAGTTGTTATTCAGGATATTTCTCATCTTCCACTTTTATCTTCTCCAAAAATACGCACTTAACTTGATTATAGTACAGCTCATAAACATTATGCAATTTTATACTTAACGCATCAACTACTCTATTCTCCTTACCCTTCACATGCTGCATGCCAATGTCAGATTTTCTCAGGAAGGCATTCCACCTTGCCTGGCGATAATTAAGGTAAGCTTGGTTAAAATATCTATTTAAGCTACTATGATCAGTTTTGAGTACAAATATTTTTCCAAGCAAGTAGTGCCTCCATACATGGAGTGGATACACTATTGTTGTCATCTCCAAATCATAAGTTGAGTACCACTGCTCATGCTCCTTTAGTTTTTATGATTTGTATGCAAATAATTTACCCTCTTGTGATAGAATCGCCCCAACTCCTTCTTTACATGCATTTGTGCACACTTCAAACTCTTTATTAGGATCAGCTACCCTTAATACCATAGATGTATTCAATAACTGCTTCAGCTTTTCAAAACTATCCTGACATTCCTTTTTCCATTTAAATATTTTTCATTTTCTTTGTAAGGAAGTAATTGGAAAGGAAATTTTTGAAAACCTTCAATAAACCGTCGATAATAACAAGCCAGCCCCATAAAATATCTGATATCTGCCACAATTTGCGGTACTTTCCATTCGTCTTATCTTCTCTCGGTCAACTGTAGTACCCTCAGCAGATATTACGTGACCAAGGTACTATATTTCTTGCTTGAAGAAATCACACTTGCTAAACTTAGCATACATTTGATGCTTCCTTAGCATTTCCAACACTATCTGTAAGTTCTCTTTATGTTCTTCCACATTCTTGGAGTAAAATAAAATGTCATCAATAAATATATATACAAAATTATCCAGAAAAGGGTGAAATATACCATGCATTAGCCTCATAAATGTTGTTGGTGCATTAGTCAGTCCAAAAGGTAGCACTACAAACTCGTAATGTTTGTACCCTATACGAAAAGCAGTTTTACGTATGTCTTCATCCTTTATCCGAATCTGATGGTATCCCGACCTTAAATCTATCTTTGAAAATATTGTTTCTCCCTTCACTTGATCAAACACGTCATCAATTCATGGTAGCGGATATCTATTTTTAACAGTCAACTTTTTAAGCTGGTGATAATCCATGCACATTCGCATGGTTCTGTATTTCTTCTTCACAAACAGCATAGGTGCGCCCCAAGGGAATACACTTGGTCGGATGTACCCTTTATCTAATAATTCTTGTAACTGCATCTTCAATTCGGTTAACTCATATAAACTCATTCAATATGGTGTCCTTGAAATGGGTGATGCTCCAGGTATCAACTCTATGGTAAAATGAATGTCTCTTCTGGGTGGAAAGCCTAGTATTTCCTCTAGAAATATGTCCATAAAATCTTGCACTATTGGAATATTTTCCATCATTGCAGCCTTTTCTTTGGAATTGGTAAAGCCCACTTTAATGGAATATAACTAGCATAATTTCCTCATGCACTTACCCATTTGAGATGTTGTAATTGGATGCAAATGTAGAGGTTTCTTTATACCTTGAATTTCTTTGCAGGTTCCATCTTGCATTCTGTAGTAGATGATCTTTTCTTTATAGTCTAATAATGTCTAGTGCTTTTCCAACCAGTCCAGACCAAGTAGCACATCATTAGAACCCAAAGGTAATATATTCAGATCCATAGATAACTGTTATTCAGCAATTTCTAGTGCACAATTCGGTATTTTAGAACTAACTTTCCTCTTTTCTCTCCTGGCTAACTATACCAGCCATGGATTTCTGAATTTTTTACTATGCAATTTACAATTTTCTACTACTTTGGGACTTACATAGCTTAAACTTGCTTCTAGGTCTACCAAAATAGAAACAGGTTGAGATAGTAATTTACATTCTAATTCTATCATTTTCGGTTGATAATCTTCCTGCCGATCTTCCAGGGATGCGTTAATTCTAGGTATATTTCTGGCTACATCTCCCACTGTTTAGGCTTCTTGTAAATTAGTAATATCTTTGCTTCTTCCTCATTGTGGACAATTTCTGTAATAGTGTGCTTCTCCACACCCCCAACACTATCGTGGTGGCTTCTGATTTTGTACTTGTTCTGGTTTGCTGGAATCTTCTGTGCGTTTATCTTCTACAGGCCATCTTATTATTTGATGATTTCTTCCAAACTGTTTGCTAACTAATCTTCTGGCAGCACTCTTGAAATTGGTAGTTCTATTTTTCTTGAAAACAAAACTGATCTTATGTTATTTCTTTGTTTGTCAGTTTTTTCCCCTGCTATCCTTTTGCTTTAGCTTGCTGGTAACACATTCTAGCTTTACCGATTGCCTCATCCATAGACTTAGGATTTAAAAACTCAATATGTTCCTTCATATGAATCAGAAAACTACTTAGAAACTACTGTACTTTTTCCTTTTCATCCCTTAGATAAGGAACCTAACTAAGTAAGGAGGTAAAATTAGTGATGTATTCTTCCATCATCATTTTTCCTAGCTTTAAATCATGAAAATCTGTAGATTTTTCGTCATAGAAGAATTCAGTTCAAGTATTTATCTTTAAAATACTACTGAAACGAATCCAAAGTTACATCTTGGTCATCTATACTGCAGATGTTTTTCACCTCCTCCCACCATAAGGTGGCTTTCTCCCTTAACTGATAAATGGTCAATCTGGCCTTAAGATTGCTATTGTGATCATACACTTGAAAATACTTGTTCATGTTTATCAGCCATGCCTCAGCCACTTTCTCCTCTACTCCATCAAACGTAGGAGGCTTTATTTTTCAAAATTCACCTTCTAACTCCAATTTATTTCTCTTAACTTCTTTCTGATCTGATACATTATCTAACCCAACTTCATTGTAGTTTTTATTTCTGTTACTCTGCTGAGACAAACTTATTTCCATTCTGTCAATGTCATGGTTTCTTTTATGTTTCTAATTTCCTTCCTAAAACTCCCTATCAATGTGTGGCTTCTCATTTCCTTGATTTTGTTTGTCAGAGAGACTTTTTAATATCCTCTCTTGTTCTTGCATGAAACACGCATTGTCATTTCACACCCTCTCCATTTCCTCATGTAATTTTTGTATTGTAGTTAGCATAGTGTGGGTTTGGTGCTGGTACTCCTCCAACAATATGTTTGTTTGTTGGTGTTGATCCACACTCAGTTGCACCCACATCTCCGGATTCATCTCTCATTGTAATTGGGTTTCTTCGGTGTTCTAGGGTGGCTGCTACATTTGACCTCTTCTCATAATTTCTCCTATTATAATTCTCTTCTTTCTATGTGCATCAGTTTATACATAGTTTGAAAATTTTAGCTGACCCATAGGGTCCTAGCGTGCCAACTCTACTCTGATACCACTTGTAACAGTCATCATTACATCATAAAAAAAAATTACATGTGTTAAAACACTACAAAATTTACTTATTACATTCACAATTAACATCTAACAAATCCACATAATTTAACTTGGAAATCATTCATATGGAATATAATTGTAATATATAATATGTATCCATAAACTTGTACTTGGAATGAAACAATAGTTACACGTTTCCGCAAGTAAGACAATGGTTACACCATAGCCTATGGTTTCTCCGCTCCACGAGGAGGCTACTATGATTATTTGGTAGCTTTTATGACATGATTGTACTGACTATTGAGAGAATACCTATCTAAGTTAATTCTATAGTTCATTAGAATGGTATGGAATCTGTTATGTTTGATGGCAATTGATTTTATTTCAGGAAAGTTTCCTCCATGATGGATTGCAATACTTTACACTCGTAAAGTTTTCTGCCATAGATCTAATAACCCAAGATCCAATGGTGAATGAATTCTTCAGGGTTTGCAAGGTATTGACCTTGCCTTGCTAACTGCCTCCTTGGAATTTCTGGCACTCTACTTTGTCTCTTGAATGAAAGAACTCTTGAACATCCCTCCTCGGCTTGTAGCAGGTGATAATCGTGGTAATTTGAATCATTTCCTCTGAGATAGTAGTTGATTGATTCTGTCTTCTGTTGGATTGGGCCCCAACTTGTTAAACCGCTTCGCCTCACTTCATTTAGTCGTTCTTATAGTGCTAGGTAATCTCTTGAAATGGTTTATTCAGTGTAAATTATAGATAATAATCCATTCTATCCCTTCAATCCTTAATAGGCTATAATTTCTTTTCTTTAATCCCAGGTTCAACAATCCTTCCAAGTCTCCCCTGGATTCATTTTCCCATTTCTTTGTTGGGTCACCATCAAGTGATTTCATGACGTTGAGTATTTGCATATGGCGACTTCCTTGGTTTCAGGCTCTCTCGTTTTCTTTTGTTATTTTTTTTTATCAACAGTATATATGTTCATGTACCTAGCCCTCTTATGCATTTCCTCTTTGATTCTCTTGCAGGTGGCATTTTCTTTTTTTCGGCTTGAACCTTGCCAGGTAGGTTAGGGTTACATAAATCGCTACTTCCTAAATTTTCCTTCATGGTTTTGAAGGGTTTCCATGAAAAATATATTTAACCTCACCTAATTTTTGTAGGTAAGCTATTTTGAAATACTTGAAAGGTGCATCTGCAAGCGAACACTTCTTCAGTCTCCACTAAACTTCCTCTTCCTCAATTTTTACACAGGTATTTCTTCTATGCATAAGGCTTGGAACTTCGGAATCCTGGTTTGGGGTTTTTGTTTCTTCAATGTTCGATGTCAAGCTATAATTGGTAGCTCTATTATTTTACCCATGGCTACACAAATGATGCATGCCAACTTTTTTTTCTAGAGTTCTGTTGTAATTCCACGGGTTACTCTTGTTAAAACTGATTCCATATTTTATAGGGTGGTTGCCTCCATATACCTAAATTTTAGTTTTAATTGGGTTTGTTCAAATGAACTTATTGGAAATGTAGAACTGAAGTTTCATAATTTTAAGAGCTTTTCTGCTCTTGTAATGGACTCTATTTTTTATGTAAGCTTAAAACCGTGAAATAACATAGATAAAATACTGTAATAACTGGGAAACTTAAACAGTACTTACAATAGAATTTCTACAGCAATACATTTACTCTTTATAGTCTACAAATCTTGAATAAAATACATAACTATGAAATCTAATAGTTCTAATATAGTCGTTTACACTTTTATTCATTGAAGACATTTTCAATAAATGTCTTCAAAATAAAAAATATAAGTACAGAGTCTCATTTTCTGATTTATCAGTACCAATTCATTTCATCTACTATAAAAACTTTAGTAAAGTTTACTTATCTATGATGAAATATGTTTTTCAACCCTACCAGTATTAGGCAATTACATCCTCATACCCCCTATGCTCCACTCCTGAGCCAAGTAGAAAGGAAATAGTGCTCGGAAGGGATCTCAAGGCTCTAGTCCAATCCACCTTCCAGAAATTTATAGGATAGCTAAAAGGATTTTCCACTTTTTTCCACCAGCTCAGGAATTCAATCTCTCTCTCCTTTCTTCACTTTTGTAGCACACTAGTCAGAACCCCTCTTCCTCACATGGATATTGCTTTTATCTACAGAGGAAGAGTAACTAACCAAAATGTTTCCCTTTAACTACTTCTCGGTTGGAATAAATTATTTTTATCATCAGTCTTTCACTTATGGAACCAATTCCATAACTAATTCATTTAATCAAATTTAATCTATGTTCATAATATATTGTTTTCAAAATAATAATAGTAAATGTCTTAAAGTATTAACAATAAACCTAATATTCAGTTAGCATTTAAGCCAGTTGTTACACTGACACCTAGAAGTAACATTTTACTACCAACCAAGATTTTTATTTATCTACCTTTCCTTTTGCATTCATATTCTTCTTAAACACCCATTTTATGCCAATCGTTTTCCTTCCGGCCATTAATTCCACTAGATTCCATGCCTCATTTTGTGCAGGGATTCCATTTCATTAACCATGGCCTCCTTCCATAGTTTTCCATCCTCTGAATCCACTGCCTCCCTGACAGTTCTGGGATCATCATCAGTTATACATAAAGAAAATTTTGAAGAGAAAGAATATGGACCTTTCTGGCCACCTTCTTTCTCAAAGCTAGAGTTTGGGCCTCTTCCTCTTATGATTCATGTTGTAATATAGAGTATGATTCTTCCTCCTTTAGCTCAAACTATAGCTTATTAGGTTGATTTGGTAGGAATGCATGTTGAAGAAAATTTTTTGCCTCTCTAAACATGAAATATTGGATGTACACAACCTTCCTTTTTTTTGAGTTCCAAATCTTATAATTTTTTAAACCACATTTATACCCAATAAAAATGAGCCTTTCATATTTACTATCCAACTTGGTTCTTTTCTCCTTTGGAACATGTACATATGCATCACATCAAAATACCTGCATATGTGAAAGAGATGGTTTCCTACCATTCGATACCTCATGTGGAGTCTTATCCTCCAACACTGATGAAGGTGATCTATTAAGCAACTAACATGTAGCCTCCACTGCCTCTGCCCAAAATTCTTGTCCAAACCTGGCACCACTAAGAATTCTTCTTTCCTTTTTCGTCAACGTCATGTTCATTCTTTCCACAAATCCATTTTTCTAAGGTGTTTATATAATATTATTTTGTTGTTATATACCACACTTCTTACAGAACTCTTCAAATTCCTTCTTGAAAAAATCTCCACAATTATCTATCCTCAACACTGTTATCTTCTTCTCTGACTGGTTTTCCACGAGAGCCTTAAATTCTTTAAATGTGTCAAAGACTTTATATTTCTTCCTGAGGAAATATATACATGTATTTCTTGAGAGGCCATCTATAGATGAAACATAGTGCACCGACTTACCTAGTGATGGAACCGACACAGGTCCAAACACATCATTGTGCACACGCTCTAATATCCCTTTCACCCTCTTAGCACCAAAGGGTAAACTCACCCGATTCTGCTTCACATATATACAAATTTCAAAGAAATTGAGTTCCATATATAAATTATACATACCCTCCACCATACCATTACCATGTAGTATTCCAAGGCCGTTCTCTAGAATATGTCGAAGCTTTTGATGAGATCTACAATATGTCCAAGCCTTTGATGTCCAAACTTAGCGAGTGATGGAACCGACACATGTCTAAACACATCATTTTGAACAATCTCTAATATCTTTTTTTTCCTCTCACCATGAGAAGGGAAACTCACGCTATTCTTCTTCCCATATACACATTGTTCACAAAAATCAAAATCTGGAGAAAAATTAGACATACCTTCTACCTAACAAATCAACTTGAGAAGTTTTGGGCATGATGGTTTTCTGCTCATGGTATTTTGTAGATCTGGTCAAGGAAACTACAGTTATGTTATAATCCAGGGTTATGTATTAAAGTTTAAGAATGCTTCATCTTGTATATATATACGTGTTGTAACATTCAAAGGAATATAATAAAAAATCAAGTTGGTTGTCCTAGTTTTGGGATCCAAGGGAAAATCTCTGTGTATATATCTTTTTATGTCTTATGCTCCTGCTATTGTTTATTTTCTATTTTAAGAATTCTTTTGCAAATAATTTCTTTACAAGGTTAAAACCTAAAACCATAACATCAAATTTTCCGCACAGACCACAAGATTTTTAGCTCCACTTATATGAACCACATAACTGTTGCACACATTACTAACAATGCTACATATAATCTTGTACAAATTTCCAATCTGAACCCATCAATACCACTACTCCCTGAACCATCTTGAAAGTATCCTTCTCAAAAATTATTTTTACACTTGCATCATCCATATTCCTAACATAAATCATATTTTTGGCCAATGCAGGAATATGCATAACACCAGGAAGTGCTCTTATCCTTCCATATTGAAACTTCAGCTTGAATTTTCCACATCCAACAATTCTGGCATTCCTATCACCCCCTAAGAAGACATCACCACCATCATATTTTTCATACTCAATGGACCACTCCATACAGGTGGTAAAGTGAAATTATGCACACGAGTCAATCAACCATACATGTGGTGAAGTGATATACTTGTGTTCTTTAAAATAAGCCAAGTACACATCCACACTTTCATCTGAGGTTTTTTTCTCCTGGGCAGAAGTAGAATCATCAGATCGCTTTCCTTTCTCAGAAGCTTTATATCTACAATTATTTTTGAAGTTCCCTTCCTTTCTACATTTCCAGCACACCTTTACAGGTTTTCCTAGAGATTTATATCTCCCTCTAGATTCAAATCTCCCACTCGAGGACTTATTTTTGTTTATGTTCTCAAACCAGCCTCATACAAACAACACATCTCCATTTTTGCCATCTCATCTCCTTCGACAAAAATAATGATACTATTTCATCAAAATTCAAGGTAGTTGTATTGCTACCTATTGAAGCAACTATACTATCCTATGAATCTAATAGAGAACACAATAAACTGATGCAACTATATTCATATGCTATTTTAATATTAGTAGATAAAAACTGGCTTACCACAATATTAAAGGATTTCTAATGCTCTTTCACCGAGTCTCCACCCTTCATACTCAGGTTATATACCCTTTTATGTAGGAACAAGTTTTTCACGAGATACTTAGATTGGTAAAAATTCCTTAGCTTGTCCCACACAGCCTTTGTCGTAGATTCCCTTGATACATTCAATAATAATGAATTTGAGATACATAATCATATTGTGCTATTTTATTTATGATACATCTCACCAGTCTTCATCTGACATTTTTGTTGGTTTAGTAGGCAGATCTAGTGTGGTCCGCTGATCTTTATCCACCATCATATCGTCCATATTGAGCTTCCACAACTCAAAACTTTGACCATTAAATTTGTCAATCTCTATATTTCCATTTCTCACCATCTTCTTTCAACACAAGAATCGATCCTACAGATCTCCTACTAAACAAGATCTACCATAGGCCCAAGAAAAACCCCTTAGTAGAAAATGCATCCCCCTGAAGCCGAAATAAATTTGATATGAAATGTAAGTTTTAACCCTGTACAAAATTTAATCAAAAATGAATTCTTAACACATAAAATATATAATGGCTATATCATAAAAATAAAATAATCATACACATATATTTTCCCCTGGATCCAAAAATCGAGACTACCAAATTTAGTTTTCATTATATTCCTTTTAATGTTATAATACATATATATACATGTCAAAGCATTCATAGACTTCAATCAATCAACCTTGGATTAGAACATAACTATGGTTCCCTTGACTTGCTCTAGAAAATGCCATGGAAAGAAAACCATCATTCCCAAAGCCATGTGCAAAACCCATGCAAAAAACCATAGGTAAGTCTTCCCACCTAATATAGGGTCTAAAAAAAAAATTATGGCATTATCCCAGGCCGTGTTCACGGGGGCTACAACCCCCTTTCAAACCCCCGAACAAGGGGGGATGTGCCCCCCCCCCCCTTAATGACTCCCCTACTCGGTGCAATAAATACAGGGGGTGATCATCCCCCTTATGACCCCCCTGCATGTTCGACTAGTCGTGGAAATAATATAACACTCAAGTAACACAACAGTCATCCCATTATAATGCAATCCATGCTTCTCATAAATTCTTTTCATTTGCATTGCGTACAATTTGGGCTGAAGGACACCTGGGCTAGTCCTTCCCTTTTTAGTTGAATTCAATGCTCATTCAACATATTTAATTATTTTCCACCAACCAAGATGGTTATTTAAAGAATATCAATTTGATCAAGAAACCCTCTACCTCAAGCTATGGAATCTATTTCTCTTTCTCACACATTTTTTTGAGTAATTAAAATTACTTATGAAAAGGGCAAAACATGATAACCAGGGGATGTCATACATGTCAATCCAATAGGACCTAAAGTCATGGTTCCTCCATCATATTTCCAATAAAATGCATCTTACCGCAATTTTGATAAATAGGGTAGAAGTCTAGTTGAAATACACAAAGGCATGGAGTGGAACTTTGTATAATCAAAATGAAGGATGAATTTTGATAATATATCTCTTAAGAGCACATATATTGGAAAATTCAGAAATCCAAGTACTATGGAAAACATTTTTGTTTTGTTTTGGTTCAAAAAATGAAATTTCCAATAGTTCATGTTGAAATTTCCATCAGAAAGTATATTTTTTTGGAGAGAGAAGGGCCATGTATTTTGTTAGTCCATGCTCCTTCACAATTCTAAACAATATACTATGGATATGTAACTTGAGTGTGACATGGCTTCTATACTCTGCATGGAATCTGAAGGTTTATACAACCACATATCACTTATTTTTTCCAAATCACTATACATAAATCACTTATTGTAAATTCTATGTTTCCATGTTTCCAAGTGTTATGCCATCATTTTGCATACTATACTTGAAACAATGACTATTACCAATTCAACTTAATCAAAAGGTGTCAAAGGATACATCATTTGAATTTTTAAAATAATTTACTCTAAAGAATTGAATAAATTGTAAACAAATAAATAAGGTGCAAAGGATTCTCTAACCAATATCTATTGCTACGGATTTTGAATATTGGAGGTGTTGTCATGAACAAAAATATTGTTATGAATAATGAAAAAATCCATGCTCCAAACCAATCCTAATGATTTATACAAAATTATCTCTATGCAATATGTAATTGATCTAAAGTTGTTAATACAATTATGGAATGTTGAGTATTATGTAAATATTTTGTATTTTACATCAGTTCAAGAAATAAAATCGTGAATAGTTCATAGTTGAATTTTTTTCAAAGAGAATAATTGAGGGGAGAGACATTAGAGATATTTTTAGGTAAAAAATGGGTCTCAAACAAAAATGTAAAAAACAATGAAATTTATAGGAACTAATAGGATTCAATATGATAATATCAACCATGAGGGGTGATTCACCATTTTTTGAGTAAAAAGGTAAAATGATTAAAAAAACTACTTTTTCAACTCATATTTTCAACTTATCTCCATATGATTTTACTCACATTTTGAGCAGGAGAACACTTGGATGCATAAAATATTTTTTCCTCTAATAAATACCCATGTTGCACACTTTCGATGGACCCTACTACAAGAAAAAAGTGAAATACATGAAACAATCTGATTACAATCACAATTTTTTCATGTATTTCACATTTTTTGTATAGTAGGGTCCATTGAAATTATGCATCATGGGTACTCCTTGGATGCAAAATTAAACTCCACATCTAATAATTATGCGAGCTCGAAATTTGAGAAAAACCATAAGGAGATAAGTTCAGAAAGTAGTTGTTTCTTGTTTCCCTCCAAAACTTGATGAGGTAATCTAATATTATTTTACTATTTCCGCTATTATTTTATAATATTCCTTAGGAGACCCATTATAGACCTCGAAATATCTATAATGGAAGAACCATAACTTCGGTTACTTTGTGGTTCCTTCTAATTCTAAACAATACTCTATGGATATGTGACTTATTGCGGTGTGTCTTCTATATTCCACATACAGACTATGGGTCTATACTGCCACATGTCACCTATTTTGGCCAAATAAATATGCATAGATCTTGTATTTCAACTACCATATGTCCCTATTTTTAGTGTAATGTCATAATTTTTCATACTATGTTATCCATAGTGGCTATTCCTAATGCATCTTAATTAAACGGTGTAAAGGGCTACATCGTTTCAATGTTTACTAAAAATTAACCTTTAAGAATAAGAAATTGAAATTGAACCCATAGTTTCATTTCTAACTTGATTTTTCAGGTGATAATTAGGATCCATCATCACGATATTTGTAAATTTGAGAGAAGAAGAACTAATTATGGTATTTATAATTATAAGAGAAAAAATAATATAAAATAAAAAGGAAAAGAGAGGAGCTGAGCTAAGAATTGGAGGGTAAAGAAATAAATAAAATAAAATACATATACAAATAAAATAAAAATAAAAATAAAATATAATAAACTGTAAAATAATAAAAATAAAATAAACATAAACATAAAAATTTATTAAAAACTTAAAAAAAAAATTAAATAAATTACAAAATAATAATAATAATAAATAAAAAATAAATCATAAAAGAAGTAGTGATAAAAGGAGACATAATTAATAATAATAATAATAATAAATAGTAGAATTAAAATAAAATCAAAATAGACATAAAATAAATAAAAATAAAAACAAAAATAAATCAAATAAAATAAAAATAAAAATAAATCAAATAAATCAAAAAAGGAGGGATAAAGATAGATAAAAAGATAAATTAAAATAAAAGAGAGGAGGGTAAAAGGAGAGGGAAGGGAGAAAGGAGGAAATAAAAGAAAAAAAGGTGGGGGTGGGGGAGGGAGGGTAGAAAGAGAACGAGAGAGGAGTCAGATGATGAGGAGAAGCCAACATGTGCTAATATCAAGGTTGCCATCCCTATTGAGGTTATTGGGATGTTTACTCTCAGGAATTAAATAAATTGGAAACAAATAAATAAGGTTGAAAGGGCCATGTAGCCAATATAAATGGCCAAAAAATTTGAATATGATAGGTGCCTCTGCATACATAACTTTGATTATGAATAAAAATAAAACACTCACTTTGATAACTACCAAAAGGGGAAGGGGCTATGCTACTATGTAACTATCCCACTTATTGTTAGGTCCCTATAATACTAGTGTATTCCCTTTATTTTTATTTCTAAGGTAACCCCCTATTGTTATTTTTGTTCTTATGTATCCCCCATGTTGTTATTGTTGTGCCCCATAGAAGCCCACTATTTTTATTGTTGTATCCTTACATTATTATTGTTATTCAGGCTATAATTCTATTGGGTTCCCTTAGAGTCCTATGTATACCAAGGAGGTCTTATCATTTGTATCTTATAATAATTATTAATTTATTCAATGTAAAGGAGGTATCCCCCTTGAATAGGACAATTTTCAAGTTGTTTCTCTAATTTTTCTTCTTTTCTTTAAGCTGGTTGCATAACGTTTGGTATCAAAACTTCAGATTCTAAGGTTTCTCTTCTTCAAATAGGTCATCTTGTCATTTTCGATATAAATATTTTCTATGAAGCTTTAGAAGCTGAAATTTCAACCACGCAGAGCCAAAATATTCATGAACCGCATGTGATAATTTTAGATCTTGGTTCGCTACATTTTTGAAGATATGATCTCAAGAATTTAGGGTTTTTGCAGGCTCCAGAATCTCAGCTCAAACAACTGACCTAGCGAAAATCGTCATAAATTTCTCTCAGAGCATCGGATTTTAATTTCATAAAATTTTACTGAATGTGGATAAAATGTAGTTATTTGGATCTCATTTTCATGGCTTAAGGTTGAAACAATGACACATGGAATTCCCTACAAGATTTCTCTACTAAAATAGTCTATAATCAGGTCATCATGGGAGATGATGAATAACGTTTCCTTGAGGAATCCAATCTCTGTATGAATTATGGGGTTTGATATAATACTCAAAGAGATACCAAAGGGAGAAATTTAAGAACTTATAGATCCAAAGTTACATAGATATAATAGTTTCAATATCGATCTCCTAAAAGGAAAGAAAATAGTGTGTATTGTTTTTAAAAATTGCATAACTTTAGTTTGAAAAATTAGTTTGAAGTGATTCAATGGGAATAATGAAGAATAGAGATCATTTTTTTTATTTTTAAATTCCTCAAAAAAAAATGGACACACCGAGTAAGAAACCAGAAATATCTACTATGACGCATGAGGAAGAGGAAGAAATACAACATGATATATCAAAAGTACACAACCAAGTGAAAAAATTGTGTTATCCCAAAGAGTAACCAAAAGTGAAATGGAAGATAAAATGGATGGTTTGAGTAATATTTTAGAATTAAACATGGAAGGTTTGAAGGATAAATTAAAATAATAAATGGAAGGTTTGAAGGATGGATTATAAGAAGACATTGAAATATTGAAGGAAGGTTTGAAAAAGGTGCTACAAGAAATGATTCCCAATGGAGAAAAGGTATTCCATAAAACTCATGATGAAAAAAAAGAAATTTTAGTCAGTATTTTAGAGACTCCAATGTTGGGTTTAAGAGCCAACACATTCCAAATAACGATATGAGGAAGTTTCATGGCAAGAATCTGGTAACATGGATACTACAAATGGAGCAATGTTTTTATCTCCCTTATGTGAAACACAGACAAAAAGTATACATTTCAACTTTATATTTAGAACCCAATCAGTTTGTATGGTATCGATGGCTTCGTTCTCATAAATCACTTTTCAATTGGTCATTTTTTAGGGAGGAAATGATAGAACATTATGAGGATGAAAAGAGAAACACCTTCTTTAGCCAATTGATAAATATAAACGAAAATATTTAAATTGAAGAGAACAATAGTACTTCCAAAAATTTAAGATCTAGGTAATTGATATCCTAGAGGAGCATAGGATTGATGTCTTCATAGGGATGTTGAAGGATAACATCCAACATGAGATTCACCTCTGGGAACCTGATTCATTGGAGAAGGAAATCAACATGACAAGAAAATTTGAAATTAAAATTATGGAAAGAAAGAGGTCAGCCACTCACAACTATAAAGATGGAAGTGTTGATTCTCCTAACATTCCATAACCTAAAAGGTTGATGTCAGAAAAATTGAAGGAAAAAATAGAAAAATGGGTTCATTATAGTTGTGATATAAAATACACTAAAGGTCATAAGTGTGTTGAGAAGAAATTATTCTACATAGATTTTGAAGAGGAGGAAGAAAAGGAACAAGAAACATGAAAAGAGGAGGATATACATGAGGAGCCAACCCCTCAGAAATAAGAAATGAATCCAACAATATATTTCAATGCATTGGTAGGAATTTCCACTCAAATTCTCGATATTGAAGGATATATGAAGAAAAAAAATGTAAGAGTGTTGATTGATTCATGTAGTACTCATAATTTTATTCATTGTAAGATAGCCAAGGAATTGAATTGCTTCCTATATCCAGCACGAAAATGTCAAGTGATGGTTAAAATTAGATGAACTATAAATTTCTCTTAAATGTTACATAATATTAAACTAAACATGGGGTAATATGTTTTAAACATTCCAATATGTTCCATTCTGGTGGGTGGCGTTGATGTTGTACTAGGAGTCAAATGGTTACAATATTGGGGGATGATTAATTTTAATTTTCAAGAACATTTCTTGAAAATAATTTGGGAAGGAAATAAATTTGAATTAATGTGTATCATAGGGAAACGAGGAAATATAATCATCTCTAATGGCCTAACAAAATTTCTGAAGAGAGAAAAATGAGGCGTAACTACACAATTATGCTCACTGGAGGTTCAAACATTAAAATCATCTATTTATCCAAATCTCCAAAAAGTATTAGACAACCATTCCAAGGTATTTGAGATTCCAAAATTCCTGCCACCTATTCGTTATCATGATCATTCTATTAATTTGATTATAGGAAGTATTCCTCCAAAACATATGACTTTACAAATATCCCTATGCCAAAATGAGTGAAATAGAACTTATGGTTGTAGAAATGCTAGATGGATGGTATAATTGAATCTAGTAAAATTTCTTTCTCTTCTCCAGTATTATTGATGCACAAGGACGGATCATGGCATGTGTCTCTATATTATTGGTAGATCAGAAAACTCTCTATTATAGTTAAATTTCACATTCATGACATTGATGACTTGTTGGATGAGTTACATGGTTCAGTTTACTTCACCAAGATGGATCTTCTTTCAGGATATCATCAAATTATAATGAAGGCTAAAGACATTCTAAAAACAACATTAATAAATCATGAGGGTCATTATGATTTCTGGTCATGCCTTTTGGCCTTAATAATACACCTTTGATATTTCAAGGTTTGTAGAATTTTATTTTAAAACCCTTCCGTATAAAATTTTTGTTATAATTTTTTAATGATATACTAATATATAGAAATTCTTATAAGGATAATTTCCAACACGTTGACAGAGTCCTCAAACTATTGGAGGAGAAACAATTACATGCAAAAACCTCCAAATGTTTTATTGGAGTAAAGGAGATGGAATATTTGGGCTATTCTCGTGAGGGTCTTAAGGTAGACCCTAACAAAATTAAATCCATTAATGAATGGAAAATCGCCACAACTATAAATAATATTCAAGGATTTATCATGTTGATAGGGTGCTATCGCAAGTCTCCTAAGAATTATGGGAGAATAAAAACGCCTCTAACAACATTATTGAAAAAAGATGCATTTTATTGGACTATAGAAGCAAGTAAGGCCTTTGAACAGATTAAAGAGGCATTGTGCCAAGCATCGGTCTTAGCTACGTTTGACTTCAAAATAAAAAAATGGAATGTGATTCCTCAGGAAATGGAATTGGTGTTGTTTTAATGCAAGAAGGAAGACATGTTTCTTCTTAAAGTAGTCCGATCAAAGGAAAGTATATATATAAACATATTTATGAGAAGTAAATGTTGGAAATACTGCATGCACTAAATTAATGGAGACCTTACCTAATAGAAAGACACTTCAAGGTAAAAAATTATCATGATAGCCTTAAATACTTTTTGGAACAAATATTATCTTTAGAAGACGAGCAAAAAAGGGTCACAAAGATGTTGAATTATGGCTTTGAAATCATCTACAAAAAAGGGAAGAAAAATATTGTCGCAAATGAAATGTCAAGAAAGGATGAGGATGTGGAAACATTATTTTTTTCCATTTCTATTATCCAAACTAATTGGATAACTGAAGCAATGGATGAATGGAATAATCATGAAGAGGTGTGGATACTCATTCAAAATTTGCACAAAAATTCAAGTACATATGATACATTTAGCTCCAAAAATGATTCATTATGGTACAAAGGTCACTTATATATTTGTAAAAATTCTCAACTCAAGAAAAATATTCTTTTGGAATTACACACCTCCCCCTTAGGAGGGCACTCAATATTATTTAAAACTTACCACAGTGTCAAGAAGGATTTTTTTAGGATGGCCTTAAATATGATATTCAGAATTTTGTGGCCAAATTTTTGGTTTTCCAAAAAGATAAAGTTGAGGCAATTAATATCTTGGGTCCCTTACAACCTATAGCCATTCCAAGTTAGCATTGGGAGGAGGTCTCAATGGAATTTATCACAGGTTTACCCAAGTCTGAAAGAAAAAGTTTCATCATGGTGGTAGTTGATAGACTTACCAAGTATTTACACTTTTTTACATTATCCAATCCTTTTAAATCTAGTACAGTTGCTACTGCATTCATGGGAAAATTCAAAAGCTACAATGAAACCCAAAGATTGTTGTAAGTGATAGAGACCCCATTTTCACTAGAATTTTCTAGGCGAACTTATTTTCTTAGCTTGGTACTCATTAGCTCATAGCTCATCTTATCATCCTACATATGATTGGAAAATTGAGATAGTGAACATATGTCTGGAAGGATATATTCATTGCTTTGTATCTGATAAACAAAAAAAATAGGTCATGTGGTTACCTCTATTTGAATGGTGGTAGAACACTTCCTTCCATACTACAACAAAAATGACACCATTTATGACACATTTTGGATATCATCCATCATCTATCACATCATATTTAAGAGAAAATTCCAAGGTTAAAGTAGTGGAACGTCACATCAAGCATCAACAAAAAGTTCTCAAATCTTAAATGGTAACCTCGCTCTGGTGCATAATCGAATGAAACAATAGGCATATCAACATCATAGTGAATGAATTTTTGATGTAGGAAACTAGGTATTTTTACTACTACAACCATACAAAGAAAATTCCCTCAGGAAATTTAATAATTATGTTAAATTATCACCTAAGTACTATGGTCCTTAGAAGGTTTTGATTTTCTTTTTCATATGGAATAAAAATTGGAGTTGCTTGCATCTTCCTAAGTACACCCAATTTTTCATGTTCCATTATTAAATAAGGTTTTTGGTGACAAACTCCTGAAACTTAACAAAGAAGGAAAAACCGTATTTTATCCTAAATAAATCATGACAAGAAGAACCCGAAAACCACGAAATCGATTAATTTCACAGTATCTCATTAAGTGGAAGAAATGCCTGCTAAAGGCTCCACAAGGGAGGATGAAAAATTTATACAAAATCATATAAAACTACTTAAGTGTTAAAGGAACACTTTTTTGAAGGAGAGGTCCCTCTAATACTATTATATTCCCCTTATTTTTAATTTTAGTGCAACCCCCTATTGTTATTTTTGTGCCCATCTATTCCCCATATTATTATTGTTGTGCCACATAGAAGCCCACTATTGTTATTTTTGTACCATTAAATTATTATTGTTATGTAGGATATAATTATATTGGGACCTCTTAAGCTCTTATATATATGAAGGATGCATTATCATTTCTATAATCCAATAATTTTTCAATTATTTTATATAAAGGAGGTTTCCCCCTCGAAGAGGAAAATTTTCAAGTCCTTGATCTATTTTTTCTTCTGTTATTTGAGCTAGTTGCACAACACCCTTTTTTTTATATATTTGATTTTTAATAATGTATATGTTGATATATAAGAAATGAATGTTTGAGAGAAAACCAAAATTCCTCGTCCATTTCTACTTTGATTGCCTTAGCAATGAGACTACTTGAAATGTTTTAACCATAATAATTTATTTTATTCAATTGCTTTATATAATATATAATTTTTTTTTTTAACCTCATAGGTATTATAAACATAGTTGGCATTGAGGCATATTGTATACACTAAAATTTTTTTTAGTTATTAATATATTTTATATATGTGTCATTATTACTTAACACTAGGTGTTGAAATATTTTATATATAACTAACGTTAATTTTTTTATTATTATTAAAAAAAATTAAATGTTGTATATTTATTTTATGTTTAGAATTGAATGAAACATACATGTCCCACTCATTTCATTTATTAGGAAGTAATTTCAATTTTTTATTTCAATTATTTCTTTTCTTTAAGCATTGAAATACTTTATTATGGTCAACATTAAATATCTCTCTCTCTCTCTCTCTCTCTCTCTCTCTCTCTCTCTCTCTCTCTCTTGCTCTCTCTCTCTCTCTCTATATATATATATATACACACACACACACACACACACACTCACATATATGAAATAGATATTAAAATGAATTATTTCACATTCATATTGGGGTGAATGCATGAATAGGTTTATATTGAGCGCAGTGCTTCGGGACTTTAACTTTAATTGATATAAATTTTGTGAAATTAAATGAAAAATATCATATGAATTTGAAAATTTCAAAATCATATGCATTGGATAGGGGATTGCTTCAAAAATCCAATGTGATAAATTATGCCACTTAAGGACAAATATTTCCTTAATTTTTCCATGCTACAAGATGGTTTTGTAGAGAAATATGTAGAAGGGAAGCTAAAACTCTATTTTTTAGGCCCTCAACAACTCCATCAAGGACATAAAAATCCCAATCAATTTCTTTAGGTAAAACTTGAAATAGATCAATGGAATTTTTTTAACAATACCTTGATCGAGCTTCTGATAGGGTTAAAGAAAATATTTCAATAAAAAAATTCTCGATCGAGCTCTTTCTTCACTAGAAGTGAAGAGCTAGATTGAGCTACAACTAGATCGAGCTTTTTTAATCATTAACCCCAACCAACAAGGAAACATTAATTTATAATTTAACAAAACCAACAAGTAGCCTGATCAGGTTCCTAAGTAACCATGAGTTACATAGGATCTTGACTGAGGGTTTTTTTTCTAGCTTGATCGAGCTTTAAGCCGCCAAATAGCTTGATCAAGGTCTAAACTATTGATTAATTGGGCACTTAAAAAATTCTAAATAAAGATTATTTTCTTTGAATTACACCTCACATGCTCACCAAAACATGTAAGCCACCTCCTTGCATTCACCGATTCTATTTTTTTTCCTTATATCCTATAGGAACCCAACTACCTACACATAACTACTAGTAAACCTCTAGGATTTTAGGCTTGTCCTCCTCTCCATAAATATGTTGGAAGCAAGGAGATTTGAACCATGGTTATTTCAGTTTTAACATATTTCACATTACTTCAATCACCAATGGAGCTACCTCCCATGACACCCATTCAAATTTTTTATTCACCTTATATTGAAATATTTTTAAAAATATAAAAATTTTACATGATTCTCACACTCGAAATTAGGATATATGATTTATTATTTTACATTTAATTACTTTATTTATCTCTAAATTTGGTATACACTTATATTGTATTTTCACAAGATATAACATAAAATTCTCTTTAGGCCATCAATTTTTTTTTTTATTGCTAAGAGAGAGAGTGAAATATTTTTACCACTTCTCTTTTATACTAGGTTGAAATATGGATTAAAATATGAGTGGAATTAAATGAAACATTTATATTCATTGTTTCCTTTTATTATAGCCAACGTTGTTTTCGTTTTTAGTTAGATATATTTTAAAAAAAAGGAACTTATCAACTAAAGGTTAAGCACAAAAGGAATAAAGGCTCTCCTTCATATGGAGTTATATATGTGCTTCTCCATGCAATTAAGGTTAAAAGACACGTCAGACATGAGAAATCCCATATAAAAAGAAATTTTATCTCACTATGTTCAAATACCTTTTAGAATTACCTAGCATGAGTGGTTTATGAGATTTATTACCAAACATTTTATCATAAAATCCTTTACTAATAACCTTAAGTGATATAAAAAAAATTGTGCCTATACCATATGTCACCCCTGCCATAAATAATAGACTTTAAGTTCGTGGTTCAACCAACCTAGCTAACTCTTAATGCCATTATACAATAATTTTGATCTTGTTTACGATTTGGAAAAAACACTATTTTTTTTCAAATCAGGATATTAAGTTCATCATGTCAAATTTATAAATGTGAATAAGCTAAATATTTTGAATTTAAATTAACATACTTGATCCTTTTACAAAAGAAAAATCTTCATCCTTTATAAAAGATAAAAAAATATACTAATGATCATCCTTTTTTTAAAATGAATCATGTAGGCGCTTTTCTATTGATTCAATTTGGTTTGAAGATCAGAACCTCTTACATATTCTACAATATCTTCATCATCAAATTTCAATAATATATGAAATAGACCTGAATTGCTAATTATCTAACTACATTTTTTTATTTTGAGCTGACACTTCTTAAATATCCTCCAAATAGCTCCAAAAATAACTAGACACTTACATAAAATGGATTAAACTTAAAATAAACTATCATGCTATGTTGAATTTAATTCACTCTTATTCATGATATGGATGTGGAGAATATGAGTCCAATTTCTTTATCAAATTGTGGTTTGACATTAGCTGTTGATCTGGAGTTGCAAGTTGTTGTGATTCTATTTCCACATTAAGTCACACATTCTGACATGAGGCTACTATTCCCTTTGAAGAACCATTCTATCAAGTCAAAGATTCAAACTATCATAGGAAACTTCCAACATGTCCAGCGTAGTTGTAAAAGACTAATTTTATGATTATGAAGCTTATTTTAGCTTGGGATTAAACATTCTTCATTTCTCTTTGTGGTTAAAAATTTTAAATGTGTTCCATTGTTGTTATCAGATTATCCATTTGGCTCCTAAATTATTATTTATTTGTTCAAGGTGACCTCTTCATTTGGATACTAAAACAATAATCTACTTTCCTACAAAAGATGAGGAGAGTTGAGCATGAATAACTAATGATACTGTGCTCAAAGAAAAATATCACATAAATCTAAGTGAGCCTCCCTCAACTAAGCCATAAAATCCCTCACATGTTTCAATGTAACCAACTTCCATTAGCATTCTCGAGACAAGGTATTTAGGATCTGAATTTATTTATCTACAATTTACTTTTCTCTCCATTAATTACACATACTTTAAGCATGCTTATAGTTTTTTTGGGTAATAAAATATTGTCCCTTCGCATTCTCACACATTTATTAACAACTTGAACCACAAAATAGGTGTCCCTTACCTCAGTTAAATTCCTATGTGCTATCCAGGTGTGTGCACAATCCCATGTCTCAGAATAGTAAAAGAGCAACCAATTGAAGGAGAAAGGATGTCACTGGATCACCATATGACAATTTGATCTAGGACATCCTTTATTTATTTGATATTTATTTATTTTTAAAAATATTGATAATATTATAATCAAAATTAAATATGGTATTTTCATTGTAATGGTTTAAATTATATTCTTATTTCATCCTAAATCAAAATCATTTGATCAAGGGTCACTCCCTTATTTGCTAAATCATTTCCCTTTTAATTGAGATGTCTTTTGATGTGGTATAACACAACGATATCAAACTTTGATATTTGTAGATATATTTGATGCATAAATGATGAATGAATTGGGATTGAGTTCTCTTGGAGCTTACGCACCTGCTGGATGACTATCATGGATCAGGGCAAACTTGAAGAATTGGGTTATCTGGCTCTAAAAAGGAGAATTTTGTTATTTAAAAAAAATTCCAAGGGTTTGTAGTTTCTATTAGAGAATAGAGTGGTACGACACTATTTTGAACTAAAAAATGCGAAGGTTTCCACACTGTTTTCTGCTGAAAATCATGGAGGCAAGGAAAAACTCTAAAATAATCGGCTTTCTTTTTTAGGGATTCTTAAAAGTTACCTACCCAACCCATTCTCAGGTAAGTCAAAATCAGAAAACTCTAAAATTCAAACAAAAAATATAGAGAGAAAAACAAGTTCTTTTCTCTGGCGAAGTCACCATTTTGTTATGTGGATTAATCCCTCTTGCAGAAAAGAGTGATCTCCCTAGTATTATGCGAATAGCTAGAAACAAACATCCATTTGTAAATATTTTTCTCTAGATTATTTTCAATTCAGAATTATTATTAACAAAGAAAGAGGACATGCCCCTTCCTTGAAATCCAACGTTCGATGCAGTATTTTATCTAGTCGCTCCAAAGAGGCTTCTCCAGTAAGTAGAACTTGCAATCAAAGACAGAAAAAAGAATTAAAAGCACCTGCAACATATAATAATCAAGAAAATATAATCCAACCTAGTGATCAAGGAGTCTATCTATTGATGTTATTCAATAAGCACAAGAACAAATCAATGAGAAAAAGAGATCCATATTTATTATCTTAAATGAAAAGATTATTCTTACAACCTGATGCCTTGATGTCGTACAGATTTCTCTTGGGGTCATGAAAAATCATTCCTCCTTCAGTTTGAGAAGCCTTCCTCTCTAAAAACTAGCATAGAGTTATGGACATAAAGGAGTGATCATTCTCATGCCAAAAAATAGTGTAGAGATTATGCACCCTTGGGAATTTCTTCAACAAATACCATATACAAACTTAGCATCTATAGTCTACATACATTCTACACTTAAGACTGAAACCTGACCTCAATTTATAGGGAAATGGAGGTAGTTTCAGTTCCATGAAGAGGGGGATGGATTCCTCCCATGAAGGGATTTGAGGTCCATAGACCAAGGGATAAGCTCCATGAGTGAAGGGATAAAAATCGAACTGATCGTGCCTCTAGAAGCTTCCAGTTGGGAGAATATTCAACCAACTATGATTTTAGAATTTACTTTTTCTTTTATTTTATTTTTTTTGGGGTTCGCGGTTTTTAGTAGCATAACATGTGGGGGCTACCGCAAGCTGTATACCAAGTATCTGCGAACCCGCAGGAAAAGGCTAGAAAAAGTGCGGAGGTAGAATTTTTAGGGTTTTAATGGGCTTTTCTCCAATTCCAAGACTTGGTTTAGGAACATTATGGCTTTTGAATTCTAAGGGAGCATTATATAAGTGGTGATATACCTATATAGACAGTAAAATTTCATGGTCACAAAATAACGTGTAAGAATAACCCTAGTAGCATTAACGGTTTTTGAGATCTCGTAAGAATTATATTATCCTAGTCTCTTGTACTTTCCATCTAGAAATATGTACACTAATAGATCCAACCTATATTGATGTGTTATTACCTATGGGCCTTCCAACGATTCTCATACAAATTAACATGAAATGGGCGCAAGTGGCCACTCCATTGATTTACATTTCTCAACTCAACAAATTTAATCGAAATGTGCAACAACAACCATGATGTCATCTAATATCACAAGGGATTTTTTCTTCAATTTTTATAAAAGTTGATGAAATACACTCTCTTGATATATTTAATGATCTAAAAAATTATAGTATCATATTTTGAATCTATAATGTTGTACAAAATTAATATCACATTTGTAATATTGTATCTATTTACAAAGATACAACTATTTCACAAAGATATTCTAGAGATATCTCTATGGATAGAAGTGGGATATTAAGTCCTAATAGAATTAATTTTAGTATGTGAAGCTAGTGGGGGTGATATCTTCTATCTCACTGAAGTTTCTTCGCTATCAATTTCAGAGACAAAGAACAAAACAGTGACACGTGGCAATTCGTACAAGTTCGCTCTACTGAACCAGTCCAGAATTAGGTCATTGTGGGAGATTGGACACAAATTTGTCTTGGAGAATCCAAATCAGGTCAGAACTGTGGCATTTGAAAGAAGCTTCAGAGATCTACTACAGAGCTGAATTTCAGATATCGAAGATTTTCAAATACAGAGATAATTCAATTTCAATATCGAGCTCCTAAAAGCTAGTAAAAGGTGTGTATTTTTTCCCGAATTGCATAAGTCTTGTTTGAAGAATCAAGTTGAATTGATTCCAAGGGCATATTGTAGAATAGATATCAATATTGAATTCTAAAATGGCCCCTAAAAAGAATTCAACACCCATCAAGCCTTCAGAAGGCTCTACCATGACTCATGAAGATGAAGAATTGCAACATGATCTATCAAAATTACAAGAACAAGTGCAACCAATTTCACTCTCGCAAAGAGCAGCAAAAAATGAAATGGAAGTTTTGAAGAAAGGTGTGGAAGTGAAGATGGATGGTTTGAAGAAAGGCATGGAAGCTAAGATGGATGGTGTGCAAGCTAAGATGGAAGCTAAGATGGATGGCATGGAAGTGGGCATTGAAGCTAAGATGGATGACATGAAAGACAACATGGAAAACATGAAGAATGATCTAAAAGCATACATGGAAGGCTTGATGACAAGCTTAAAACCAGAAATGATTCCTAATGGCGGAAATATAGGAGAAGAACCTCATGATGAGAACAAAATAAATGTTAATCGTGATTTCATAAACTCGAATGTTGGTGGGAAGAACCACCATATTCAAAAAATGGATATGAGGAAGTTTGATGGAAAGGATCCTGTAACATGGATACTACAGATGGAGCAATATTTTGATCTCCATAACGTGCAAAACACACAAAAGGTGCGCATTGCAACTTTACATTTAGAACAAAATACATTTGTATGGTATCGATGGCTTTGTTCCCGTAAAAAAATTGTCACTTGGTCAATTTTTACGGAGGAAATGATAGCACATTATGAGGATACAAAGAGCAACACCTTCTTTACGCAATTGATAAATCTCAAACAAAAGGGTTTAGTGGGGCAGCACATTGAGGACTTCCAAAAATTGAGTATAAGGGTAACTGATATTTCAGAGGACCACAGGATTGATCTCTTCTTAGGCGGTTTAAAGGATAACATTCAACATGAAGTTCGTGTTCTGGAACCTGATTCATTAGAGAAGGCATTCAGGTTGGCAAGAAAAGTTGAATGTAAAATTATGGCAACAAGGAAGTCTACTACTCAATTCTATAAAGAAGGAAGTGTGGCTACACCTAGATTTCCACAACCTACAAGGTTGACACCACAACAATTGGAAGAAAAAAGAGCAAAAGGGCTTTGCTACAGTTGTGATAGCAAATACACTAAAGGTCATAAGTGTGCGGAGAAGAAATTATTTTACATAGATTGTGAAGAGGAAGAAGAAAATGAACAAGAAGAGGATATACACCAGGAACCAGCCCTAGAAGAGGAAGAAATGAATCCGACCATATCGTGTAATGCAGTGGCAGGAATTACCACTCCTCAAACTCTCAAGATAAAAGGACAAATCAAGAAGAAAAAGGTAATAGTGTTGATTGATTCAGGTAGCACCCATAATTTTATTCATTGTAAGGTAGCCAAGGAATTAAATTGTTTCCTATACCCAGCACGAGAATGTCAAGTGATGGTTGCAAATGGAGGAACTATAAATTGCTCTGGAAAATGCAATAACATCAAGCTAACCATGGGGGAATATGTGTTGACTAGTCCAATGCTTTCCATTCCTATGGGAGGTGCTGATGTTGTACTAGGAGTACAATGGTTACAATCTTTGGGGACGGTAGCTTTTAATTTTCAAGAACTTTTCTTGAAATTTTTTTGAGAAGGAAAGGAAGTCGAATTACGGGGTATTGCGGGGAAGCCAGGAAGGATAATAAGCTCTAATGTCATGACAAAGCTTCTAAAGAAAGAACAGCGAAGCGTAATTGCACAATTATGCTCACTAGAAGTTCCAACATCAAAATCATCTATTTCTGCAGATCTCCAACAAGTCTTGGACAATCATTCCAAGGTGTTTGAAACTCCCAAAGGACTCCCACCTATTAATGATCATGATCATGCTATTCATTTGATTCCAGGAAGTGTTCCTCCAAACATCAGGCCTTATAGATATCCTTATGTCCAAAAGAGCGAAATTGAACGTATGATTGCAAAAATGTTAGAGGCGGGTATAATTCAACCTAGTCGAAGTTCTTTCTCTGCTCCTGTAGTATTGGTACACAAGAAGGATGGATCATGGCGCATGTGTCCGGATTATAGGGAGCTCAATAAGCTCACCATTAAAGATAAATTTCCCATTCTGTGATTGATGAATTATTGGATGAATTACATGGAGCAATTTATTTTACCAAGTTGGATCTTCGTTCAGGATATCATCAAATTAGAATGAAGACTGAAGATATTCCAAAAACGACATTTCGAACTCATGAGGGTCATTATGAATTTTTGGTCATGCCTTTTGGCCTTACCAATGCACCTTCTACATTTCAAGGGTTGATGAATTCCATTTTCAAACCCTTCCTTAGAAAATTTGTGCTAGTATTTTTTGATGATATACTAATCTGTAGCAAGTCTTGGAAGGATCATGTTGAGCATGTTGACAGGGTGCTCAAACTATTGCAAGAGAAACAATTATATGCAAAAGCATCCAAATGTTTCTTTGGAGTACAAGAGGTGGAATATCTGGGTCATATTATATCCCACGAGGGTGTTAAATTAGACCCTAACAAAATTAAAGCCATTAAGGAATGGAAAGTCCCTAAGACAATAAAGCAGTTGCGAGGATTTCTCGGGTTAACAGGCTATTATCATAAGTTTGTTAAGAATTATGGAAGAATAGCAGCACCTCTAACAACATTATTGAGGAAAGATGCATTTTCATGGACTCCTGAAGCAACTAAGGCCTTTGAACATCTTAAAGAGGCAATGTGCCTAGCACCGGTCTTAGCTACGCCAGACTTCACAAAAACATTTATTGTGGAATGTGATGCCTCGGGAAATGGAATTGGTGCGATTTTAATGCAGGAAGGAAGACCCATTGCTTTTGAAAGTCGTCCAATCAAAGGAAAGTATTTACAGAAACCTATTTATGAGAAGGAAATGTTAGCAATACTGCATGCACTAAAGAAATGGCGAACTTACCTAATGGGAAGACACTTCAAGGTAAAAACTGATCATGATAGTCTTAAACACTTTTTGGAACAAAGACTATCTTCGGAAGAGCAGCAAAAATGGGTCACAAAGATGTTGGGTTATGACTTTGAAATAATATACAAAAAAGGAAAGCTTAATGTTGTTGCAAATGCACTCTCAAAAAAGAATGAAGAGGTGGAAGCATTGCTTTGTGCCATTTCTATTATCCAACCAGATTGGATAACTGAAGCAAAAGATGAATGGAAGAAGGACAAAGATGTATGGAAACTCATTCGAAAGTTGCAGCAAGATCCTAGTACATCTGATACATTTAGTTGGAAAAATGATTCCTTATGGTACAAATATCGCTTATATCTTTGTAAGGATTCCCAACTAAAACAAAAGATTCTTCTGGAATTGCACACTTCTCCTTTAGGAGGACACTCAGGATTTTTAAAAACTTACCACAGGGTGAAGAAAGAATTTTTTTGGGATGGCCTTAAATCCGATATTCAAAAGTTTGTGGCGGAATGTTTGGTTTGCCAGCAGAATAAAGTGGAGACAATTAAGACCCCGGGACTTCTACAACCTTTATCCATTCCAAGTCAGCGTTGGGAGGAGATTTCAATGGATTTTATCACGGGTTTACCTAAGTCTGAAGGAAAGAATGTCATCATGGTGGTAGTTGATAGACTTACCAAGTATGCACACTTTTGTGCATTATCTCATCCATTTAAAGCAAGTACGGTTGCTACTACATTTGTGGACAGAATTCAAAAGCTACATGGAAGCCCAAGGGTTATTGTGAGCGACAGAGATCCCATTTTTACGGGAAATTTTTGGACAGAGTTATTTTCTTCTTTGGGTACTAAATTAGC
>CM076581.1:701390729-701514439 GCA_034641835.2 Pinus albicaulis
CCATCAAATGCCTCAAGGGCATTGGGAGATGACGACAGGGCTGGAGAGCCGATGGCCTTCCAGCAAGCGGAGGACATAACGCAAGTAGATGCACCTTCATCCATAACGGCCCTATTAATGTTCAGACCATTAATCCCGACTTGAATAATCAGAGCGATTTGATGTGGAAGCCGGGGAGTGAAATTCTCCAAATCGAAGGTGAGAAGACTCGAGTCGGCGGGATCAATGCCCCCGATCGCAGACAATAAAGCCTTCCGTTGCGAAGGACAACTTTGAAGAACTTCTAGCGCAGACATGGCAGACGGCGCCTGTGCCAAATCCTCAACAATGCTGTAATGTTGAGCGGCACGAGCATTTGGATTATAAGAAGATCTTCGGAGGATACCTTTAGGAGGTGGCTTCACAACGGGTTCAGGAGTAGGCTTCTCAATTTCCAACGGACCGGAGACAGGTGGGGAAGGCGGCCCATCCGCAACTACCTTCCCAGGTGCCTACCGCGATTCGTTGTAATCCTTCAACCGTGTAGCGACAGAGATAGGTGCAACACTCTTCACCATGAAAACCTGAGACCCAAACGGTGCAGATGGTGACGGCTGTTCGACCATCTGGGTCTGCTGAGATGGAAATGGCTCCTTTAAAATAGCCGGAGTCCCTTTAGGGCCTTTAAGAAGTTGACTAACTTCGGATCGTCGTGGACAATCCTTAGTATAATGGCCCCCTTCACAGATGAGGCAAGGGTACTTCGGTTTACGCTGAGAGCCATTCTCAGTACGAGATTTAGATTCTGGTTTCGGGGCATCAAATTTAGATTTTCCTTTGCCCTTCTTTTTCCCCTTGGAAGTTTTCTCCGTAGGGTTGGCCTGGACGGCATTCACTTCCGCAGTTTTACCAGAATCGGAGGGGGCGGGATTAGCAGGAGCATTGTTGGAAGAATTAGACTTCTGCTTCCCATTCGAAGATTTCTTCGAATTCTGAGAGACAGAACCAATGACACCATCCACCGCTAGGGTAGGTGGAGCCTTAGAGGTTCCGGACCGCGTGGCATCAGGCAAGATATCATAAAGCGTGTCGGACTGAGAATATACAAGATCTAGATATTGGGCACGTGCAATGGCTTGTTCCTCCGTCACACATGCTCCCATCGCAATATCCTGAGCGATTTTATTCACAAAGGAGGTGGTGAACCAGTGAGTCAGTATCTGATCAGGTATGTGAAACTTGATCAGTCTACAACGGCGCCGCCACTCATGAATGTGATCAGAGATGTGAGTGGCTTTGTCCTGCTTCAGAGAAGTCAGGAGGTGCGTCCCGGCTTCATAACGAACCGGTAACTGGAAGTGCGTGAGGAAAGCCATGGCTAAAGAATTGAAATCTTGGAAAATGCCGCGGGATAACTCTATGTACCACTTATCAGCAGCTCCAGTTAAAGTACGATGGAAGAGGCGCAGGCGAATCGAATCGTCGACCCAAGAGTTAGACGAACACCAAAGATGATACGTCATCACATGCGCCTGGGGGTCCTCTCCAGCTTTTCCATCAAACTTGGTGCAATCACCTGGTATCTTGGTGGGAACCGGAGGCCAATATGGATTATGTAAAATCGGATCATTGGTCAACTTTGAAACATCCGACAACTCCAAGGTGGCCAGGAACGATAATGGAGGATTGACCGGCATGCCAGACCCAGGATGAGGACCGTTACCTGTACTCCACAATGGTTGTGAATATCCTTGCCCCCATGGGTTCTGTCCCGCAGAATTCTGACCGTAGGGGGTGTAGGTCATGTAACCAGACTGATTTGGATGCTGGTAACCAGAGTGTGGGGCCTGATAACCAGGGTATGGGCCTTGATTATATGTCGGCCTGGTGTAAGCAGCGTTTGGATTTGGCTGCTGAGTTTAGGTAAAACTGGGTGGAGGGGGATAATACTGAGAGCCTCTGGGGTGGTTATAATTTGACTGAGATTGACCATGAGGATAATAACCACCCTGAGGATGAGTAGGCTGCTGAAAAGTGGAACCCTGTGGAGCCTGATAAGTAGGGCACAACTATTGATTTGGCTGCGGCATTGAATGAGTCGGCTGCTGAGCAGGGTTAATGGAATGAGCGGGCTTCCCTGAATGAACAGGTTGACCCGACTGAGAGGGATGACCTGAGTGAACAGGTTGACTCGGGTGAGAGGGCTGACCTGAATGACCAGGTTGACTCGGATAGACAGGTGGCGCCGGTTACACAGGTTGACTTGGTTGTAAGTGAGCCCCAGGTTGTACCGGATGGGCCGGTTGGCCTGGAGGCGGGACACCGGGTTGTACCGGATGAACCGGTTGGCCTGGTGGTGGAACAGGACCAGGTGCTTGCTGGAAACCGGTTTGACCTGAAGCAGAACCATAGGATGGTCCCGGCTGATATGCAACGTTAGTAACAATAGGATATTGTGGTTGCATCGGTAAAGAAGGCTAGATTTGCCCCCCAGGACCATAGACCGGTCCCGGTTGATACACCGGCTGAGGCTGAACAGGTTGACCAGAAGGGCTATAATACTGTCCTTGCGGACCGTACGATGGCCCTTGTTGGCCGACAGGACAGCCTTGAATGGGCTACCCCTGTGGATCATAAAGATAGCCAGGTTGGCCCGCAGGTTGGCCTTGGAAAGGCTGTCCTTGCGGGTTATAAGCCTGGTTATAAGGTAAACCTTGAGCATAGAGATAAGCCTCAGGAGCGGGTAGACGCAAAATCTCCCCGTGCTCATCATACTGACCTGGGAAAGCATACACGGGAGTACCATCCTGTGCATAGTGCGAAAAGTAAGAACGGTTAGGATCTTGGGAGGACGGTCCAGCCTCGACGTTCGGCTGTTGCAAAGACAACCAATACTCCTCCGGAGAGATATTCTCCGGTATAGCAGTCGCTAGATAAACATCTTCAGGAGTTGGCACAACCCTCGCAGCGGATGCCGTGACAACAGGAGAAGAGGTGGCCACACAGACAGTGGGCCGGACGGGAACAGAAGTAACGGGCGTCTGAGGAGACACCCCGGGTGTAGTAGCAGCTGGCCTCGAAGCAGGAGATGACACTCCCATAGAGGCTGCAGCGGAAATGATCTGTATCCCTGTGGTAAAGAAGGACTGGCTGTTGACATGTCAGCCAGCTCAGAGTTGTCTCCCTGAAACAATATTCGTGGGAAGAGCTGATAGTCTTCACCAGACGTTGGAATTTCCTCACCAGAATCACTCATGGTTGATCCTGCCGTTAAATCTCGCAAGAGATGGCGAGGACTAGGAGGAAATACAACAGCAACAAAAGGCGAACCCGATGTAAGAGAAAGGAAATCAGCGCCTAATCTCAATTCAGACACAGGGTCCGAAAAGGGCCAATTGAACTCAACTGGTCCTCCAAAGGGTTGCTCAGCAAGAACCGGTCCCCCGTCAGGAAACTCGGAAACAATAGGCTACTGCGGTTCAACAGAGGATTGGGAAGCCTCTGAAGAATCGTCCGTGTAAGGACTACCAGTAGACGAAACCGAAGGTTCCGCCACTGTGGCAAACGACCAGAGAAAAAGAAGCAAACACACACACGGGCTGAAAAAGAGTCAAGACACACGATCAAACGGTCAACAGGCAATATCTAACAGGGCGTATAATCGTGGGTGATTAATTTTTACCACATTGAAAAATAAGAAACTTCACCGTTTCATGTTTTAAGAGTCGAGAAACGATAAAAGATGACTATCTCTTTCAGATTTGACGCAAGCGTGAAAGGACAAGCGCTTGATGGTCTTTTCAAATTTAGGGAGTCAGAAAAGACCAAATGACTGCTCAGGAAAACTAGGCACAAAGGGTGTACCAAATAACCGTGAACTGCAATATACACCTTGGTTTTAATAATGAAGAAGAAATCAACCAAGGACTTTCCGTACGTGCAGGCAATCTCCCCGAATGCTGTGTTCGGTGTATCACGGGTATAGGGCGGCAGACTCGGCTTCTTGTGGATAAAGGATTGAAAACCTAGAGGGGTCTCCCTTTATATACGCGACGGTACGGGGAGCACGAGTCCGTACTAGCGTTGTCTAAAGCCAAAAGGCGAACGACAGCTGCTACGTTTAAAGACGCCGGAACACGTCCCTAGCCTAGACCTCTAAATATGTTTCGTTAGATTTCAATGCTGCCTTAGGTTAATTGAATAGATTTTAAAGTTAATCTTCAATTAGGTTTCAATTTTCAGGCCCTAACGAATGTATTGTCTCAAAAACTCCTAAATGCAAAGCTACATGCCACAGTAGACCATTTCGTTCGATGAAAACTAGCTACAGAAGAGTTGAGAGTCTTTACACAAACCAAATGATCGGAAGACAAACAATGACATCTCTAATGCAACTAATGAAATTGAAAACTTTCCATTCAAATCACTAATTACTAGTAAAATCGAAAAATTTCAATTTTCACTAATTCAACCAAAAGCACAAGAGATTTTTTTTTGTAATTTTCAATGTTTGATAGCTAAATGCACTAAAAAAACTGAAAACAAACGGAACAACTTGAGAAACGATATTGAGAGAGAAAAACGAACAAATTTCACTCAATGACACAAGCAATCAGATCCCAAATCGACCAAAGTCTCTCAAAACCAAGAAAAAGACTCAAAGGCTCCAATGGACCGTGTGATCTAGGCCCAAAGCAAGACCAAACGAAATTTGAATGAAGGAATGAGAAATCACCCAAAAATCGCAACAAAACAGTGAACAACTACTAAGAGGATGCGGAGGAGCAATCAGAGAGTCGACTGGACAAATGACACACCAAAACTCCCAAGGAGGGCTCAATACACAAAGCCACTAGATGCCCTAGGGCTTAAAACGTGAAATCGATAGATAAAAGCAAACAACCAAAGGATGAAGGCAAATTCCCAGTCAAACAGGACTCCAACACACTCAGGTAGTCGAAAAATCAAGAAGAAAAGCACTGACCAAACCCAGAGAGCTCAAAACTGAGCAAACTCAAAAACCCTACAGGAGTGGCGCGACTGTAAGGCTGCAACTGGCGCCAGAAAGCAATTGGCGCGGGCTATACAAAAGCAACATGCGCCAATTGGCGCGACTGTCGGGCTAAAAAGCGCGCCAGTCGAGTTTCTCAGCCAAAAACAAGAAAGAACTACTCCAGAAGCAAATCAATGTACACTAAGCAAACCAAGAAACAAAAGATAGCAAAAGAACCTAACACAGAAGGCTAACCAAGCAAGGAAAATCATAAAATAATCAAAACGAGACAATCTAAGCGAGACAGTGAAATCTAGACGATCCCCAGTATGGTCGCCAAATTGTTAAGGAGGTAAATCCCCTCTACGGACAGAGGCGATCCCTACTAGCCCAACAGGGGTCTAGCAACAATCATCAAATGTTACAGCGCAGATTCCTAGTTACGAATAAAAGACCAAAGATGGAGGCCTACCTGGAATCCAATGCTATGATCCGTAGAAAAAAGAGTTCCCGTTCCTCAGCCTCGGCAGATCACGATCCTCCCACGATCTCCGCGGATGGACATCTGCACATGCAAGAAACAACACGAATACAAGCATAAAATCCAGAATACACAACTATATATCAGTCAGAAAGGATATAACTCGTTATTAACATACGTGAAAACAGAGTGGAACCATAACCGTAATCATTCATTAAATAACAATCGAAAGAGAGTACAACCAATGTTCTGACGTCGCGGTCTCCTTCGGATGGGTCCCCAGTCATTCACATCTCGCAAATCTCGCCAGGGAAAGGGAAAACCTCTCCAGAGTCTCTCGACGATAGTCTCCTTACTTGAGTCGGCCTTAAGGGAAGAAAGAGGGCTCTTACAGCACAAAGAATGTTGGGAATTTGGAGATTCAAAGCTTAGGCACTTCAAGACTAGCTTGCCATGGAATTGAGCAGACTTTTATAGATGGGGAAGGAGGGAGTTGGGATCTCTATTATTGTGGGATTGGCCCTATCAACAAGGAAGGTTCCATGGGAGGTGGAAAACCACTTCCCTTCCATGGAACTCCCACAGCCAAACCTCCAAACTCAAGATAGGCAATGGTTTCTGAGTTTGTTGAAACACAACTTCCGCCATCTTTATTTAAAAAACACTCCTTAAATTGGCTGGCGCGACTACTACTTTGGGACAGAGCGCCAGTTGGCGCGGCCTCTTTGTAGGATTTTCCCCATTGGCGCGAGTGATGAGTTGTCTGCCCGCGCCAATGCAAAAGGAGATGTTTTTATCATTTTTTGCAAGGAGATGTCTTTAGGGCAATTGAAGCTCATGCTTAGAGGAATGCATTGATGATGATTTCAAGGCATGAAAATGTTCACAGGTCACAAAATGGGTCCTCCATTGTGCGGGATGGGAAATGGTAGGGACGGTGACAAATTACTGTGTAACAAGGTTTGTCAGCCAAATCAGTTTGAGTCTTTTGAATTTCTTCTTGGGCTGCCAATAATAACTCTCTTTGCTCAAAAATTACGTGAATTGAAGGCCATACATCATGGATGGCTTCAACGATATTATTCCAAAGGTAGTTTTTGATGTATGATATCTAATCCTTGAGAGTTAATTATTTTTGCAAATTCTTTAGCTCTTCACTCAATCTGTTGGCATTTTGTTCTACTTCTGCAAGTTTAGATAGTTTGCAGAAGTAATTTTACTATAGCAAAGGATTTATTGGGCAATTTGGAAAAGGATAGGCTTTTATTTGGGTTTTTTGTTCAATTAGGCCTATTAAAAAGGTTTAGAGGCTTGAGAGTTGGTTTAAAACAGAAAATAGGGGTTTACTGAGTATTTTAAATCATTATAGGGCTGAAAACTCTTCTAAAAGGATCACAGAGGGTTTGGGGTACCTACAGAGGTTTTCTGGCTTATTTCAGGGCTTTAGATAGACTAATAAACTGTGAAAACTCACCAATTTCCTCAAAATAGCGCACCGTAGAGAAAAAGGGTTTTTGGGAAAAAATTTCCAGAGTTTGGCCTGTTTTTGGGACTCTTTGGCAGTTTATTTAATCAATTTCTGAGACTGTTTGTTCTTTCAAAGGTTTTCAAATTGATTGTAGGTTTGATTTTTTAGAAAAATACCTGTTGTAATGTAGGTATCGGGATTCAGAATGATTTTGAGGTTTTTTGAACTAGTTGGAAACTTCTGTGAATTGTTTGGAGCAATATGCAGCTCCTCAACAGTCTTCAAAGGTTTACTGGACAAATATTGCAGGTTTCGGGCATGAAAATGGCAGAAAAGGCTTGCTAAGGGTCCTTTACAGTCAGGAGAGGCAATGCAACAGGTTAAACGAGAAAGATAGATGGATAAATGCATTTTCAAAGGTTTTATTAAACATATTGGTTGTATTAGACTGGCATTGAATGTAGGACACATTGGGCGGGAGGAGTAGTTTCGGAAATTCAACGAATGGAAAATCGGTGGTTATCGCATGGTGATTGGGTGGTAAGCAGTTTTGGGCTTAACCCACACGATCCAATGATTGAAGGGCGCGTGGAGGAGAAAGGTTAATGGGAAACCACCCATTTCGCGCAGGTTTGGTGGTTGGGTTAACGCGCATCTATTCTGCAGGATATTGCATATCAATCGTCAGATCTGGAGTTTATGAGCAAACGGTCTAGATCCATTCGAAAGCTTTATCAAGTGTGACCAGGGTGTGTTATGCAGCGGAATGGGAGGTGGGACCAGGGTGTGTTATGCAGCGGAAAAAGGACTCTAAGCTTTATCAAGTGTGTTTTTAATAAGTTTAAAACTTTAGGATTTATTAAAATGGGCGGAGGGGTTTTGAAATTTATGAATAGACATTGGTTTAATTCAAAAACCTTAGGTTATACAAATATAGCCGGGAGGGTGGGGGGGGGGGGGTGTAATGTAATGTATTTTTTATTTAAAACATTTATAAAAAATGTTTCAATAATACATACGCGGGCGCGATTATATTTATATAGTTTTTAATCTTTTGAATAATTTAAAAACTATAGGGGCGGGGTATAGTGGGTTTTTTGGGGGTTATTTAGATATAAAGGAATTAATATCTATGTGAGGGTAAATTAGGGATTTAATAAAAATAGGTTAAAGTTAATATGAAAAGGGTAGTGAAATGGAAAAACACATGTTATCTCTACGTAAAGTGTGAAAAATAAAGCATAGCTCATCTTTTATATTACTTCACAAATACTTAGGATAAATGTAATTTTAAGGGTTTTATGAATGATTTTGAAGGGAAATTATTTTTTTTATGGTTTTCAATTTTACTAAGTAAGAATGTGTCGTTACTTAGAAAAAAGGGGTTTTGACGTATGAATGAAGGGTAAATGAATGAGGGTTTAAGGTAGGAATTCAATATTTTTAATTTATCAGTCATCGAGCCTTGGGTCCGGTCCCAATAAAAGTCAAAGAAATGCTCTTAGCCTCTTTGATTGAAAGTTTAGAATATTGAATACCCATAGGGGAGGGGAAATTAGTGATTTTTCCCGATGATATTTTATTTACATGATTGCTCAACTGCTTTCTACCTACCCAACTTCATTTGTAACATTTTTTCTTCATTTTGTAGGTGCATTTAGACTTGCAACCTTTAAAACATTTTCTTTCAAAGCATAAAACTATCTAGATCTACCTTATTTCATCCGACGGCTCATATTAAACTGTTGAGCTCCTCATTATTATCTACCTATCTACTGATTTGTCAAGTTTAAACTGTTTGACAAATCTTTATTCTCTATCTAGAACATGAAATTGAAAGCATGAAAAGTTAATATTAAACTGTTTAACTGATCATGGATTATGGCATTTATTGACACTCTGCACATAATCATTATTCTTGCAGTAAAAAGTAAAAGTAGTGGCATTTTATATTGCTCACTTTCAGGTCTTATTCCTCTTTTTTCTTTTGGGGTTTATATTTTTCTAAGTCCTTTGATTTTTCTTTTAGGACTTTTTACCCTCTTTTTGGCTTTTTTATTATTTTTTCATTTTTCAAAATATGGGAAAACAACTTGCAGAATGCAAGGTATGTACATATTTATAAGACTATCAAAGTCAATTCAAAATTTATGAACCCTATTATTATAGGACCCTAACAGGCAGTCCACATTGAATATTGGGTGCAGACCAAGGAATAGTAGAATATTGAGCTCGAAGGCATTATTCCCTACAACCTTGGTGATGATTTACGACCCATATCAGAGCCGACGAAGCTATTGGTGAGGTCCAATGAGGCCCTCCTTCTGAAAATGTAGCCACACTTTGTCTCCCACCTGGAAGTTGTGTGGCGCCCGACGTTGATCATGTCATTGCTTATAATTAGCATTGGCTCTGTCCAATATGTCATGAACTTGTTGGCGGATGTGTTGAATGTGCTCAATGAAGTTGTTTGCTTTGTCACCTTCAGACTAGACATGAGCCGAATCGGCCTGAGTAGCCACAAATAGCATGGCTACGTTAATGGGACATAGTGGCTGGAACCCCAGGCCCACCTAAAAGGGGCTTTGGTCGGTTGAGTTATGGAGAGCCCAGTTATAAAAATGTTGTACATAGGGAAGGCTCTCATCCCATGTGTGTGGCTGCTTTGAATTATACATGCATAGAATGTGTACAATCATCATGTTGACGACTTATGACTAGTCATCAGTTTGGGGATGGAAATATGTGGACCTGGTGAGCTTGGTGTCCAACATTGACCAGAGTTTGGACCAAAATGTGCTAAGGAACCTGCTGTCCCAATTTGAGATGATAGATTGTGGGATCCTAAAGTGGACCCACACTCATTCAAAGGAGAGTTTAGCAGTGGCTTCTGCTGTGATATTATAATGGTCATCTTCGAGAATTTACCACGAAAAAAAAGTCATTTCCATGGAAGTCCCGACATGTAATCCATGGATAGGGATTACTAAGGTCGACTTAGGGGTAGGTAGCGGAGTATAGAGGCCTTGCTTCCTAATGGTCGATTTGGCAATGGTGCAAGAAGTGCGGGATCTGATGTACTTCCCAACATCTTGTCAAAAGTTTGGCCAATAGAAATACTTTTGTAGTACTGCCACTTTTTTTTCTACCCCGAAATGCCCAACGACTCGACTATAATGTGCTTCCAAAATCATCTTAACATGCTCACTTTAAGGAACAGGTGACATAGCAGTTCATACTGGAGGTGAAAATTTGGAACTTGCGTACCCTCCAAGAGTGTTTTGTATATGTGGTCGAATTCTGGATCGCTCTTATAGAGAAGCGGCCAACCAGAATTCTCGTGCCCATAAGAGTTGAGAACGGTGGTTAGCACCACGATCAGTAGTCAGCTGAGACAGTCTGCAACATTATTAGTGCTTCCCTTCTTATACTTGATGTTCAAATGAAATTGTTGCAAATATATGGACCACTTCTTATGTCGATCGTTCTGCAAATTCCCTTGTGTCTGTATGAACTGCAGGAGTTGGTGGTCTATGTGGATGCTTGTTTCCTTCCCAGAAATGTAATGCTTCCATTGGCGGCACGCCTACGCAATGGAATACAGTTCTTTGTCATAAGTGGGATACTTGCGAACTGTGTCGGACAATGTCTCACTGTGATATGCCATTGGATTCCCCTTTCGAGTAAGAACTGCCCCAATAGCATAGTCAGAGGCATTTGTTTCGATCTGAAATGGTTGTTGCAATTATGGTAATGTGAGCACTGGGGCAGAGCAGAGGCGACGTTTCAATTCTACGAAAGCCTTCTATTGAGATTCTGACCAAAATAATTTTTCTTTCGCTCCTCCCTTAGTGACTTAACTCAAGGGCCAAGTGATATGAGAGAATCCCAACACGAACCTACAGTAGAAATTAGAAAGACCCAGAAAGTTGCGAAGCTCTGTTAGAGTGGTTGGCTCTGGACAATCCCGAATTACTTGGATCTTGGTTGTATCCACATGCACCCCTTGTTCATCAGTAATGTATCCCAGATACTGAATCTGGGTCATGCCAAAAGTGCACTTCTCCAAATTGGCACACAAGTTGTGTTGTTGCAGTGTTTGGAGGACCTGTCGAATGTGGTGGAGGTGCTCTTCCCAAGTCTAACTAAAGATCAAGATGTCATCCAAGTACACTATTACAAATGATTTGGTGAATGGCTTCAAGATTTCATCCATCAACCTCATAAAGGTTGCTGGAGCATTCTTCAACCCGAAAGGCATGACCAACCATTCGAAGAGGCCCTCCTTGGCTTTGAAGGCAATCTTCCACACTTCAGAGGGTTCAATTGGTACCTGGTGATACCCGAACTTCAAGTCGATCTTGCTAAAATATTTCACCCCTTTGATAGATCTAGAAGGTCATCAATCCATGGGATCATGTACCTATTCCGAACAGTGATCTTGTTCAGTGCCCGATAGTCAATACAGAGTCTCCAACTCCCTTCCTTCTTCTGCACCAACACGATCAGTCTCCCGCAGGGCGATGAACTCAGCCGGATGTGACCTTTCTGCAGCATCTTAATCTACCTCTTAGTTTCATCATTCTCCAGAATAGAGCACCGATAGATCGGTCCATTGAATAGCGATGCACCTAGGATCAAATCGATGGGGTGCTTGATCTGACAGTACAGAGGAACCCCTTTGGGTGAGGTGAATATGTCCCCATACTCCTCCATAAACTTGTCCATTTGTTGTTGTCATGCGGAGGAGCCCTGTATGGAGGTCATGGCCACAATATTCTTCTTTCCCTAGGGGCAGATCACCAGGAAAACAATTTTCCCGGTTTTGGAAATGAGCTTACTGCATTTTTTTGCAGTAACCAAAGAGATAGCTGCAGGCAGTGGTACATTTGGTATCCTGTACAAATGATTGCCCAAAGTAACAATAAAAACGTGAGGTTGGAACTCATACAAAATTTCGCTTTCACAAGTATCGTTGGCCTAATAATACATCGCAAACACCAAGAGGAGAAATGTCACATAATACCTCATCCGTGAGGGCTTGATGATGTAGGGAAGGCAACACTACTGGCTAACATGGAGATCGCGTCCTTGGTGAAGCCACCCGATGGTGTACAACTGTGGGTGTGTTGTGGTTGGAAAGCCCAACGGCTTCATGACCTCTACTGAAATGAGGTTCTTTTGGCTCCCACTGTCAACAATGAATGTAGCGAGCAACCCTTTACCCACATCTGGGAGTGGAAGAGACACCACTCCTCCTCTGGATCTTCTGGTTCCTCCTTCTAGATCTTTGAAGTGGCAATGGTGGCATTGGGATCCACATCAATAATATGCTTCCCTTTTTCATTCCCCTTGTCGGGTTCTAATTCCGAGTTGGAGTATGCATCTGATTCAGAAGCCCCCATCTCAGCCACCTGTGCCTACTTGGCCTGACACTCACTTGTGTTGTGAGTAGAGCTCTTATGGAACTCACACCACTTTCCCATGTCCTTCTTCGGCTTCAAGGTGTTGGTCTTTGCTTGCAGATTCAACCATGCCTTGACTTTGTCATTTTTTCTGTGGTTTTGAGGCATCTTTCCCTTGCTTTTGATTCACAGATCCAAAGTCTCACTTCTTCTTTTTGAATTTTTGCTCAATCTTGGCAGCATACCAGTATGTTGTACCAAGCGAGGAGATGTCGAGGAACTCCATTTCCTCCTGAATGTATCTCTGCAGACAACTGCGGTACTTCAACACCAAATGTTTCTTCAAATCTTTGATACCCAACTTTGTGTGTAGGGTATGGAACATATTTGTCATCTCATGCACATCTTGATCCCTTTGCTATCGTAGAATAGTCCATTGTATGTACTTGTCCTCATAGCTCCCCACGAGATAATATTATTCCTTGATGGAGTCTCAAAAAGAATTCCAAGTGGGTATGGCCGATAACAGAGAGGGTTCCCCCTCATCCTTTTTCTCACAGTAGGTTTCCCACCAGTCCTTGACATGGGGGTTAGCTTTGAGGAGTGAAAAAATAATCTTCTCCCGGTCGAAAAAATTCATAAACCGAGAAATATCCTTCTAATAGATTCAACCATCTATCTATGGTGTCTACATCTATTTGGCCCTCAAATATGGGAATGTCAAAGTTTACTTGTACCTTAAAAGGAGTTGTGCCTCCAAAGTGGCTGATGGATGCAGATGCACTGTTGGTGGGCAGTCGTTGAAGGATCTGGGAAAAGTTATCCATAATCACATTCCTTTATTTTTTGAGGGCCTCCTCGAGCAATATTTTCATAGCATCTCCTGCTCCCTCATCTTTATTTTCGTCCCCCATGGGCAGTCGTCAAGGTTTGTGAGGTTGATCTTCCAAAGGTTCAACCAGATTGATCCCTAAATCCTTATACCCCGACCTCGTTGGGGACATGCAAAGAAGGATCGAGAAAGAGCAGACTGTTCTGATACCACTGATCCCGATTTATGTAGGAACGCAACAAAATACACATATAACCATAAATACATAAATTCAATGGAAATAACACTTCATTTCATTAATATCACATAACTGAAATTTGTTTACAGACAAAAAGGAAATAAACTAGCTAGGGCGCTGGTAGCTCATCTCTGAGAAGAGATGTGGTGGCTAGAGGCCTCTAAAATATGTTACAATGAGGCTCGAGGGCCTATGTATTATTGAGAAACAATGTAAAACCCTAAACATCCAAAAGCATAACCCTAGGAGATGAAGCGCTAAAACTATGGGCTCCATTTGGGTAAATTGGTACATCAACTTCCCGGGGACGTAACTTTGGCATACGATCTTCGTTTGACGTGCTCAATACATCATTAGAAAGATATATCTAAGGATTGTAAATTTTGAGTGAGCAACATCAATTCATAGACCCATGTTGCTTCTGGTTTTCCCAAAAAAACGTTGTTTAAGGCCTCAAAACGGCTCCAAAAGTTCAGGACCCGAAAAAACTACTAAAAATAGTAAATTGTTAAGGAAACTGAAAAACTGAAAGAAACAATGGTGGGAACCCAAGTGGAATAGGCGGGTGGCCACCAATATCCAACTATATCATAAACCTTTGGAATAAATAGCGGCCCTAATTTCTTCACATTCAAAATCTAAATTCGACTCTACTTAGACAAAGAGTTTTGTCAATCAAAACAAAGAAAAAGAAAAAAAAAAAGGGGAAACAATTATGAGTTCCCCTTCTAAATAACGGAAAAAATAATAATATATAAGTTGTAATCCAAAATAAACCTTATACCAATAGTCAAATAACTACAGAAGGTTGTCGAAACACATAACAACATTGAAACCAAAGATATTAATACTTCGAGGATAAACCACTTAAAATGAAATTATCTTGAAAATCATAAGCTCTCATAGCAAGATTAAATTAGAGATCACATATAGTAAGTTACCTGTTATTTTCCACACAAAGAGTTGTCTTCACATGGGTTGAGACCCCAAATTCCCAACAAGAAACAAAAATATTAGCATGTTCCATATTTATATGGGTTGAAACCCAAATTCCCAATGAGAAACATAAACCTTAATAGTCACCAGAACACATAACATTGTAACCTAGTATGAGTAGTGGAAACTTCGGGAGGCAGTGAAAGAACAATGTAGAATGAGGTTCAAGTGGACAGTCAATCCCACAAATTGAATCAATGAGATTCCTGAACCATTCAATTATCCCCACATGCGCCAGATTGTCCATCCATGACTTTGACACATGGGGCGGTCAAAACATTGATTACATGTCTAACACATGGAAGGAGAGAACCCACGCATCAAAAAACCTATGTAACTTGGAAACATAGTTACCGATAAAATAGGTAAGTGACCTGGTACCTATTTTTTTGAGGTAGTAAAAAAAACACCTGATTTTGAAAAGTGGTGATGCAGAATCAACCTTTTTTTTTTTAGCATAGTTTTGGCACTTGCCATCTCTATGAAACTGTCATTGTCAAGCTCAATACCAATGAGGGGTGGTTTAAAGACATTAAATGCAATATTGGAGTTAAGCAAGGGTTTTCCCTATCCCCTACCCTTTTTGGCATATACATCGATAAGATAGAGGATTGTTTGGAATCTGCGCGGTGCAAGGGTACCAAGCTTGCTGGTGTTCTCATTACTCTTCTCCTCTATGCCGATGATATCATTCTTCTTGGAAAAAGCCATGATGACCTTGAAAAACAACTCCAGATTCTTCATGAATATTGCTCCAAGAGAGGTATGACAATTAATACCAACAAGACTAAAGTCGTGATCATTAAATCCAAAAATATCACCCATGGTAGTTTCGTGTATAATAACTAGTTCTTAGAGAAGGTTTCTTCTTATAACTATTTGGGCACTGACTTCCCTCATCATCTCAAGTGGAATTATAGCATCGAGGAAAGGATTATTTGGGGTTGAAAATATCATTATAAGCTTGAAAACAATTGTAAGTTGGTCCATATTTACATTTGGAGTAAAAAGAGGTTCCTCTTTGAGATCCTTGTCACCCTTGTTGTCTTATACAGATGTGAAGTTTGGGGTTGCAGTATGTCCAAAGAGTCATGGAGGAAGATTGAGATCATTTAAAAGAAATTCATTACCTACAACCTTAAGATAAAGGGAAATACTCCCTATCCTATCCTCTTGATTGAATATGGTTTGTCCCCCATTTAAAGTATGGCTATGTTTAGATATATGATGTATAAGAAGAAGCTTGAAAACATGGAATAAAAAAGGCTCCCTAAAATTGCTTCTAACTGTAATCAAAACCCTCACATTCGCCTCAAGCACAGGTGACATAAGGATGCCCAATATTGGCTCAACAATTGGGGAATTAAGGAGCTCAATATGGGAAGCAAATATAATATCAAAAATACTATTACCTCCAAGTTTAAGGACAAGTTGTGGGAGGATCAGGAGCTATAGGATAAAATGAAGCTAAGATACTATAAGGAAGTGATAAACCCCACCCTTGATAATCATAATTATCTCTCTGTATTGTCCAATAATAAGAAAAAAATGAAAATCGCTAAGATAAGAACTAATTCCCATGAACTTCGGAGTGAGACCGGGTGGTGGTATATTCCCAAGGCCCCTTGGAACGATACAATCTGTCATATTTATGGTTATAAGAAGGTGGAAGATGAAAACCACTTCCTTTTAGACTGCCCGAATCCTACTCACATTCACTATCAATTCCATACCATCTCCCACACTTCCAATATTCTTGACCTATTAATCCAACCCACCTATAGCAATCTTGGAGAACTTATTCCCCTTCTCTTTGACCATAGATACAAGATTTCTAAGAATCAAACTTAGATTATTTCTCCTCTCTTAAGGTCTGATAGACCGCATTGGTCTTAACGGACGGTAACCATCATCATCATCATCATGGTTACCGTCTATTTAGACCAATGCGATCTATCAGACCTTAAGAAAGGAGAAAGAATATAAGTTTGATTCTTCGAAATATTGTTTCTATGGTCAAAGAGAAGGGAAATAAGTGCTCCAAGATCTCTATAGGTGGGTTGGCTTAATAGAACAAGAATACTGGAAGTGTGGAAGATGTTAGAGAATTGAGAGCGAATGTCAGTAAGAGTAGGGCAGTCTAAAAGGAAGTGTTTTTCATCTTCCACCTGCTTAGAATAAAAAATCTGAAAGATTCTATCGTTATAAGGGGTCTTGGGAATATACCACCACTTGATATCACTCCAAAGCTCATGGGAATTAGTTCTTATCTTAGCGATGTTCATTGTTTTATTATTGATGGACAACATAGAGAGATAATTTTGATTATCAAGGGTGGGGTTGATCACTTCCTTATAGTATCTTAGCTTCCTTTTACCCTCCAACTCCTGATCCTCCCATAGTTTGTCTTTAAACTTGGAGGTAATAATATTTTTTATATTATATTTTCTTTCCATACTGATCTCCTCCTTAATTCCCCAATGGTTGAGCCAGGAATGGGCATCCTTATGACACCCATGCTTGAGGCGGAGGTGAGGGTTTTGACTACAATTATAAGCAATTTTAGGGAGCCTTTTTTATTCCATGTAGTCAAGCTTCTTCTTATACATCAAATATCTAAACATAGATGTACTTTCAATCGGGGACAAACCAGGTTCAATCAAGAGGATAGGGTAGGGAGTATTTCCCTTGATCTTAAGGTTGTAGGTTATGAATTGCTTTTGAATCATCTCAATCTTCCTCCATGAATCTCTAGATATACTGCAACCCCAAAATTCACATCCGTATAAGACAACAGGGGTGACAAGGGTCTCAAAGAGGAACCCCTTTTTACTCCAAATGTAAAGATCGACCGACTTAAAATTGTTTTCAAACTCATAATAATATTTCCAACCCCCAATAATCCTTTTCTCAGTGCTATAATTTCAGTTGAGATGATGAGGGAATTCAATTCCAAAATACTTTTAAGAAGAAACGTACTCTAAACACTGGTTATTATACACGAAACTACCATGGGTGATATTTTTGGATTTAATGATCATGAATTTAGTCTTGTCGGTATTAATTGTCATACCCATCTTGGAGCAGTAGTCACAAAGAATCTGGAGTTGCTTGTCAAGGTCATCATGGATTTTTGCGAGAAGAAAAATATCATCGACATAAAGAAGAAGAGTAATGAGAACACCAGCAAGCTTGGTGCCCTTGCACCCCGTAGATTCCAGACACTCCTCTAGATTATCGATGTATATGCCAAAAAGGGTACGGGATACGGGACACCCTTGCTTAACTCCAATATTGCATTTAATGTCTTTAGACCACCCCTCATTGGTCTTAAGCTTGGTAGTGACAGTCTCGTAGAGATGAATCACAACAATCCTCATCTTAGGAGGGACTGTGATCTCTAAGTCTCTCCCAAAGTTTATCTTGAGGAATAGTTTCAAAAGCTTTTCTAAATTCCACAAAGAAACAGAAGAGATCAACTTTACTACTGCGACATTCCTCTGAAATGATTCTAAGAGTGACCAGATGGTCAATCGTCGAGTGATGTATCCTAAAACCAACTTGTCCTTTAGCTCCTTTTCCCTGGATTTCAAGGCAAGTGCTAAGCTTCTTCTCCAAAATAATCCCATAAATCTTGGCCAAGATATGGCTAACCATAATGGTCCTATAGTTAGAAGGAACATTCTTGTCCCCATTTTTAAATATAGGTACAATAAGGTTTTGCGTCCAAAGCCAAGGGAAGCCATGTGTTACAGCCAAATTGAGAAGCTTGTGGAGTAAGGAATGAGGATAGATCTTCCCATTTTAAGGATCTCAACTTGGTATCCTTCAATATCTTTAGCTTTCCCATTAGCGAGCTTATTAATACTAGACTCAATGTCCTCAAGAGAGAATACATCCTCCTTAATTGGAGTGATTAAGGTGGTGCCCATAGTGTCTGTAGAGTCATGCAACTTCTTAAAATAGTTGTCCTAGTTTTCTAAGGGGATATAATGGTTATCTTTGGTTTTACGGACAAGAATATTACGCCAAAATATTTTGGGCTCGACTTTAGAAAGGTAGAGAAGATAGCCTTGTCTTTTATTAAGATATGATATTGTCTTCCTCTTGGTGATATTTTTGTATATATTGGTATTCCGCAGCTTAATGATTTCAATAGGAGCGTCTTTGATCACTTTCCTGACAATTTTGAAATCTTTGTCATACCATGGATTGGAATTTCTATTAGACCGCTTAAATGAAATCTCATTAGAAAACTTGCTAATGGTGTTGGAAAGGATAGTATTGAAATGGTAATAAATTTGATCAATGTTATTATTATTATCCATGGGGCCTAAATCCCTCTCTAAATCCCTTAAGAAGAGGTTGGTTTTACTTCTATTGAAGCGAATGTGTCTTTTTCTTTCATTGGTCTCTTGCATGTGGGTGGTATGCATAACAAGACTGAGGGATAGAGACAGAGGTTTGTGGTCAGAGTCAGGCTCGAATCCATTAAGAAGCTCAAAAATTTTAATATGGTTGAGGACGAGGATGTTAGAAATTGCATATTCCACGACACTACTACCCAGCACATGGAAACATGTCATCTGACCGGAGAGGGACCACTTGTTAATCCCATTGCAAATAATTAGGTCCTGTGAACTGCAAAGTTTTAGGAGCTCGATGCCGAATAAGTTCTCGATAATGTCTTCAAATTTTCTCTTGAATTTATTAGCTAAGTTACTATATTCATCAAGCCACAAGGGGACTGTGTTAGAGTTGTTGCTTAATGTAATGGCTTGGTTAATAGCAATTCTAGCATTAAAGTCTCCCAGTAAAAGGATACTACCATCATTTCTCAGGTTGGAGATGTCTTTTTTCTAAATAATTGAAAGGAAAATTCTTATCCAAGTTGTTCTTCTTATAGGATGTAGAGTTGATAGGAGTGAAATAACAGATTACAAGAAATATCTTATTGGTGGTAGAATCAAAGATTTCAATCCAAATGTATTGATTGAAGGGGTCGATTTTATGAAGTCGGATGTGAGAGGAAAAAGTGTTCCTTATATAGCAGGCTATACCACTAACCACCCCCCCCCGAGAGGATTTCTTATTCCAACCAGACCAAAGAGTGAAACCATCAAGGTGAGGGACCCTATATTCATTATGCTCCAATGTTTCAACTAAGAGAATAAGGTCAATATCACTTGAGATCCAACTTAACATAGGACCTTTACGCCATGGAAAGCCACAATAGTTCCAGAAGAGGATCCAGATTGATGCAAATCCCTATTTATCACTCGTGCTTGAGACTCTATCTCTAATAATAGCTTTCCTATTCCCAATGATTGCCCATTTCCCGACATTTCTTTCATCCTTAACATTTTGGACTTCTTTCCTAAGTTCAACTTGGTCTTCTGGAATGAGATCTTCATTTATAAATATTCTTGTTACTTTTAGGCTTGGGGATTTCCTGAGTGTTTATGTTCATGACAACTGACCTTGACACATATGAGTCTGTGTTTATGCTCAAGTATCTTTCCGACCCTTATTTCTTAAGTGAGACAAGTTGTTTCAATTTGAGATTTTGTTTTTAATTGTTCTTTAACCAGTTCTAATGTGTTTTCATTGTTTTGTTCTTCTATACCCACAACTATAAGATTTAAATTTCGTTTGTGGCACTTATGGTCGAGAATAATTAATTTATTAATTTCCTCTTTGATGAGTTTAATATCTAAGTTATTCTCTATGTTATCGCTTGAGGAGGTAAATCCCCTCTGCGGACAGAGGCGATCCCTATTAGCCCAGCAGGGGTCTAGCAACAAACAAACAATGCTATGACGCAAGCTCCTAGTTACGAAATGAAAGACTTGGGATAAGAGCCTACCTGGATTCCAACGCTAGATCTGAAGAAGAAGATGCCCCCGTCCTTCAGCCCTGGCAGATCCATGGAAATTAGGGTGCAGAGTTCTAAATCCATGAAATATAAAGATGTGGAGTTTTTGATATATAATAAAAGGATTAGGGCGCAGAGTCCTAAATCCATGAAATATAAAGACGTGGAGTCTTGAATCTATAATGAAATGTTTGGGGCGCGGATTCCTGAATATTTAAAAAGATCAAGGTGTGGAATCTTAGATCTTTAGAGTAGATCAGGGCGTGGAGTCCTCAATCTACTAAGGCACAAAGATGCATACAATAGGGGTGCGGAATCCCTATTATCCAAAATACCACTCATGGGCAGCTCACATATGAATTTCCTTAATAAGATCTCATTCCTAACAATTTTGGAGTGACTTTCTAAAAATAGAAATTCATGTCTACTATTTCAAGTATGACTTTCCAAAAATAGTAAATCACCTCCAATCAATGGGTAAACAGGTATACTTGAAGGAAAATCACTTAACTTATGATTAATCAATTGTAATATTTCAATCTCGACTTAATCCTCAATATTATTAATATTATTACTATTATTATTATCTTTTATGAGACTATGATATTATTATTAAAAGGGAATTATATCTCCTCAATCACTTCACACCTCTCTCCTTCATGACTCTCTTGGCTCTATGTAACTCTCTCTATTTTAAATATTACATTACACTCTCTTTTATGCACTCATCAATGAATGGCATATTCCTCTTACACTCATTAAATATATGTCATAAAATATTCCTCTTACACTCACTTTAATGCATATGTTACACTCCTTAAATAAGGCATGCATACCTCTCCTTAATGGCATAAGTTACACTCCTCTAAATGGAATACAATGCATGCATATTAATCCTCCTTTATGACAAGAATTGTTGCTCCTCCTATATATGAGTCTCATGTATTCTCATTAGAGGGGAGAAGGGGGGTAATGCCAAGAGTGGAAGAGACTTGAGGAATATTGTGAGAGGGAGAGATATGGAGAGTATTCAATTACTTCCAAAACAAATCTGAATTTCTTACGAATCTACTAAGTATCTATTGAGGTTGAACATCAGTGGTATTTAGAGGAAGTGAAAACTATACTCCTTAGTTTTCCTTGCATCTATCTCTCTACTATTGTATTTTGGTACTGTTTGTGAGCTTTTACAGCTCGGGGGTTCCAGGGGGAGGAGTTCTCCCTGGATATGGTTGGGTGGAAAACCGGATGGTTCAAATGAGTTGGTTAAGGGATCGAAGGTGGATCGTAGTCTCAACGATTGGAGCTGAATATCTCTTCAGGTATAATTTCCATTGTCCTAAAATTGTAGTATAGCTTTGGCATAAAATAAAAAGTAGACATTTAAATTGTTGTAAGCATCTAATTTTGGTTTAGGCTTATGTTATCTAGAATATTATTGATTAGTAAAATGAAGACTAGATTAATCTATATGTATGGATGTTTAGATCTCAATATTGGAGTTATTATTGGTGTAGTTTATGGTACTAATCTTGGTATTGTAGCATTTGAAAAAGGAAAGCCAAATATTGTTGAAGGTAATTGCAATAAATTTATTCCAAAGGACTTGGGTAAGTATTTCATGATTTATGGTTTTGTTTCAAATAATTAATAGATGCATTTTTTATAAATGGTTTTAGGATAGTTTGCAAAGTGTTTGACAAAATCTGTGAATGAGTAATGTTATCAATTTATTTATGCATGAATAAGTGCTAACTTGCAGCTTACATCAGAAGTAAGAAAATGGACATGTATCCAAAATATACATGGAGGAATTACAGAATCAACCCTTAAAAGAAAATGCAAAAACAATGGCAACTAAAATATAGTTTGGAAGATCAAATGCTTGAGGTAAGTTGGAGATAAATTTCAGTTATGGCTTATGTTTCATATTCTTATTAATAATTCAATGCTTTGTTATTCAAGTTGTTGTAATAGTACTATCAGAATTTTGATAGAAAGCCTTGATGGCTGTAGCATTCAGGGCTGCCATGTGTTTGTCAAATTGTAACAATTGGTTCAAAAAGCTTGTCAAATCATATGAATTAGCTTGTGGAAGGTAAAATGTTTTAAGGACTCATATGGTGGATTTAGAAATGTGCGATTTCAATGAGCATATCTTAGTGGCATAACTTTGGGTTGTTTTTCCTCATGTAGAGGTGTAGTTGTAAGTTCTCATTCCATATGTTTGACAAAAGTCATAAATGAAGCATGTAGGCTATAAATTTTGTTGTTTTCAAGAATCGCATTTCTGGGCGTTTTGAATTCGATTCAGCCCAACTTCAGGGGGTATCCGTGCCTGATGGTCATGTAACCCCTGATTTCATTCCAAAAAAATACTATTCTGAACCCAGATCGGAAATCTGGGCGATTTGGCAGATTGCTGCTCTGAGTTATGTGCGCCTGTTGTTGAGTCTTTGATGAAAAACTAAGATCATTTAGTCTCTGTTTTAAGATGGAAACATTTACAGTTTAAATTCTGAATTTTAGAAGATAAATATGTTGAAGAATAATCTTAAATTCATTGTTGCTAAGTATTTGACAAAATGCCTCAATGACTTTTAATTGCGTACTTGCAAAGTGTTTGTCAAAAGGGCTGAATGAGTGTAGAGTGAATATCTGCAAAGTGTTTGTCAAAAATCTTGAATGGCTGTAGCTTTTGTGCATATAAATTGTTAGTGTAAAATTCTTAGTTACTCTTGTGTTTTTATGTTACTATAAATTTTAAATAAACTATTTAATGGGTGTAGCTTCCTATGTCTGCAAGTTTTTGGTATGAATGTGAAAATGAATTTAATAATTTGCTGAAGTGTGACTAAGACAGTTGTTTCTTGTATTATCTAAAGCTTTCAAATAAAAAGGGCCTTTTGTTGGAAACAATTTTACAGTGACTAATTCTTTAGGATTTTGTGCAAATGAGTATTAGTGATTATGTGACATCTACTTCTCTATCTTACTGATGGTGGGTAAGGTGGGACTTTACACTCTCTGAGCTCAATAACCAAGGATATGTTCTCTAAGTAGGTATCCCACCATGCTTGTTGTAACACATCCTCTATCACCCATAGTACTTACCATGATAGAAAGAAAGAAATCACTATGTTTACCCACTATCTAAGGTACAATTATGGAAATGGGGTCACAAATTTTTTATCTCTTCCAACTTCCTCAAAAATTAAAATGTTAGAACTTTTGTGTTCTTCTCGTGAAAAGAATTCCAATTATATTAATTTTCCTCAAACAGGTTTCAGTATCCAAAGAATTATCCATTCAAATGTTCGCCTACTAGATAGTACCATGTCATTATGGCCTACCATGTGGCACCTAGATGGTCCCCACATGGTGCCCACATAGGCATCCAAGTCATTACCCACATGGTATGTACTTAACTGTTCATGACTGATTAATTCTCATGATATACCCATTCCACAGTTTTTATTACATAAATGTTCATATAATAAATACGTAGCACTTGAGCCCCTTTATGCCAACTCACCTTAGAAGTAAAATCTTGATGATTTTTGTAGCAATCCCCCATAAAAGACCAAGGAAGAACCTTTGTGGCTATGTGGAACCCTACTTTTCCATACAACCACATCAATATAGTAGAGTGCATTTTAAACTAATCGCATGAGGTCTAGCCCCCATCGTGTACCCCTCCTCCCACACATTTAATTTCCTTGCATCTACATACCTAGGTACCAACACTATCATGTTTCCTTAGGAGTAAAATCCTAGTGGAATGCACCAAATGCCATTGGAAATTTCTCCTTTAGGAGCATAGAGGTACCATGACAAGGTATATTTGTTTGGGTGATGTCTTGGTCTCTAATCAAGAAGGTGATGTGAGGGATTCTAATTGTACAAAATTCTAACTTTGTTTAGTCTTCATAACGAATTTTAATTATGAATTTATGTAATCAAGAGACAAATATAATAAAATGTATTTTTTGATACTTTCCTCATGGTTTTCATGACCAATGAGTTTTTATTATTATAGGTTGAAGACTTCTTCTTGATGCATTAGAGAAAATTTTAGCCTAAAAGTGGCCTCGTAAGGAAAAATAATAAAATAATAGTTAAAAAAATAAAACAAGAGATATGAATTTTGGAGCAAAACAAATAAAACAAATTTTTACTTGTATTTTTTAGCTTATCTCCTTATAGGTTTACCCAAATTTCAAGTGTAAACACTCGTTAGATGCGTAATTAAATTCCACATCCAACGCATACCCATTATGCATACTTTTTAGAAGACCCACATTGATAAAAAAAATGAAGATACATTAAAAACATATTGACCACAATTTATTAACATATATTCAATTCTTAACAATGTGGGTCTTCTCTAAAGTATGCATAATTTGTACTCGTTGGATGTGGAATTTAATTTCGCATCCAATGAGTGTCTACACTTGAAATTTGGGTAAACCTATAGGAAGATAACCCAAAAATACGAGTAAAAAATATATATATTTTTTCTCCTTTCCCTTAAAAAACTTACATGTACTTATTTTTAAATTTAAATGATTTTGATTGGTTTACATATTATGCCATGGAAATTATGTAAAATTTTCATGGGACATTTTAAGCTAAAATTTCCTCTAATTTCTTTAGGGCTTCCTCATCTTTTCATAAATGTAATTAGAGTCATGTATATGAAGTCATGTTTCATGTGTGAAAAGGGAAATTTTTTGTTATAAATATACCCTCCAAGACCTTGTCACTATGCTCCACAAAGTTGGCTCAGAATATGATGATTAGTATCCTTGAATAAGTCAGCTTACACACATGAAATCATTTTGTCCTAAAATAAGAAACAATTCCTATATATAGAGGGTACATATCCTCACTTGAAGACAATAATCTTAGTCAAGTTCTGTGAAAAGGTGTAAAGTAAAGGGTATGCAATTCAGTGCGTTAATACAAGGAATTTCATCAAAAGGGAACTGTGATTAAGTAAAGATACAAGTCTTCTATCTCTATCTCAAAGTCTACTCCATCCTCACATATCTCAGGAAGGTACTCATAGTGTGAAGGAGGAAATCTCTAGTTTTTTCTTTGGCTCTCACACATAAGTTCAAGGAATTTGATGTCTACTACAACAAGAAGAGGATCGTAGAAGGAGGAAAGTTTGCAAGGTGTCAAGGTAATTATAGTGTGGCTATCCTAGCGAGGCCAAACATAGCTACAAAAAGAATAAGTTCAGCTTATAAGGCTCGATATTGAGCCTTAGAAAAAACTAAAGAGTGTTTCAAAGAGATCAAGAAGAAGTCTCTTGGAGGCCAAGGTCAGATCAAAGAAAGGGAAAAAAGAGAGCACAATTTTTACCGATAAGAACTCAGCTTTCCTAGTGTCGGTGTAGTGTAGTCAATAAATGAAGTACCAACTATAGAATCTGAATAAACACCCTAATTTCTCAACATGGTATCAAAGCTAAGGTGTTGAAGGCAAGAAATTGAAGTCAGCAAGAACACACACAAGGATGAAGCTTCGGAAAGGTGATCAAGGTTTAGTTTCCAAAGAATCAAAGAGAGGGATCTACATTGAAGAGTCAATATCTAGATCTAAGAAGGAAAAATATCATCATTCAAGAAGTAGTCTGTAAGGGTTTGGTGAAACAGTCAAGCTATCTAGTGTTGAAACCAAGTCAAAATTTTTGGAGACTTCACAAAGCCATTATTTGGTTGAAGCCATCATCAATCGATCCATGATCTTCATCGTCATTAATGATCCAAGTTTATCGACCTCTTTACACTTGTCCTAAAGAAGTCTATCTAAGAGGAATTTTATGTTATTATCCACATAATCATGAAATAAGAAGAATAAAGGCATCAACAAAAGGTGATTATCTTTATGACTTCATATGAGTCTACCAAACTAACTTTTTGCAAGGAGAGAAACAAATTTTCTGGGTCTTCGAAGTTTCTTGCATGGAATAAAAGCACAAATCTAAATCAGATTTAGAATGAAGTCATGAACTATATCAAAGGGTTTGCAACTCGACCTTGAAAATAATATACTCAAGCTCATACATGAAGCAAGAAATAAGAGCCCAGGGGATTCTTATATAATCCATTAATTACTCCCTCATTCCTTATATATCAAAACTACAAACTGTAAAAGGAATTAATGACAAATTGGTGGAGCTATTCTCTAAGAGTATTACAGAAGTAATCTCTCGTAGGAAATAAATCTACAAGTTTAAGTTGTCAAGAGAGGAAGAAATAACTTAATACTTTACGAATATTTATAAAATACAAGATCAAATGTAGGAATTGGGAGAAGTAATTTCTGATATAGAAATGACTACAGTGGTGTTGAATGCTCTACAAAAGGGATGGGGAAACTTCGTTTCAAGTATATATGGGAAGGAACAAGAAAAACCATTACAATATATATGGTCTCTATGTAAGATATAAAAAATAATATTAAAAGCTAAAATAGATACAGGATTAAATGAAGAAAATAAATCCTATGCTTCCATGTCAAGAAGAAAGAGAATATTTGGTAAGTTTGGTCCTCAAAAGAAAAGGATAAACATGGATAAAATAAGATGATATGGATTCAATGAACTTGGGCACTATAAGAATATTTTCCCAAACTTAATAAGGAAAAGAGGAAAAAGGAAGAAGCCCATGTCTCTAGAGAAATATAAGAACGAGATTCAAATAAGCCTAAGAAAGAAGAAGTGAGAGATATCTACTATGATTGATATCATATTCCTCTTTAAGAGGTATCTTTCAGTTGTAAAATAGTAGGTTAGGAAGCATTGTATCTTAGATATATGCATCACTTCAGAATTGGCATCATTATAGAAGAATTGAAGAAGGAGAACTTGTCATATGAGGATATCTATGTAACAACCATGCGATGAAATAAGTGGGTCCTCAGATCCTCGATGGAAATAATGTGGAAGGAAGTCATTTGAATCAAGATTCATCGTTCAATAATCAATGTTAAACAGGTTATTATATTCTTTAATGGAGTCCTACTTGGATTCACTAGTTAGAAAGAAAGGAAAATTTTTCATCAAGAATTCTAACTTGCAGTGTTCCAAGATTAGGATATGATGACATATTAATGAGGCATGTCAAGGAAATGAAAATTTTCATTCTAAGTAAAACAGTTGTAGGAAGACTCAAAATGGGAAATATAAGGTATATGTATATATATGCTTACATCGGATACTATGAAGTCATGTCATATGGTTGCAAGTAGTATACTTATATCTTTAGAAGTATGATGAAAGGAAAATATAATCTCCTTTGATGCACGGGTTGCCAAAAGGAATAATCCACACCAGATGAAATGAACATAATGTTTCCTCATATAAAATATGACGTGGTTTTACAAAATCAAGTAAGTACATATTGGAAGCTCCTGGGAATGAAAAAAATTGTGTGGAGAAATAAAGGAAGAGATCGTGAGAAGTGAAACCATGGTAAAAGGTTTTCAACTTCAAATAAAACCAAGAAGACTTGACTAGGAAACCTCCTAGAAATACACCTAAACACCCATAGAAGTACGGAAAATACATATACCATTGACAATGCATACCTTTAGCAAATGTGTTAATCTGTATGAAGGATATTTATGCCTACAAGAATATGTCATGGTGAAAGATCATAAACAAGGTAACCATCTATTAAAGAGTTCATATTTTGTGAGAAAAATATTTCGGTAAAAATCACATCCAAATAAATTTGGTCAATGCGTTTCGAACCAGCCAGTGTGGTTCATCATCAGGACAAGTTCATATTTATCTAATATATGGATGAGCTTATGCAAGGCTTATAAAGGTAACTATATGTCTTCCACAGTTGATAACTATATGGTAGGATGAAAGATATTTGGAAGAGATATGGTTCAAAGGAATCCAACATGACATGAAGCTAGAGTAGATGAGAAGACTGATGGATCACTTTTTGAATAGAAAGCATGACTCATGGATGAAAGTGGTGGATGATTTGTGTTATATAAAGAGATCCCAAAGATGAAAAATCCTCAACAAAAAATAAATTCATGAAATAAAAGGAAGGAGTTCTTCATGAGCACCTGGATGTCCCACTATTTTTCTTTAGAGCTCCTGCAAGTCCCTGATTAAGAGGGAGTCTTGAAATATTTTTTTTACTTGAAAGAAACTTGGTAATTCCTAAGTCGAGAGGGAAATCAAGGACATTCCTTATTTAGGAATCAGTACGTTTGAAACTTTCACTCCTAAATTAAAAGGAAGTGACAAATATTTTTATCTAATTCATGTGTCATTCACTAGAACAACAATAATAGTGGTATGTCTTAGTGAAGGCTATTATGAGAGAATAGGTTAGAAATATCATTATGATATTCACCGAGGAAGATAGAATAGAGGAGTGGGTAAAAATTTAGCATATGGTACTCTTATAGGATGTATTACAGCATCCAAGATAAGAGTAGTCGTTGAAGGGTTGATATTCTTTGAGGATAGGGAATCCAACATAATAATAGTCTTTGGTATACCCTGAGTGAACTTGGGTGGGGTATGATCCAAGAGAGACAATAATGAAGGTGTTTATTCATCATTGGTATCTCTAGAATTGGAGCTCAAGATCTCGTGGATAAATGGAGTTGTTATTATTCGAGGCCTTGCATTGTGACAATGTTGGTTGATAAGATGCTATATAGGCGGGATTACCAAACTGATTCTTCTTATGAGATTATTCATATTGAGAGTCACCATGTACCATTATGAATAACTCCTTAGTTAATAGGGGGTGCTGAAAAGTGTAACTAGGTTTGGTCTTCATAATGACTTGTAACTATGAATTTATTTAATGAAGAGACAAATATAATGAAATGTATTTTGTAATTCTTTCCTCATGGGTTTCTTGAGAAATGATTTTTTATTATTATAGGTAAAATATTTATTCTTGATGTCTTTAGGGATTTTTCATCTTGTAATAAATATAATCAGAGTCATGTATACTAATTCATGTTACACCTATGAAAGGGAAAATTTTTTGATGTAAATATATGCTCCAAGACCTTTTCACTATGCTCCACAAAGTCAACTCAAAATATGATGATAAATCTCCTTGATGAAGTCATAATACACACATAAGATCATGAAAGTAAAGAAATAAAATTTCCCTATATATAGAGGGACTGTGGACTCACTTGAATACAAGAATCTCGGTCAATTTCTATGAAAAGGTGCAAAGCAAAGGGTCTGCAATTTTGTGCGAGAAGACAAGGAATTTCAGTGGAAGGAAACTATTATTAGGTCAAGATACAATTTTTTTATAGGTCAATTTGGGCATCATCCGAAAACATAGATCAATATTATATTAGGCTCTATCATACTCTAAATAAGTTTCTACATTCCCTAAGCAAGTCATTCCATCTGTGGTTTTCCTTAATGAAAGTTTCACTACTTCGATGCCAGTTGAAGTGCACCATTGACCCATAAATGCACCCCTAGACAGCTCTAAATTATTTTCAAAAAATATAATCCCACGCAAGGCTGAATTACAGAGGATCCAGACCCACTTTAGAGTGCATTAATCGACTAGGAGCAAATTTTTCATTGGATTCTGGGAATATTGACAACATATAGTGACTACTACAAGTTGTTCCAACTTTCACCTCATCTAATAGCCTCAAATTTGGAACCCATGAAGTCATTAAACCTATTATCCTCATATTCCCATGAAAAAGTAAACCCATTCATCCATTTTTATGAAAGCCATTCAATGATTCATTTATGTCAAACTACCTTCATCTACTTATAAATAAAGCATTGAACATAGTGGACAAAAGAGAAAGAATTTGGTTAAGTAGAGTTATGCTGGTGAGATCACAACTCTTAGAGGTATAGTGCGTGCGCTGTGATGTTGTTGGATTTTTTATGTTGGATGTGATGAGGATGGGACGAAAGTTGGATGAGTGACATTGAATCAATCAACTGGTTATACTCTTCCTTCTACTTCATAATAAATACATTTGTTCCTTTCCTAATGCACGTGTCAATGATTTTATATGTGTATTTATGAATTTAATCGATTCAATTTGTTTAAATTGAATATATCATATTGCATTTATGTTGTTTTTTGTCTTTTTTTTTATGGAAGGTATCAATCATGTGAGTTAAGTTAGATCAAGAGAAACGAAAGCGATGAAGGGAGGCAAGGGGAAGTGAACAAATTAAAATTAGGTTTCTCTCCCTTTATCTATTCATTTTAGGGAAAAGGTCATATATATTTCTTTCTATTGTTCTACGTGAACCACCACAATTAGGGAAAGCATACTTATCTGTAGGTTTGTATTTCTATAAAACGAATTGGAAACCATACTAGGGATCGACGAATCATCCCTGGTGGTTTTTTCCTTGACCATAAACATATAGTGGACTTTACCTTCTTATTTGAGTCATTTGAATGTGTCTTAGAAAAACTAGTGTGTTTGATTTATTTTTTAGAGAGTTCTATAGCACCAATGCATTGTTGGTCTTGATGCAGTGCTCTGCATAGCACTGTTGGCTTAGGGATAGTGCTCTGCAGCACACTTTCTCCCACTCATGGGTGTTTTTCCCTTGTGACCAATGAAAATCTATCATATTTCATCTTTTTCCAATTCATGTCAATGTTTTCTTTCTGAAGTTTTGAGTGATTGATTCCCTCTAGAGACCATATTTCCTCTACTCTTCTTGCCTCACTTTGGATTTGTTCGATCAATGTTTATTTTTTTTTTCTTTTTCATTGTCGAATAGTTTCAAAGTTAAATTTTGCATTTGATCAATTCATTATTTTCGAAAAGAGGAATTTTCATTTTAGCCTTCATTTCTCTTGAAAGTTTTGAGTGATTATTTATGCATTAGTTTCTTTTTTGTTCATCTAAACTTAAAAGAAATTGAAAATAAAGACATGAATTTTCATATAGGGATCGGGAGTGCTACTTAGGAATATTTTAGGGAAAATTTCATTTAGATGTGCTCATTGTTGATTGCATACAATCTAGTTGCTTTATCCCTTGTAACTAGTTTTTTCATTATCAAAAATCAGTTCAAAACGAATTCTTATAATTCTAATTGCATTCTAGGAATGTTAAATACATCTCGTGGTGAAACTAAAAAACAAACTGATAAGAAATATCAACATAAAATTTAGCTAAATTTATCTAAGGAAGCATTATTACATTAACGATAACATTTAGAGATCTAGGCTAGAAGACATGTTCTAACACCATTAAACATAGCAGCTGTCATTAATTGCTTGTGACACATTTCAATTATGATACCTCATTCCACATACGTAAGTATATTAGAGCTCTTCCACGTACTTTTGGGTATATCAGGTGGTGTTCTAGTACAAAACATATAAGGGGATGCTCTCACTGTACAGTTTCACATTAGACAGTGCTAATAGGGATTGGGCCTCCTCATACCTTCATGTATATTTGGGAAGAGAAATTTAGGTTTATTACCATCCATAGGTAACCAAGTCGGTTGCATTGTACCTGTGATACACCTAACAAGCATTCGGGGAGATTGCCTGCATGTACATAAGTCCTTGGTTTATTGGAGCGGTATATTACAACTCACAGTTGCTTGGTAAAAAAATTTCCTAGTATCACCCTATTTTTTTTTTTGTATAAAATCAATCAACAATTGTGGAAGAAGATCATCCCTTTCCCTCTTTTTCATGTAGGACAATGAATAAACCTCTGTTACCGCCAGAAGCTACACCTAGTAGATGAAGGCGTGCTCATCCTACCAAGTCTGGTACCTCTGGAACTCTTGGTGATACATAATCTGATATGTCAGGGACATCTGATCCTTTGAGTACCAATTCTTGTGTCATTTTGATTTATCTCTATTTATGTGATATTGTTGATAAAAAACCCTCATAGTTACCCGAGGACACTAAAACTCAATCCAGTGAAACTGTAAATCCAAAACATGGGCTTGTTCAATTGGAAGTTGATCATGAAGTTTAACAACAAGATTTTTTTCCAGTGAACCCATCTTATCGTCAGTCATCTGTAACCATTGATTGTTCCTCTTTACTACAGCATTTATCGCCTAAAATTTATCTCAGGCCTAGTGGTGAAATACTTCCACCTGGTTTGATTTCGATAAAGGAAGAACTTCAGGAAGAGACAACGCCTTCATCTCCCACTAATCTTGGGTGGGGGCTTTATCGATATCCGTCTTTTTCTCGTTTAAACTACTATGCTCCTGTTGATCATGTTCACTCTCAAGTTCCTATAGATTTGTTACAGTATTTTCTAGGTTATTTAAACATGGCACAAACATCATCCCAGACTGTACCATCTGTTACAGTTGTCACAACATCTATTGTCGCTTCATATTCAATGTTTTCAACAACACTCGAGTCTCATAACATTAATTTAGGACTCCTTAATTATCCTTCCGTAATGGACACCTTTTCATTACCGTAACCTATGACATCACCAGAAATCGCACATATAGAGACCTACAATATGATATCTTCCACTTCATCTGACTTAAGGAATATTCCCAATGATTTTGAAATAGATAGACTTGGATGAATCATGAGGATAGTTCTTTTAATGTATTAACCTCATTAAAAAATTAATCAGGTTATGAGGCTAGTTATTTTACTGTTTCAACCTCATTAAACGAAACAAGTTCCCTTGAGGCTAGTTCTTTTACTGTGTCAATCTCATGAAAAAAAGAATCAGGTCTTGAGGATAGTTCTTTTTCTCTGTCGACGTACTTAAAAAAATGAATTAGGTATTGATCATAATTCCTTTTTCTTTTGTCGAGCTCGTTAAAGAATAAAACAAAGTTCCATGAGCATAATTATTTTCCTGTGTCAAGCTTGTTAAAAAATCAAACAAATGCTCTCCTAATTAATTCAAGTCTTTCATATGATTCATAAATGAACCTTCATTCCATCCAACTATTACTGACCAGTAGTCTACTTAGGTGAATCGAATGAAGCTTGGGGGGGCATGTGCTCTTGCAAGCTATGCTTGGGGGCATTGAAACTTATCGTGAGCACAATTTTCCTTTGTTTTAAGCTTATGTAAAAATGAAACCAGTATGAATCATAGTTTTCCAATGTTTCAAGCTTGTGCAAAAATGAAACCATTTTCAAGCATGATTTTTCCTTTGTTTCAAGCTTGAGTAAAAATCAAACAAACCTATTTCAAGCACAGTTTTATTTGTTTCAATCTTGCGTAAAAATGAAAATGCTCTCAAGCATAATTTTTCCTATGTTTCAAGGTTGTATAAAAATGAAATCTATCTCAAGTCCATTTTGGTTATTATTTTCAAGACTCATTAAACTCATGAAAATCCTGAGCTTTTTGTGCTATTCTTTTCCTTCTCGTAAAAACATGAAAATTCCAAGTTCTTTCTGTCTTTTCCTACTTTTAAATTAAATTGAAATTCAGTGATATGAGTACATTTTTATCACTTTTTTTGGACTCATTAAAACCTATGAAAAGCGAAACCACAAGGCACATTTTTGTCTCTTTTTCGAGCTTTTTTAAACACAAAAAAGGAACCCAAAGCACGCTTTTATCTCTTTTTAAATCTTTTTTAAACATGAAAAATGAATTTAAAGTGCACTTTTATCTTTTTTTCGAGGTTTTTTAAATACAAAAAAGGAACCCCCTAAGAGTTTTCTTTCAACTCTTTTCAGACTCTCAAAATATGAAAATATTTTTGAGTGCTTGTCCTTTCAAGCTCGTAAAAGAAATTGAAATGATATCTACTCAGCATAAGTTTATCCCTTTTCTAGATTGAGATATATTATGATTACATAAAAAGGAAAACCCTAGTCGAACATGGTTATGAGGCTCTCTGAGGTATTATTTTACACTTTTTCGAATCTAAGGGACTATTATATGAAAAGAACTTGTGGATTTTTCTTTTAGTCCCTTTTTCAAACTCTATAAACATGAAAAAGGACCGAGTTCTCACTGTCGTTAGAATCATTAAAGCATCAAATAGCAATGGAATTGTCCATCATGACAAGATCTAGTTTCACCTTTGCTAGACTCGTAAAGCATCAAATAGCAATGGATTCACCCGAAGGGTGGAATTATACATCAAGCATATGTTATCCTCCTCAAGCTTGTTGAAAAATATAGAGGCGCTAGTTAGTAATGACGAGGGAAAATTGGAAAGGGATAAAAAATTTTATGGTAGAAAGTTTCTATTGAACATAAAACTTATTCACTTCATCTCTATGATTTTTGGGTTTGTTAATCTACTTGATGATCTATCATACCTATGGTCTATCACACCATCCATCACTTCGGTTTTGGGTAAAATGTTTCCAATTCATTGAATGTCACTGATATGTTCAAGATAAGTCACTTAGTTATTCCTCATCCTTTGTAAAACTCATAAACCTTCATTTCATGACCGACATCCCTAACATTTCTTCATCAATCACATTCGGTATCCAAAATCATTACTCCTTTTTTGTGTCATTTAAGGGGAAACATCAATTCCCTCCTGTGACGAGTCGCTTCCTATCAACATTAGCTCATCATCTATGAATTTGGCTTAGAAACAACCTTTCAGTACCTTGGAGCTTCCTTACATCAATAGCAGGTTTCTCGCTTCAGGTAACAAGTCAACATCATAGGCCTTTGACCAAAAGGCTTTGTATAGTGTTCGACATCAAATCATCTATTCATATCATGTAGAATGTACTGCAGTACCTTGAGAGACATTATCATCAACGATGGTTTCTCTAGCATATGTTAATGGCTCACATCATTAGTTGGTAGTCAAATGGTGTCTTCCCATGTTCAACTTCAGATGACATAATCACATGGTTAGACTCGTACTTTAAGCGATCGAGTGAATGACATAGAAGACCCTGTATCTATTTTCATCCATCTAGGATGTGATTTCAAAAGAATTACTAAATCATCTATACAATGGTCATTATTTAGATGGTCATCCTATCATGGGTCTATATCTGTAGACAAGTCTATTTCTATAGACAACCTTCTGATGTTATGATAGTTTATGTGTTGAGTATGGGATATGCCTACCTCGACAATTCATCTCCAATATGAAAATATATCATGATGTAATGTATTGTAATTGATGTAGGTCATCGTCTCCTTAAGTTCCTCCTCATAATGTTGTAAAGAAAATCAATCAACATTATGGTTTTTGACTTCATGCTTTAGGGGGCAGCTATTACAGGTCAATTTGGGCATCATCCCAAAACAAAAACCAATATATATTAGGGTCGATCATACTCTAAAATAGTTGGTACATTCCCTAAAAAGGTCATTCCATTGGTGGTTTCCTTTCATGAAAGTTTCATTGCCTAGATTCTAGTTGAAGTGACCCATTGAGCCATCAACGCACCCCTAGACAACTTTAATTACTTTTAAGAGCATCTAGTCCCATGCAAGGTTGCATTGCAGAGGATCTAGGCCCACTTTAGAGTGTGTTGATCGACTGGGAGTGAATTTTTCATTGGATTTCAAGAATCTTCCCAACCTCTAGTGACTTATAGAAGATGTTCCAACTTTTACCTCATCTAATAGCCTTGAATTTGTAACCCATGAAATCATTAAACCTCTTATCCTCCTATTCCCATGAACAATGGAACCTCTTCATCAATTTTTAGGAAATCCATTCAATGATTCATTTATGTCAAACTACCTTGATCTACTTATAAATAGAGCACTGAACATTGTGCACAAGAGAGAAAGAATTTATATTAAGTAGAGTTATGTTGGTGAGATCACAGATCTTGGAGGTATAGTGCATGTACTATGATGTTACTAGATTGTTGATGTTGGATGTGATGAGGATGGGACTCAAGTTGGATGAGTGACAATGAATCGATCAACTAGTTGTACTCTTCCTTCTACTTCATAATAAAGACATTTTTTCCTTTCCTAATGCACATGTCAATGACATTATATTCTATCTATGAATTTAACCGATTCAATTTGTTTAACTTGAATAGATCATATTTCATTTATGTTGTTTTTTGTCTTCCGTTTGCCATGGAAGGTATCAATCAAGCGAGTTAAGTTGGATTGTGAGTGACGAAAGCTATGACGGGAGGTGAGGGAAAGAAAATAGATTACAAGTAGGTTTCTCTCCCTTTATCTATTCATTTTAAGGAAAAGGTCAGATATCTTTCTTTATGTTTTTCTAAGTGAACCACCAAACTTAGGGAAATAATACTTATCAATATGTTTGTATTTTACGTAAAACAAAGTATGCTATTTCTATATTAAATTATGCTCCATCCTCAAATATCTCAGGAAGTTACTCGAAATGTGAAGGAGGACATATCCAGTTCTATCTTGGGCTGACAAAAACAATTTCAATTATTTTTAGGTCCAATACATCAAGAAGACAAGTAGCTTAGAAGAAGTAAAGTCTGCAAGTTGTTAAGGTAATTACAGTTCAGTTATTTCAGGAAGGCCGAAGTTAACTATGAAAAGAATAAGTTCTACTTATAAGGCTCAGTATTGAACCTTAGTGAAATATGAAGAGTGATTGAAAGAGAACAATAAGGATTCTCTTGGAGACCAAGGTTACATCAAAGAAAGGGAAAAAATAAAGCACACTTTTTAGGGCTAGGAATCGAGATTTCCTTATGTTAGTGCAGTGCAGTGTAGAAAGAAGGGATCAACTAGAGAAGCTGAGAAGAGTAGCACGGAATAATGAAAATGGTATTGGATGTAAAATAGTGTCAAGGGTATATTTCATGGTCTTTGTACTAGTCAATTGAATATCTATAAGAAGAATTATTATTGGTTTTTCCTGTACAAGAGGGAGTAGTTTTGGCCATAGCTTGAAAGCCTAAACATTGTGTATCTTATGCATTTGATAATTGACTTTATGAAGAACATAAGAATCTAACGAAGATAATATGTAAGTAAAATAAGTATAACAAAAATCACAAGTAATTATCAAGAAGATAAATTAAAATAATTGCCCTAATTTATCAACACTAACTTTGAATATGATGTGGCCTAGTCACACTAGACCTCCAAGCCTTTTAGATAAGTGTTTTTCATGATATAAAGATTTTTTTGGGTATTTTTTGCATCACAAGGTTTTATTGATGAATGGATCCACAATGACATTTCATCTTGGTGAAACAATTCCAAATTGTGGAGATTTCGAGCTCTAATTCTGAAAATCTACACCACAGAAATCTACAATCCATCAATCCCAAAAGTTATGAATGGGCCTCCACTCGAATCTCTAGGGAAATTATTCTAGTGTCGTCTAATGGGGTTAATGCTCCCACAACATCTGATGACTCAAACCTCTTATACATGTGCACCCTTGATCATCACACCTAACCATATGGATTGGGAGGGAGCACACTCTTTTACCACCATAAATTGAATTTAAATCCTTGCTCTTAGCACTTAATTAGAACACTCGCACACGTGAGCATACAAGGTGTAAGGCCTAATTTCCCTTGAGGTTTATGGTTTTCATAAATGACACCTTTAGAAAAAATTAATATTTTATAATTATATATAAAAAATCATTTTTTGAGGTCCCTCAGAGCCAGAACATATGTGAATATGTTGGTGGCATGTCTAGATATCGCTCCTAATATTTTATGGAGACTCGAATCGACCCTTATCCTTGTATGCAAAGGGTTACACAAGTGTGTAGACACATAAATTTATATATTTCTTGTGCCATACCTTCTGATATTTTTACATTTTCCTTATCCCATTATGCCTTTTTTGTGGCCTATGTGTGTGTGTGTGTGTGCGTGTGTGTGAAAATATGGTTATTCCTCTTTAGCTTGCAATTTTATAGAATAACTCTTGACAGACAAATTTTTTTAATATATGCATTGTATTTATTTTAATAGATATTATTTTTTATTCCATACATAGGTATTTAGAAAAATATGCAGGCTTATAATAAGCATAGGAATAAATCCATTCCTTAGCAAAATATTTTTGGAATTAGCCTCTAATTTGCACACATAAATGGGGGAATTCCATGGTATTATTTGGGGCCATTTATTAACCATTATCCATAATATTTATATGTAATAAAAAGATAACTTGGTTCATTTATCTTATATATGCATGATAAAAACTCATAAAAAGAATGATAAGTATTCAATAAGTTCTCATGCTACCATTACATAGAAATGCAACATCATTCAGAGCCAAACATTAAATTTCACAGAGAAATATTTAACTTCACAACACTCAGTAAATTACATGAAAATAAAATAAATCTAATGGTCAAACTAAAGGTGGGAGTTCAATTTTCACCAAACCATATACCTACTATAGCTAGAATCACTTACAGTAGTCACTTCCACGCTAGATCCAAAATTTACGAGGAATTTATTTTCAATATATTTAGCAAGAATACATATTCAATCCATATAGGATAGGAAATACATAATACATTGGGTATTTTATCATCTATTCAAGCATAACATAATTCAAAACAATGGGTTTTTCTATTAGTTGTGTTAAGCACTCTTAAAGTGGTGTATCACGACACAACAAACACACTAGGTGGTTTATCATATCTTTATCAGAAAGCACCATTTTTCATGTGGTTTATCATCCATAGATAACACCTTAAGTGGTTTCTCATCTAGACCTTGGAAATCACTCATTCCCATTTCCACTTAATCCTCCATCACTTTGGTCAAAATTTCCTCTTTCAGTGAATCTTATTCCCTCGTCTCATAGCTCTTTCTAGATTTCCTCTTAAGCTTCAGCAAGAAGAGTTGCAACGCCATCATTTATATGAAAATTCCTATTTATAATTTCTCAAGGGTTCCTTTTCATGCATCCTTGGAATCTTCCTCCTCCTTTTAATATCATTTTCACTATAAAATTAATTAAAGGTGCCAACCAACCCCAACTAGCTTTATATTTCCTCTTCCCTCTTAAATCATGGATTTGTGGTCCCGCTGTTTTGAAAAATACATAAATATATACTTACTTATAATTGAGAGTATGTTCACATTACATAAAATGAGGGGAAAATGTACCTGGTGTGTCAGAAAACTCGTCCCTTTAAAGAGAACATCGTTCTTTGTTTTCTTATTAGAACATAAGACAATTTAAACTAATCTTTACATATAGCTCATACATCTCCTTATTTAGAAATAAAATATGGTTCTACGCCCCTATTTTCTTTTCCATTTTCCGGATGGCTTGATTAGTTCCAAAGTGCTTCCATTACACCTTGAATTTCTCTATTGCTCTATTTTAGAGTGTGATTTTCCTCCGATCTTGAATGAATAGTGGGCATGGTTGGAACTCTACCTCTGGTTGCACCTATTTCACAGACCAGATGAAAACATGATTAGTGCTATGAACACATTTCTTCAGAAAGGAAATGTGGAAAATATTTTTATTTCATTGTAGATGGCATGGCCAATTTGTAGGCCATTTCTCCCATTCTCCCCAAAATTTCAAATGGTATTATATATCTAGGTTCCAACTGAGCACATAAGCTCATTTTTAATGACCTTTTCTTTCACTTAATAAAAATATAAACATAATCTCCCACTTGAATCTCTTTATGTAGTCTCTATTGGTATAAATAACTTTTCTTCCTATCTTTTGTTGCCTTTAAATTTTACCTGATCTTAATCATCTCCTTCTCCATTTATTTTAGCAAATTTGGCCCAACAATTACTCTATTAACTAGAGCATCCAAACTGGTAGTGGTGGTGCATTTATTTCCATAAATTTTCTTAAGGGGACTCAATCCCAATGACTCTTGATAACCCTGTGTATGAAAAGTCTACAATTGGAAGGTAGTCTTCACACTTTCTTGGCTGATGCATCTCATACACCCTCAACATGTCTTACAATACTATATTTAATATCTCTCTTGGACCATTGCTCTAAGTATGATAATTTTTACTAAGGGTTAGATAGGTTCCAAACACAGTAAACAATGACTTATAAAATTTCGAGGTAATCTTTGAATCTTTATCTAACACAATATTTTTTGGTACTCCATGCAACCCGATTGTATCTTTCATGAAGATATTTGATATATCTATTTCCTTATGAGTAGAACTAACAAGTTTAAATTTATTTTCCTTTATCAACTTATTAATTACCATCACGATAAAATCATGTTGTCTACTGTCTTAGTAAATCAAGTAATGAAGTCCATGGATATGACCTCCCAGTTATATTCTAGAATTGGAATCAAATGTAGCAATCTATCTAGCCACTTGCACTCTACCTTCACTTTAGTAACACATTCTATTATATATATATACAATAAGACCTAACGGCCAAATTTTTTTAATATAGGAATTCCATTTCTTTTAGTATTAGTTATCTTTCTTTAGAATTTAGAAAAAAAATATCGACTCAGAATAAACATAGGAATAAACCCATTCCTTAGAGAAATATTTTGGGAATCAACCTATCCTTTACACACGGGAAAAGGGAAATTCTAAATTTTGATTACGAGGCATTAATCAGCCATTAAAACCACAATAAATTATATATGCAGTAAATAGAAAATTTCATGCATTTAACTTATAGATGCATGAAAACAATTCATAAAAAGAGCCATAATATTTCAATAATTTCGTTCAATAAGGTCATGCACTAGCATTAGACAACAATACAACATCATTCAGAGTCAAAAACTAAATTTCATAAGTAAATCCTCTACTTCACAACTAGCAGTAAATTACATGCAAATACAATAAAGAAAATGGCCAAATTGATGGTGAGACTTTCCACCCAACGATAGACCTACTGAGAAAAAATCACTTACATCAGTCACCCCTAAGATAGATTTTGGATCTAAGGGGAATTTAATTTTATTAGATTTAGTAGGAAGTGATATTAAGTCCATAGAGGATAGGAAATGCATATGAAATTTGGTGTTATATCAACTATTTAGGCACAATAGAATTCACAATAATGGGTGGTTTATTAGCCTAAAACAAGAACCTTGGATTATATATCATCTCTCTCATAGAAATAACCCTTCTACATGTCATTTATCAAGCCTTTATACTACCCTAAGTGCTTTCTCAATGAGTCCATGACAAGGACTCATTCTAGTTTCCTCTTAATCCTCCTGCACTATAATCACAATTTCCTATTTTAGGGAATCCCAATCCCTAAACCCATAGATACATCTATATTTCCTCATGAGATTCACCAAGAAGAGGTTCAACCCCAACATTACTATGCAAATTCCATTTTATAATTTCTCAAGGGTGTCCCTTCATCGTCCTCTTGGACTCCTCCTCTTCCTTTTCTTATTATTTGCACCATAAAATTAATTTAAGCTGTCGAATAAAACTACCTGGGTTTATATTTCCTCTTCCCTCTTATATCACCAATATATGGTCCCACTCTTTAGTAAATTACATATAAATATACTCATAACATAAATTATTTTCACTTTACCAAAAAATAGGGAAAAATGTACCAGGGGTTTTATTGTTGTGCCATGCCTTCCAACTATAGGATGGTGATTTGAAGCTTCATGTCCTCTTCCATATTGCGACATGTTTTGAAATAGGTGGAGAGATTTTATATCAAATAAACTGTAGCCTTTTCACTCTCTTGGTCGAAAAATGTGGGAAATTGAACTTAGTGTGTATCCAGTTGTATGTTCATAAGATTGTATCTTTGTTGCTGAAAATTGAATAAATCATAGGGAGCCAAGTTAAAATATTAGATTGGAGAGTCCTTCGTTTATTCCTTGTATTTGGTTCCTTTATGATCCAACATGAATTTTTTCCATCCAAATGGATCAAAATGTATATGCCCATGATGATATGGCTCCAATTAACTTGATGAAGGCACACTAGGAATGGCATTGAACAGCTAAGGGTGTTCAACTTCTAAGCCATGAGTCTATGAAAAATATATATATATATCTTTGAATAGATGAATGGATTCTTGTATACTCCTTGATTTCAAGAAGAAACATTCTGAGATCGCCTGCTATGATACCAATTGATATACATGCATATCAAAAAGTTATTAATCATAAATGAAAAAATGAAAAAATAGAGACTTTAAAAAAAAATCCTGAAAAGAATACGGCTACTCTATTGGGAGGGAGAGGTCGCCTTTTATAAAGTATGCACCTTGTTATTAAATTTATTACAAATATTTTTGTAGGAAAACAAAAAAATATATATATTTATATATTGTATTATTTTTTCTAAATTCCCAACCAGTTTAGATGAGAATAATAAAACATATATTTTAAAATTTTCAAATACATTATTAGATGTTTCCTTCCACATTATAAGTTTCCTCATAAGGGGTATGCCTTTCTTTGTTTCCCAACTGTATCATGCTAACGGGCCAACATAATTATGAATTTAACACTAGATCACCTACAGAAATTAGGTCAAAGAGCTTGTGTGATAATCAACCAGTGAGCCTAAATGAGATGGAATTTAGCTACATGTCATGTTGCTATGGAAAGAGAGACAAAAAGACCTCAGGGATCTAGAGACTCAACTATCTATGAAAAAAGGGTATCTTGATCTGAAATTATCTTAAAAATATTTACTAATATTATAAATATCGTTAAAGTAACACCATGTCTATAAGAGGGTGGATCTCCTATTCCTGTAGAAAATGAAAAAACAAATCTCCCAAAATTTTCCTAAGAAATTTATCTAATACCACTTGTAATAGATCTGATAAGAAAAATTATAAAATAGAAAATATGCCCAAGAAATAACACCATAGAATATAAAACTTCAGATCTTCATTAATATCAAAACCCTTGAGGTAGGGCAACACCATACATTCACTCCTTAAGGAAGTAGGTCACTCCATAAGCCATATTCTTTCCAATACAATAATCCCTTACCTCTCTCAATGGAGAGTCTCTAGCCTCTATATAGGCTTCATACATGAAAAACCATGGGTAGTTACCACGAGTCTCTCAATACCATACATCTAATACAATGGGTTTACCACTTTATTCCCTAGATACATGTGGTCCCTTGCATAATGTGGGTTAACCGCTTTATTTATTTAATATGGCCATTTATTTATCGCTATTACATTATTAAATCGTATTATTCCCTTGAGTACTTACCTTTTTACCCTATATTATCCCCCCTAGGTATACTACATAATCAATAATTAATTAATTGGTAAGGGATAGGTGTCGTTGGAGGAGATCTTTGAGGGGTACCTAGAAGACTCGTAAAATTTGTAGAACTCCTAGAAGCCATAATATTTTTATAATATTCATGTATGTCTAAGTAAGAAACTCTAGAAGTTGGTGGCACATCCCAATGGACTACAAGTATAAAAAATGGTGTGCACCACTTGGGTGTAGGATGATGCAGAATGTGAGCATTTTAGTTTAAGATTGGAGGGTTTGGAATGTTAGTTATGTAAGGGATTGGGAGGGTACCTGGAATACCTATAATGACATTGGAACTTCTCCATTGGTAGAAATATATAACATCCCTATCCATCCAAGAGAGGGTTGATGGGAAATTTGACCTTGGTAGTTGGAGGTTTTTAGGTTTGGTACCTTGGTTAGGTTTGGTACAAGGTACATACCTAGCTTGAAAGGAAAATTCAAAGTGGAGTCATGGCCCCATCTCACATGTGACCAATTGTTGAGAGAACTACAATAGCATGGTCTATGACTAGGAGAAACATCCAAAGTCTATAGTTCATCAAAAAATTTATCATATATGTGGCGAAAACTTATTATGAGAAAGTCTCATGAATTCATGTTTCACTATGATATTTTTATTATTATTATGGTATCACTATGTGTAAAAATATAGGATTGAATTATGCATGTGTATTTGGTTATGTCTTGAAATTGGGATTATTGGTGTGGTTGAGGATGCTACAAGTGATATCATAGCTTTGATCTTAGAATTGGGGAGGCATGGGAAAAAAAATTCGAAGACAAATCTCTGAGGTATATGTGAAAGCTATTTGATAAATACTTCAATTAGTTGGGGTGTTGGGTATTTGTTATATTATTTCCATGAATAATCACACATAAGGGGGCGATATCATCCCTTGTTTGTTGCACCGGGCGCAATGGGGACGAAAATGCCCATGTGCAGGGATTCGTAGGGAGCGGGTAGCCCCCTACATGGGGTCGGGGGTAGCGCCCTAGGAAATTATTTTTGGACCCTATTTTAGGTGGGCGGACCTGCCTATGGTTTTGTGCATGGGTTTTCACATGCTTTTGGGGCATGATGGGTTTCATCCCCTGGTATTTTTTAGATCCAATCAAGGGAAATACGTTTATCTTATAATCTAGGGTTAACAAATTGTGGTTTATGAATGCTTTGGAATGTATATATATGTGTTGTAACACTAAAAGGAACATAATGAAAAATAAAGCTGGTAGTCCAGAATTGGGATCCAGGGGAAAAATCTCTGTGTATATATGTTTTATATTTTATACTCTCGCTATTGTTTATTTTATGTTTTTAAGAATTCATTTGTAGATAATTTATGTACTGTGTTAAAACCTTCATTTGGTATTAGATATATCTCAACTTCAAGGAGACACCTTTCCTACTGAGGGGTTTTTTCCTTGGGCCTATGGTAGACCTTACCCAGGGCGAGATCTGTGGGATCAATTCTTGCGATGAAATAATATGGCAAGCAGTGAAAAGATAGAGATCGAGAAATTTAATGGTCAGAGTTTTGAGTTGTGGAAGCTCAAGATGGAGGATCTTCTACTGGGTAAAGATCAGTGGATCATCGTAGATCTAGGTACTAAACCAATGGCAATGTTAGATGAAGACTGGGTGAATTTAGATCGAAAGGAAAATAGTACAATATAGTTGTGTATCTCATATTCGTTATTATTGAATGGATCTAGGGAAGCTACGACAAAGACTTGGTGTGTCAAGTTAGGGACTTTGTACCAATCTAAGTCTCTGGTGAATAAATTTTTCCTGCAAAAATGTTTTATAACCTAAGGAACAAGGATGGAAAATTAGTGACAGAGAATTTGAATGCCTTCAATATTGTGGTAATTTAGTTGTCATCTATTGATATTAAAATATCATATGAAGATAAGTGCATTGTATTTTTGTGTTCTCTACTAGATTCGTGGGATATGATGGTTATTGCAATAGGTAGCAATACAACTACCTTGAATTTTGATGAAATTTTCTCAAACCTACTGTCATATGAAATGAGACAGATAAATCTAGAGGGCCAGAATGGAGATGCCTTATCTATACGAGAAGGGTCCCAAAAAAAAATAAAAAAAAATCGAGTGGGAGATCTAAATCTCTACAAAATTCTACAAAGGTGTGCTAGAAATGTAAAAAGGAAGGGAACTTCATAAGGGACTGCATATCTAAAGCTCTTTAGAAAGGAAGGGGATTTGATGATGCTCCTTCTACAGAGGAAAAAACCACCTTAGATGAAGGTGGGGATGTGTATTTGGCTTCTTCTTCAAATACACAGGTAGATCATGAGGCATGGTTGATTGACTTAGGTGCATCGTTTCACTTAACTCCCCATAGGGAGTGGTTCTAAAAGTGTGAGAGGTATGATGGTGGATATGTCTTCTTAAGGGATGATAGGAGGTCCAGAATCATCGGACATGGAAAATTCAAGTTGAATTTGCAAGGTGGATGGATTAGAACACTTGTTTATTTTCTGCATATTCCTGCATTAGCAAAAAATCTAATTTCTATAAGAAATATGGATTATGAAGGTGTATAAACAGTGTTCAAGAAAGATACCTGCAAGATGGTTTAGGGGGAGCACTGGTATTAATGAGGTATGTTCAGTTTGGAACTCTGTACAAGAATCAAGGTAGCACTTTTATTGATGCATGCAACAGTTCTGTGGTTCCTAAAAGTGGAGTGGAAAGCCTAGCGGTCTCTGGAGAAGATACCATGCTATGTAATCAAAGGCTTGGACATATTGGAGAGAATGGCTTTCAGATACTGCATGGTAATGGTATGATAGAAGGTATGTTTGATTTCTATTTGAATTTTGATTTCTATGAACATTGGTTATATGGAAGCATAATTGGGTGAATTTTCCTTCAGGTACTAAGAGGGCAAACAAGATATTAAATCTTGTGCACAACGATGCGTTTGGACTTGTGTTAGTTCCATCAGTGGGTAAGTATGTGTAATATGTTTTATTCATAGAAGACTTCTAAAGGGATACATGAATATATTTCTTAAGGAATAAATTTGAATTATTTGACATATTTAAATAATTTGAGGCTCTGGTGGAAAACCAAACATAGAAGAAAATAAAGGTGTTGAAGACAGACAATGGTGGAGATTTCTGCAAGAAGGAATTTGAATATTTCTATAAGAATTGTGGCATAGCACCGCAAAATACTACTGCATACACAGCTCAGCAAAACAGAGTTGTAGAAAGAATGAAAATAATGGTGATGGAAAAGGAAAAAAGCATGCTTATTGGTACTATGTTAGGGAAGGAATTCTTGGGAGAGGCTGTGGAGACATCATGTTACCTAGTTAACAGATCACCTTCATCAGCGTTCGAGGATAATACTGCACATGAGGAATGGACTGGTAAGAAACCCTATTTTTCACATATGAGGGTATTTGGATGTCATGCATATGTAAATGTTCCAAAGGAGAAAAGGACCAAGTTGGATAAAAAATCTAAAAGGTGCATCTATATTGGGTATAAGGATGGTTTAAAAGGTTACAAGATTTGTAACCTAGAAACAAGGAAGGTTGTGTACAACTAATATGTGGTGTTTAAATCGGTGAAAGATGTTGTTAAACATGAATTCCCACCAAAGTGATCTAGGTGGATATTGGTGGCCACCCGCCTATTCCACTTGGGGCCCCACCATTTTCTTTTTCAGTTTTTCAGCTTCATCACAACATACTATTTTTCGTATTTCTTCGGGTCCTGAACTTCGAGAGTGGTTTTGAGGCCATAAACGATGTTTTTTGGGAAAAGTAGGATGTTAATCACATCATAAATTGTATTCCTCATATAGATCTTTCTAACAAGGTATAGTGCACAGCAAATGCCGATCGTATGATGGAGTTACGTCCCCGGGAAGTTGAAACACCAATTTACACAAACAGGGCCCATAGTTTTGGTGCTTCATATCCTAGGGTTGTGTTTTTGGATGTTTAAGGTTTTCCATTATTTTCAAATAATAAATATGCCCTCGATCCTCATTGTAAAAAAGTTCAAAGGCCTGTAGCTACCGCATCTCCTCTCCAAGATAAGCTACCAGTGCCTTAGCTAGTTTAGTTCCATTCTGTACGTAAGAAAAATTCAGTTCTTTAATATTAATGAAATGAAGTGTCATTTACACTGCATATTTGTATTTATGATTATATGTGTATTCTGTTTCATTCCTGCATAAATCCAGATTAGTGGTATCATATCAGTCTACTTTTTCTCGATCCTTCTTTGCATGTCCCCAACGAGGTCAGTGTATAAGGAGTTAGGGCTCGATCTGGTGGAACCTTTGCAAGATCAGCCTCGTAAACCCTGATGGCTTCCCATTGGGGACAAAAAGAAATATGAGGGAGCAGGAGATCCTATCAAAATATTGCTCGAGGAGGCCCTCGAGAAAAAAAGGAACACGATGATGGATATGTTTGCCCAGATCCTTCAACGACTACCCACCGGAGGCGCATCCGCATCCAGTAGACACTTTGGAGGCTTGAATCCCTTTAAGGTACGAGTAAATTTTGACATTTACATATTTTAGGGTAAAATAGATGTATATGCTATAGATAGATGGTTGAATATATTAGAAGGATATTTCTCAATTCATGACTTTTCTGACCGAGAGAAGATTAATTTTTCACTCCTCAAAGCTACTCCCCATGTCAAGGACTAGTGGAAAACCTACTGTGAGAAAAAGGATGAGATAGAACCCTATCTATTCTCATCCATACCCACTTGGAATTCTTTTCGAGGCACCATCAAGGAACAATAACATCCCATGGCAAGCTATGAGGACAAGTACATACAATCGACCATTCTGCATCAACAAAGGGATCAAGATGTGCATGAGCTGACGAATCTGTTCCATACCCTATGCACAAAGTTGGGTATTAGTGATTCAAAGAACAATTTGGTGCTAAAGTATCACAGTTGTCTGCACAGATACATTCAGGAGGAAATGGAGTTCCTTGACATCTCCTCGCTTGGTATGGCATACTGGTATGCCGCCAAGATTGAGTATAAATTCAAACAGAGTAAGCAAGAATTTAGATCTACAAATAAAAATCAATGGAAAAATCCAAGGAATGATGGCCCAAGACAACCTACCAAAGCCACAACCGAAGAAAAACACTACCAAGCCAAAGAAGGACATAGGAAAGTGGTGTGAGTTCCATAAGAGCTCCAATCACAACATAAGTGAGTGTTAGGCCAAGCAGTCGTTGGTGGTCGAGATGACGGATTCTAAGTGAGATGCATGCTCTGACTCTGAATCTGAATCTGAAAATGGGAATGATGAAGAGAAGTAGATTATTGATGCAAAGCCCAATGCCACTATTGCCACTGCGAAGATCCAGAAGGAGGAACCAGGAGATCTAGAGGAGGAGTGTCTCTTCCACTCCTAGATGTAGGTAAAGGGTTCCCAGCTATAGTTCATTGTAAAAAATCAAAGGCAAAAGAACCTCATTTCAAAATACTTCGTGATGTGGTTGGGCTTGCCTACCACATCACACCCACAACCATACACCATCAGGTGGCTTCACTAAGGATGAGATCTCTGCGTCATCCAGTAGTGTCGCCTTCCCTATAGCATCAAGTCTTTCACAGATGAGGTATTATGTGACATTAATTTTATTGATGTTTCTGATGCATTATTAGGCCAACCATATTTGTGGAAGTGATATGTTGTGTATGAGTCCTGACCTCGCGTTGTTATTTTTATTTTGGGAAATAAGTTGTACAAGATATGAGAGGTACCACTGCTTAATGTTATCTATTTAGTTACTGGAAAACAATGCATTAAGCTCATTTCCCAAATTAGGAAATTTTATTTCCTGATGATCCACCCCCAGGGAAAGAATAATATTGTGTCCATGAACTTTAGACAGGGCTCCTTTACATGACCACAACAAATGGACAAGGTTTTGGAGGAGTACATGTTAAGAAGTTAAATCCCCTCTATAGAAAAAGGTGATCCCACTAGCCCTAGATTGGGTCTAGCAACAATCGAATCACGCAACGACGTTGGTTCCTAGTTACAAGAAAGACAAATACTGCGATAAGTAGCCTACCTCAAATCCGACGTTGTTGTTGTCGATGAATAAGCAGTGCTCCTCGTGCCTAGCTTGACAGATCACAATCCTTCCATTCGTCACATCCAGACACCTGTACACACACAGAGAAATGACGACATACAACAGAGTACTTAAATCATGTAACTATATATCACTCGGAGAAGATATAATTCGTTGCATCACATAAAAGAGTAAACACAAGAATGGAACCAAAATTAGAGTCACTTATATTATAAATGACAAAAGGGAGATTACGACCAAATGCTCTAACGCTATGATCTTCCTTCATCGGGGCTTGTAGTGGAGCGTGTATCAACAAAGCTTGTTGGGAATCTAGACGAAGCTCTCTCTCTTACGGGGTTCTCTTCGACTCTGCTCTCAATAGTTTCCCAGCTATAGTTTCCTTCCTACCAGTTCGACTAGCTAGAAAATGGAGAGGGAAAGCTTTTATAGATGGAGGAAGGGAAGTTGGGATCCCTATAATCATGGGATAGGTCCTATCTCTTAGGAAGGTTCCATGAGAGGTGGAAAACCACTTCCTATACATGGAGATCCGGAGACAAACCACTCAACTTATTTTGATGATTCATTCTGGAGTTTGTTAGAATCAAACTTCTACCATTTATTTTTAGAAAACATTCCTTAATAAGCTTGGAGAGAATGAAACACAGGGATAGAGTGCTAGCTGGCGCGCCCTCTAGTGTGGATTTCCCCCAATGGTGCGAGGGATGAACTGGCTAGTCATGCCAAGGCTAAAACATCTGTTTTTAGGGGTTTTTAGAGGAAAAATTCTTTAGGAGAATGTTCTTTCTTATGTAGGAGGATCCTATGAAGGCGTTTTCAGGACATTTTACTATTCACAGGTCACAGGAATAGTCCTCCCATGTACAAGATGAGGGATTGTAGAGACGGTGACAAAATGTTGTGTAACAGATGCCCCCTAAACCATGAGGCCCGAGAGAGAGGGAGGGGTGAAACAGTTTATAATAATGCACCCAACTAAAAACACTGTCGTAGAATGACCTAGAAATACAAATACAACTGATATCTTTGATACATAATATGTGGTATGAGCACAGCCATCCATAATAGAGTGTACAATAACCAGGATCCAAGGTATTGATGCAGCCATCTAGCAAAGAAGGATCAACAAGTAGACTTAGGTATGGTCGCAACCATCCAATCAAATGAGTCATGTAATCAATCATGGTAATCCACAAAGAATCTGCATCCTGGATTTTATCAGACAAGATCTAGGGTCTTGCGCTCCATATCGACCCGAACACAGTACAAGTCTGAGCATGCGAATAAGTGAAATGAAGTTGAACATGCAAGAACATCATCTAATTACCAGCCAATAATGAAAGCTATTAACAGACAAGAGAGGAACCACCAATAATGATGATGGCTCTCAAGGTAAAAAAGGTACAGTCCACAGAATGTGAATGGTGAGTTTCCGTTGAACACCCACAGAATCATTCGATCGAAGGCCAATAACAAAAAACTTGCATTGAAATGCGAAGAACCTACCATTGAGGCATGCAAGCTCCAAGGTACCTGAAGGGAGTCTCCAGATCAGCTTCCTGGATAATGAGCTGAAGTCGACAGGAAGTGACCTTGATCGAAGGTGGGCCTTAGTGTTTCCCACATCATCGACACGAGATAGAGGAACATGATGCTTGTGAATCAAGATCAATAGAGAATCAAAGGGAGGTTGAAAATTGCAGAGGCCAACTTCTCTTGAACATATAGGCGTCACGACACTGGGTTTGCCAGTGTTTTACATAAAAGGATCTGAGGACATGATGACGTGGCAAAGAGTAGATGAGTGGTCAAAATAGATTACCCAAACCCACAGAGGCAAGCAGATAACGAGACGAGATGTCCCCAACCTGACATGAATGCCGACAAGTGCCATGTTGAAGAGCAACATACTGCTAACATGACGATGATACTGGTTCCATTTTCCCCCACCAATTCTTGTGAGTACCCCAGTTATTTTTGGAAACAAGCTTGAAGGTGATAGCATATTCTTGCGATATAAGTTTTTCCTTCAGACAAATCCAACCTAGTACATTTAACAAGCCCTAGGAAAGAGGAATTCTAGTAACATCATTATGACGGATTTCGATGTCATCAGTTTCTAACGAGTCTGACAAAGGAATAACTCAACGTCTTTTCATGTTTATAGAGTTTGAAAAGACAACGGAAAATAAAACTCTAGCAGTCCCTTTTCGTAGATAGTCCCACAGATCCGAAAAGGTAGAAAACTTTGTCTGAGAGAACCTCCTAGTCGCGATAGGCTAGGGTATTCATTTTTCATAAATAATCTATCCCAGCCCAAAAAGGGGGTAAACGTATACTGAGTAGATATCATTTCGTATCCAATTTAACGAGTTAAAAACGACAAGTTTCTTGGAAATCTTTTAATTTTTAGAGAGTCAGAAAAGAGGTGAAAGGTGACCCCACCTGGAGGAACGAGTGGTATAAAGGGTAGCTACTGGTTTCAGTGATGGTGTAACTTCTCAAAACAAGTAAAGGTTAAGAGGCTGGCTAACAATACCACTCATTGCAGCGGTTCCTCAGGAACGGGTAAAACAACCAAGTGAAGGCATATGATCGACCAAGCAGATAGTGACGATGGAGTGAGAAAAGCAAGGCTCATCTAGAAAAAACAGGTTGATAAAATGGAAATAACAAGAGGTAAAATGGGAATTGTTTCATTTTTACACAAGCTTCAAATAAAAAAACTCTTCTTGAAGTTGGTTTCATTTTTACACAAGCTTGAAACAAAGATAAACTATGCTTGAAACTGGTTTCATTTTTACACAAGCTTGAAATGGAAACAAACTATGCTTGAAAAATTTTGCATGCCCCCAACATGGTGACCCAATTCGAGGTACATGCCCCCCAAGCTTCAATCCATATGAAAGGTATATGGAGTGAAGGTTCAAGTTATGAGATCAAGAAAAAGACTCAACTGGGAGTTTACGAGATATTATCAAAGAATCGAATTGAACAGGAAAGTGTTTCATTGTTTTAACGAGGTTGACACATTAAAAGAACTATCCTCATATGACCTTGTTTGATGGTTTAAGGAGCTTGACACAAGCAGATGAACCATGCTCCGAGGACCTCGTGGCATTTTTTAAGGAGCTTGACACAATAAAATGAACTCTGCTCCAACAACCTTGTTTCATTTTTTAGGGAGCATGACATAAGACAACGAACTCTGCTTTGACAACCTTGTTTCATTTTTTAGGGAGCTTGACACAAGAAAAGGAACTCTACTCTGAACATCTTGCTTCATTTTTTAGGGAGCTTGACACAAGAAAAGGAACCATTCTCTGATAGAACTTGTTTCATGGTTTAAGGAGCTTGACACAAGCAGATGAACCATGCTCCAATAGACCTCATCATAATGAATAAGAATTCATAGCTTCCAAGGGTTGCCCGTCCAATGGAATAAAAACATCTTGGAATTCTGGACCCAATGCCCCCAACACACAATGTACAACAGCACTATCCCTGAATATCAGCACAAGACAGGTAGCCACGTAATTGACATGCGGCGGGGATGACACAACTAGAGGATAAGGACCAAGAAGGGATGATGGTGGACCAGATGTCAAGTTAGGACCAAAGAATGAAAGTTGATCAATGGTCACGATCTGACCTTTGTGTGGAAAACACATCACACGAAAGAGGGAAGAGAAAAGAGCACCCATGACATAAGTATAGTCACACCCCAAGAGTAAATTGAAATCCAAGGGGCCTGGAACAACCATCACATCCATATGGACGGTTTTCCCTCCCAAAGTAACAGGAAAGTTTGGAAGGATCCCTAACAGTTGACTAGTTCCTCTATTAAACGCCAACAGATTCTGCTTAACAGGCATAAGCGACAGTGAACCAAAATCTTTCCAATTAGTTGAGGATAAAATACTAATCGACGTGCCTTCATCTATAATGGTTCCAGGTATGACTAGATGGGAGGCCTGTACCATGATCTCAAAGGGCACATAAGAAGGAGGGCGATAACCTGCGAATTGACCCCAATCAAAGGAAGCGACCAAAATACTTGGAGGGTGTACCATCGAACTGAGATGGTTTTCCCTCAATGTTACCAGAGCAAGAGGAGCGTCTTCCTTGATCTCCATCTCAGGAGTAGGGGGAGAAAATTCTTGAACTACAGGGACAGAAGAAACTTTCTCCAAGTCTGAAGAATCTGAAGCGACAAGAATAACACGAGGGATGTGAGATCCACTCTCAATGGAAAAGACCTGGTGCATCGCAGATGGGGCCAGCTCAACTGATCCCATGACCAATGGTTGTTCAAGGATGGATTCATGATGGTGAATTTCCAAGGGAGCGGGATCAAGTAAGGATGACTCTTGATTGATCATTGAATCAACTGGTGAAGGACTCAAAGAAAGCTGTTTGTAACTAGCTAGAAGGCACGGTGCAAAACAGTCGAGTTTTCCAAAACCCTTTTGGCTTCATCCATATATGGACAAAGGTGAATGGCATGGTGCTCTTTACACAACTTACAGGGATTGGAAAGCTTACCCTACTTCTTAGAATCTTTACCAATACTAGCTGAAGACATGCCCCCAACCTGACTCTCGGAAGCCAAAGGCAGTGACAGATGACCGTTGGACCATACTTCGAGCACCTTGGGAATGCCAAGGAAATATCAAAGAAGATGGTTTCCTTGACACAACATGCAAGGGAACTTAACTTTCCATGGAGGGTTGGAAGGTTCATCGAGAGCAGGTGTTTTAGAAGCAAAAGCTGTAGAATTAGCCTCTCACTTATCTGACTTCTTCTTCTTAGTCTTCTTCTTAGCCACCTGGGTACTAGAATCCAAAATTTCACTAGGTGAAGTAGAAAATGAGGATGAAGAAACAGGCGAAGAAGGGGAGAGGTACACCTTTGAATCAACATGGCATTTCTTAGGTGGAGGAGTGGATGGTATGGCAGCCAGAACACTTGAGACCACAGAGGTTTAAAAAAACCAAACAGACAACCCAACAGTTAACCCTGGGAGGGATAACGTGGCCATATAAGGAGCACCAATATTTCCTAAAGCAGGAAAAGGACTAGGACTCCCTTCAGAGGGGACTCCTTGATTGGAAAACTCTAGAAAAGTTGCCATCGGAAATGACCTTCAAATAAAACACTAAGAACAAAATTCTAACCAGGAATATTTCGTGGGCGATTAATTTTTAAGACACTAAAGCTAAACTCTATTGTTTCATATTTTAAGAGTCGGGATACAAGAAAAAGGTGAATCTATCGCTTTCAGGTTGGACACGAGCTTGAAAGGACAAGAGCTCGATGATCTTTTCAGTTAAAAGAGTCAGTAAAGATCAAAGTGACTACTCTGGTAATCTAGGTAAATGGGTGTACCATATATCCGTGAAATGCTATATACACCTTGGTAAAAATTAAAGAGAAATCAACCAAGGACTTAACGTACGTGTACGTAATATCCCCGAATGTTGTGTTCAGTGTATCACAGGTAAGAGGCGGCAAAATTGGCTTCCTATGGATAAAGGATTTGCAACCTAATGGGGTCTCCCTTCATATACACGATGGTATGGGGAGTGCAACTCCATACTAGTGCTATCTGTAGCCAGATGGCGAGTGACATCTACTAGGCTTAAAGACGCCGTAACATGTCTCTACCTTAGACTACTAGATGTTCTGTTAATGTTTCAATGTTGCCTTACGTTAATTCAGTAAATTTTAAAGTTGATCTTAAATTTAACTTTCAATTTCAAGGCCCTATCAAATTTCGGATCTCATAAAACCTCTAAATGAAAACTACATGCCACAAAATGTCATTTTGTTCAATGAAGAGCTATCTGCGAGAGAGTTGAGAGCTTTCAAATGACAACAAAACGAACACATAAAAACATCCACTACTATTTCCAATGCAAGCTAATGAAACTAGAAAACTTCGCTCTGGAGTTATATAACACGAGCAATGTGAAAGAGCTTTCAATTTTCACTAAGCCAATCAAAATGCAAAAAAAATCGGTTTTGTATTTTTCAATATATTAGAGAAAATCCACTAAATGAATGAAAAACTAATGTAAATGCCAATTCGAGAAATGAAAGAGAGAGAGCTGAAACAAAAAATTTCACTCCATTCAAATGCACACAAACAAGACTCAAACCAATGATGAAATCCCTCAAAGCAAAGAAGAATCTCGAAAGAGACTCAAACAAACCATGTAATCTAGCCTTGGAGTAAAACAAAGCGAAATCAAATGAAAGAAAGGAAAATCACTCAATTAACGCAATGAATCAATAGAATCCAGCAAGATGAATGCAAAGAAGCAAAAATAAAATTGACCGGGCAAGAAAAGACCCAAAACTCCCATGGGAGGCTCAGCACACTGAAGCACCTAGAAGCCCTAGGGCTAGAATGCAAAACGATAGTAAAGGGAAAACAACCAGAGGAAAAGGGCCAAACACAATAAAAAATTATTTCAAGGCACTCAATCAATCAGAAAAATGACAGCAAGACCAAAACTCAAGCTCAGAGAGCCCAAAATCAAGCAAACTCTAACACCAAGTAGAGTTGGCGTGCCTGTTTGGCTATAATATGCACCAAAAAGGCATTGGCGCGGGGTTCTAACTAGCAACAAGCACCAATTGGCGTGATTGTGAGGGGAAAAACCACGCCAATCAATTTTACCCTAGAAAAATGATGAAAATGGACAAACAGAGACTGGATCTAGTCTTCTGGGGGCTGAACAGGGGTTTAACACCAAGGAAGGTGAACCAGAAAAGAAAATAAATCAATGAAAAGCCAAAAAAAAACCCAAAGGAGGAAGGAATAACTCCCACTGAATCCCCAGTGGAGTCAAAAAATTGTTGAGGAGGTAAATCCCCTCTGCGTACAGAGGCAATCCCACTAGCACTAGATTGGGTCTAGCAACAATCAAATCACACAATGACGTTGGTTCCTAGTTACAAGAAAGACAAAGACCGCGATAAGTAGCCTACCTCAAATCCCACGCTGTTGTTGTTGATGAAGAAGTGGTGCTCCTCGTCCCTAGCTTGATAGAACACAATCCTTTCGTTCGTCACGTCTAGACACCTGTACACACATAGAGAGAAACGACGAAATACAACGTAATACTTAAAGCATGTAACTATATATCAGTCAGAGAAGATATAATTCATTGCATCACATACAAGAGTAAACACAAGAATGGAACCAAAATCAGAGTCGCTTATATTATAAATGAAAAAAGGAAGATTAGAACCAAATGCTCTGACGCTATGATCTTCCTTCAGCATGGCTTGTAGTGGAGCATGTCTCAACAAGGCTTGTCAGGAATCTGGATGAAGCTCTCTCTCTTACGGGGTTCTCTTCGGCTCTGCTCTCAATAGTTTCCCAGTTATAGTTTCCTTCCTACTAGTTTAGCTAGCTAGAAAATGGAGAGGGAAAACTTTTATTAATGGAGGAAGGGAATTTGGGATTTTTATAATCATGGGATAGGACCTATCTCTTAGGAAGGCTCCATGAGAGGTGGAAAATCACATCCTATACATGGAGATCCGGAGCCAAACCACTCAACTTCTTTTGATGATTCATTCCGTAGTTTGTTAGAATCAAACTTCTGCCATTTATTTTTTAAAAACATCCCTTAATAAGCTTGGCACGTGTGAAACACAGGGACAGAGCGCCAGCTGGCATGCCCTCTAGTGTGGATTTCCCCCATTTGCGCGAGGGATGAACTGGCTAGTCTCACCAAGGCTAAAAAATCTGTTTTTAGGGTTTTTCAGAGGAAATGTTATTTAGGAGAATGTTTGTCCTTATGCAGGAGGATTCCATGAAGGTGTTTTTAGGACATTTTACTATTCACAGATCACAATAATATTCCTCCAATGTATGGGACGAGGGATTGCAGGGACGGTGAAAAAATGTTGTGTAACAGTACAAGGACATATTCACCTCACCCGAAAGGGTTCCTCTGCATTGTCAGGTTGAGAACCCAATTGATTTGACCCCAGTTGCATCACTACCCAATGGATTAATCTATCGCCGCTCTGTTCTAGAAAATGATGAAATGGAGAGGCAGATTCAGGAGCTGTTGTAGAAAGGTCACATCCATCCAAGTTCATCGCCCTATGGGAACCTGGTCATGTTGGTACATAAGAAGGATGTGACTTGGAGACTCTGTATTGACTATCGGGTGCTGAAAAAGATCATTGTACAGAATAGGTACCCAATCCCATAGATTAATGACCTTCTAGACCAACTCAAAGGTGAAAAATATTTCAGCAAGAATGACTTGAAGTCTGGGTATCACCAGGTACCAATCGAACCCTCCGATGTGTGGAAGACTTCCTTCAAATCCATTGAGGTCCTTTTTGAATGGCTAGTCATGCCTTTTGGGTTGAATAATGCTACCACAACCTTCATGAGGTTGATGGATGACATCTTGTGGCAATTCACCAACTCATTTTTAGTGGTGTACTTGGATGACATTCTGATCTTCAGCCAGACTTGGGAAGAGCGAAAGAGAAATTATTTTTGTCGGAATCTGAACAGAAGGCATTCGTAGAATTGAAACATCGCCTCGGTTCTACCCCAGTGCTCATATTAACAAACTTGCAACAACCACTTGAGATTGAGACAGATGCCTTTGACTATGCTATTGGGGCAGTTCTTACTGAATAGGGGCATCCAATGGCATATCACAATGTGACATTGTCCGACACAGTTTGCAACTATCCAACTTATGAAAAAGAAATGTATTCCATTATGTATGCTTGTCGAAAATGGAAGCATTAAATTTCGGGGAAGGAAATAATCATCCACACAGACCACCGACCCCTATAGTTCATACTGACACAAGGGAAGTTATACGATGATCACCATCAAAAGTGGTCCACATATCTGCAACAATTTTAGTTGAACATCAAGTACAAGAAGGGTAGCTCCAATAATGTTGTAGACTACCTCGGCCAACCACCAATCGTGGCACTAACCACCATTCTCAACTCTTGTGGGTGTGAGACTTAGGATTGGCTGCTTCTCTACAAGAGCGATCCAAAATTCAGCCACACATACAAGGCACTCTTGGGGGGTATGCAAGTTTCAAATTTTCACCTCCAAGATGCACTATTATGTCACATGGGACACCGTTTTGTTCCTTCTAGCGAGCGTTACAAGATGATATGGGAAGCACACTACAGTCGAGTCTCTAGGAATTTTGGGGTCGAGAAAATAGTGGTAGTACTATAGAAGTATTTATGTTATCCAAACCTTGGACAAGATGTTGAAAAGTACATCAGATCCTGCACTTATTGCACCATTGCCAAACCGACCATCAAGAAGCACAACCTCTATACTCCTCTACCTACCCCTAGTCAACCTTGGGAATCCATATCTATGGATTACATGTCAGGTATTTCTTCTACTAGGCATGGAAATGACTGTGTTTTCATGGTCATCGAGAGATTCTAGAAGATGGTCACTATGGCGGCCTGCAAGAAGAATATCACAGCAGAAGCCACTACTAGACTTTTCTTTGAATGAGTGTGGGCGCACTTTGGGATCCCACAGTTTATCATTTTAGATTGAGATAGAAGGTTCCTCATCACATTTTTTTCCAACCTCTGGTCAATGCTGGACACCAAGCTCACCAATTCCACAACTTTCCATCCCCAAACTGATGGCCAAACAGAGGTCGTCAACAGGATGATTGTACACATTTTGTGCATGTAAAATTCAAATCATCCACACACCTAGGATGATATCCTCCCCTGTGTACAACATAGTTATAACTAATCTCTCCACATCTCAATCGGCCATAGCCCCTTTCAGGTGGGCTTGGGATTCCAGCCACTATATCCCATTGACGTAGCCATACCATTTGCGGCTACTCAGGCCGATTTGGCTCATGTCCAGTCTGAAGTTGAAAAAGTGAACAACTTCATCGAGTGCATTCAGCACATCCGCTAATAGGTTCATGACATATTGGACAGAGCCAATGCTAAGTACAAGAAATGACATGGTCAACATCAAGTGCCACACAAATTCTAGGTGGGTGACAAAGTGTGGCTACATTTTCAAAAGGAGCGTCGCATTGGGCACCACCGCAAGCTTCGTCTGCTCCTATATTGGAAGTACACCATCACCAAGGCTATAGGGAATAATGCCTTCAAGCTCAGTATTCCACCATTCCTTAGTCTACATTGAGTATTCAATGTGCACCACCTTCGTCCCTACTTCCCACCTCTACTGGACACCTCTGACATTGTAGAACAACTCACACCAACAGAGTTAAACCCAAACTGCATGGAACAGGCCACCCTATATTATATCATTGACATGAAAATCAAGAAAACTCACCAACATAAGATCCAACTTTATCAAGTTGTCAATGTTGGCCAACTCTTGCACCAAGGAAAATGGTTCACCAGGGACCAAGTTCAGTAGAATTTTCCTCATCTCATGGAGGAACTCAATGCAATGGGGTCCATTGCTTTATAATGGGGGAGGAATGATATAGGTAAATATTGGTTGCCACCCCCCTATTCCACTTTGGGCCCCACCATTTTCTCTTTCAGTTTTTTAGTTTCAACACAAATTATTATTTTTAGTAGTTGTTTGGGTCTTGACCTCCCGGAGCTATTTTGAGGCCCTAAACGACATTTCTTTTGCAAAACGGGGAGCACCTTCAGTCCATGGACTAATATTTCTTACATTATAAGTTGTAATCCTCATATATATATTTCTAATGAGGGATGGTGCACATCAAACGAAGATCATATGCCAAAGTTATGTCCCCGGGAAGTTGAAACACCAATTTACCCAAACAGGGCCCATAGTTTTGGTGCTTCATCTCCTAGGGTCAGGGTTTTTGATTTTTATGGCTTTCGATTGTTTCCAAATAACAAATAGGCCCTCAAGCCTCATTGTAACATAGTTCATAGGCCTGTAGCTAGCACATCTCTTCTCAAAGATAACTACTAGCGCCCTAGCTAGTTTATTTCCATTCTATCTGTAAGAAATTTTCAGTTCTTTGATATTAATGAAATGAAGTGATATTTCTGATGCATCTTTGTATTTATGGTTATATGTGTATTTTTTTGCATTCCTACATAAATCTGAATCACAAAGGAACTTGAGAAGATAGATTTTGAGCTGAAGGAGGATGAGGTAGACTCTACGACAAAACAAGATTCAGAAGAGGAAGAGCCACAAACTCCATTTGTGATAAGATGAGTTCGAGAAAGAAGGAAACCAGAAAGGTATAGTCCATCTACTTTTTGTTCAATTTTTTTTTTAATTATCAGTGATGATGATCCTAGAACTTTAAGGGAGGCAATAAATTCAAAGGATGGAAAACTCTTGAAGGATTCCATGGTTGATGAAATGGCATCCTTGCACAAAAATGAGGCATGGGATCTGGTGGAGTTGACAGATAGAAGGAAGCCCATCAGGAGAAAATGGGTGTTTAATAAAAAGATGAATGTAGAAGGCAAGGTGGAGAAATACAAAGCTCAGTTGGTAGCAAAATGTAATGTTCCAAAAGGGGAAGAATAAGCTCAGTAGGGAATATATTAAGATATTCCACTATGGGTTCACAAGAATATGGAAACACACCAGAAATTCTAGGCTAGAGATAGACTGAAGGGGATTTTAATGGATGTGTTTCCTCTAAAGAGAGGGTTATATCCGAAGGCTACCTGGCCCATTTCAGAATCCGTCTATAGAAAATAAGTGTAACATAGAAAGGGTGAAAATAACACACTCTTATTGGATTTTGCAACCCTTGGGATCCTTAGATCTTTAGATCTAAATAATGGATCCAAAAGAGGAGCGAAAACCAAACCGGCAAGGAGTGAGAAATTCCACATTCAGGAAAATATAGAGACCCTCTTCCGGGTGGTCACAAGACACCCTCCCTGAGAGGAATCTCTCAAATTCACTAGATCCTTGTAGATCTAAAACACCACTTGCTACTACTCAAGCAGCTGCAAAACCCTCAACAGGATCAGTGCTGCTAATAGAGATGGAGCTTGGTCTCCAACCAGATAGTGGCTCAATCTAGCACATTTCCCTCCAAGGGCTAATCAAGGAAGGATGGAGGATTACTAAACAAGAAATCCTCTCTTTCTCTTGCTAAATAGCGTAGAGAAATGGAGTTTACTTAGCAAGCTTAGAAAATGAAATATTATCAACAACCTCTCCATGAGCCTTCTCCTCCTTTTTATAAAATTAGAGTCTCTTGTCAAACCCTAAACCACTTCATCTTTTGGCTCCTTTCACACTTGGAAACCCCTTCTAGAATAGTGTAGTCCATCAAGGAGGTTCAATGAACTTAGACAGTGCTGGTGACTTGGTCAAATAGGATCTCCTTTGGTGGTCTTGGCCCTTTCACACCTACAAGATTTTATTCAAATGGCCTAAATATGTCTCTTTTCACATAGGCACTGATTTATTCTTGATTTGCAAGATAATTAGACATCCTCCTTTATAATTTATTCATTAATCATGAAATACAAAATAAATAGGGAAAAATTAATGTTCAAATTAGCTGAAGCTAATTTAGGAACATTACAGTCTCCCCCTCCCAAATGTTTCTTGTCCTCAAGCAATTGCAAGGGTGCTGAAAAACTTCCCCTTCTTCTCTTGTGGCCTCCTCATCAAATAGTATCCTCCGTTGCTCTGAATTTTCTACAATATCTTTTTCTTCCCAACTATCCTTCCTTAATATGAAATTTTTCCCTTGAAGAATAAACCCAAAGGCTCTTATCATGAAGAAATGGAAGGGTGTTGTGGAAACCTTCTTGTTGATCCATGGCCTCCTCAAGATAGAAGTGATGAAAATCATGGGATTTTCCATGATCCATGAAATATTCCCATTTCCATGCTATCATAAAAATGAAGTGGATCACCTCCGAGCTTGGAAATCCATAGAAATATCCTCCCCAACACATGTGAAGGGCATGTCACCAGCAAACATATGACTCACTTTACAAAGAGACAAGTGATCTATCATAGTGGCCATACAAAGTCTCATGCTCCCATGGAAGCATGAAATGAAAAAATAATGGGGAACTCCTTCCCCCAAGGGCACATTCAATAAGTGTTCCTCTCCTCCAACTATGCTTCCAACAAAGATAAGGACATCTTCATCTTGCGGGATCATGATTAGAATCATGCTAGCTGCCATGTGTGATAGATGAGAAGGAATATGTTCCCTCGTGTGCAACCAGCACAGTTTTATCCTTAACTTCCATAGGATAAAATATGACAAGTGCCTCCCCCAATACTTGTTTACTACCTCAGGTCTTCGGAATGCTTGGAGAATTTACATCATGTTTGGTGTAAAAGAATCACACCATGAGGAATATAATAGCTTTCCAAGGTTCTCCATGGAATGAACTGCATTAACATAGCTCATGGCCTTGAGTGGCCCATGAAACCCATCATACTTAGTGCCCCATCTTGGCACAATATCTTGCAAATGAATGCTAGAAAAATATAAGCATATAGGAGATACATTATAATGCTCAAAAGTAGAAGCCTCTCTATATGCTTGTTTTACATTAGTGGGGTAACTCATGGATGAGTTCCCTCTCACACTCAAAGAATAAGGAGGTGTGAATGGTGGCTCCTCCCAAGAGCTATGTTCCTCCTCCAAGTAATCCATGCACATCTTCATATGAGAGTACACATATTCCTTGAAACCTTCCCATATGAAACCGCCCAAGAGAGTATGATATGCTTTGACAAAACCAGTGGGTTTGGAAAACAGGATTTCATAGATGCCATCAAATAGTCCCTCCTTGAGTTTGGAGTCACTAACCAAAAGAATAAGATTATAGAAATAGATAACTCCATCTACGATATTGAACCTCTCATCCTTTACTTCCCCTTCAAGAACCCCCCATGTGAAAAGGTCCTTGGAGTATTCCATCATGAGTTGGGAATCCCAACAAGGATCCAATCTCTCTAAGAATGACAGTGCCATAGAGGTCTAAAATGCAGCCCCTGTCTTCTCATGGCTCCCATATTTGACATCCTTGATATCAAAATCACATGTTGGAGAATCAAAATCTTCCATTTTCTACCCCATTTGTAGTTTTTCTTGCACAAGACAATATTGGAGCATATGGAAATTGACTTCCCCTCCGAAAGTCCTTGCCTTCCAAAAATTCCTCCTTTTGGCCCATACATATAAGAGGGTTAGGATCCTTTTGCTATCTTTAGAAATATTCTTTGTGAATGAAGAGATCGTGGGCTTCCCCAAAGATATGGACTGGCTATGTGTCCTCATGCTCATGCCATCATAGATCTCTGATTTCTCCTCTCTCATTGCAGATATCTGAGTGGGAGTTAGCAATGCCCCTTTGAGGAAATTGCTCATCTCTCTTCTGAATTAATGAGAGATTATCTGCACTATGCTAGCTTCTCCCAAGGCTCCCTCCTTAGCCAAGTATGTATATGCTTCCCATAGTTGAGAGAACACTTTATATTTCCTCCTATCAAGAGGTGCTACTAGTAGAGTACCTCCTTGCAAAGAAGTGTCAAGGCATAGAGTAGGATGTGGATGTAGGTAGGCAGATTTGTCCCTACCTTCAGTGCATAAGTCCTCTTTCCTTATTTGTGCTTCCAAGCTCTGAAGTAGAGAAGGTTATTTTCTCCATCTTGTGATGCCCTTCCTCCTCTTTCCTTCCTTATATCTCCAATATCTCATCATTTGACAATGATGGTACATGTTGCTCATGTATTGTATCCAGAGATCTATGTGTGAGATCTTGTGGAACTCCTTGCAAGAGTGTGAGAGTTTCCTCCCTTGGAGCAAGTAATCCAACTTCTTCTTCATGAGGTGCTTGAGGTGCCTTCGAGGTGACTGCATTATCATCTCCTACTTTCTCCTCCTCCTCTACCACAACTGAAGTCATTTCATCTTCAGTAAGAGAGCTTGGATCTTGGCCCTCTATTGAAGGAGAAACCTTCATGCTTTCTTATTGAGATGAGGACTCTTCACCAAATGGAGATATTTCCCTTAGAAATGCATCAATCAAGCTCACACCTTCTTTTCCCCCCTTCATGAAGGAATCACTGGAAAAATGTTGAAGCTCTAGTGATATGGTTGAGTGCACATATCCATGAGACGAGGATTCAAGATGTTCCTCATGCACAAATCTTGTAGATCTGATTCGAAGATCTTCTTTTTTAAACTCCTTGGGAGATTCACTACTTCTTCTCTTTTATTATTACACATCCTCCTTGGGAAGGCTCTTCTTAGATCTGAAAATAGAGGATATTAGACTCATATTTTTCATTCAACCCTTGCTCTTTATATACAACCCTTTGGCTTGGAGGCACAGGCTGAGCCAAAGATCTTGCTCTGATACCACTGTAATGTTCCAAATGGGGAATAATAAGCTCAGGAGGGAATATCTTAAGATATTCCACTATGGGTTCACAAAAATATGGAAACACACCAACAATTATAAACCAGAGATATATTGACGGGGCTTTTACTGGATGTGTCACCTCTAAAGAGAGGGTTAGATCTAGAAACTACCTGGCCCATTTCAGACTCTATTTATAGAAAATAAGTGTAACATAGAAAGGGTGAAAATAACACAATCCTATTGGAATTTTCAGCCCATATCATCCTTATATATTCATATCTAAATAATGGATCTAAAAGAAGAGAAAAAACCAAACCGACAAGGAGTGGGAAATTCCACTTTCAGGAATATCTCCAATAGGCTCAAGGGAGATGTTGTATAAGAAAACTAGTGCAAAAATAATGCAGAACGGGGTTTTGATCCCCTAGATTAGGTTGTTTGGGACCTTTGTGCTGAATTTTAGCAAAAAAAATGAGTTTAGAGACCTTAAACAGATCTCCCACAAACAACACTAGCTGAAAATCAGCCAAGGAGAGAGCTGAAATGTAAGAGAAACCCCTCTTCAGGAATTGCACAGTTTCTACTGTAAGGCACTAGAGATCAGCCATTAAAATTATGGTTCAGTATAGCAGCAGCAAATAAGAATTACAATGGATTTCCTTAAGAAGTACAATAAATTACATGAGGCAAAGTGCAAGAATTCTTCATAAATAGAAGCTGCAAAGCATGTAAACGTTGCAGAAATGAATGAACAAAATTTTATTTGATGTGCTTCAGTAGTTAGATATTAGAACTCATATCTACAATATATATATGGCTGAAAAATCAGATCCATACCAGATCTGGAAAATACATAGCCTTCTTAACAAGATCCCCTTGGGGTTTTAACCAAATATTGCATAATAAGGTGTAGATCTAACTTTTTATACACAGAACTTCCGAAAGCTTCAAAAATTTCATGAATATGATTTTGTTTATAATACATATCATATTTGAACAATATATATCAGCAAGCTACTCTATAAATATTCAAGGTGAGAGGCAAGCCTTACCTTTTACAATGAGAGATCCAATTAGCAGAAGAAAAAGTACATGAAAATAATGCAGTTCCCTAAGGAGACAGCATTGTAGCTTGAACATAATATTACAACAGATAAAATATGCAGATCTGAAATCAAAATATAATATAGAACCTCTTCCGGGTGGTCACAAGACACCCTCCCTAAGAGGAATCTCTCAAAATCACTAGATCCTTGCAGATCTAAAACACCATTTGCTACTACTCAAGAAATTGTAAAACCCTCAACAGGATCAACACTGCTAGTAGATATGGAGCTTGGTCTCCAACCAGGTAGTGGCTCAATCTAGCACATTTCCCTCCAAGGGCTAATCAAGGAATGATGGAGGATTCCTAAACAGGAAATCCTCTCTTTCTCTTGCTAAACAACGCAGAGAAATGGAGTTGCCTTAGCAAGCTCAGAAAATGAAATATGATCAACAACCTCTCCATGAGCCTTCTCCTCCTTTTTATAAGATTGGAGTCTCTTGGAAAACCCTAAACCACTTCATCTTTTGGCTCCTTTCACACTTGGAAACCCCTTCTAGAACAACGCAATCCATCAAAGAGGTTCAATGAACCTAGACAGCGTTGGTGACTTGGTCAAATATGATCTCCTTTGGTTATCTTGGCCCTTTCACACGTGCAAGATTTTATTCAAATGGCCTAAATATGTCTCTTTTCACATAAGAACTGATTTATTCTTGATTTTTAAGAGAACTAGACATCCTCCTTTACAATTTATTCATTACTCATGAAATACTAAATAAATAGGGAAAAATTAATGTTCAAATTAGCTCAAGCTAATTTAGGAACATTACACAAAAGGTTATTCCCAAGTGTCGAGAATTGATTTTGGTTATATCTTTTCTCTTGTTTCCAAGGTTGTTTCTATTAGATCACTTTTATCTGTAGCTGCTGCATTGGACTTTTAGGTAAAACATATGGATGTGAAGACAACATTTCTTCACAGTGATATGGAAGAGAAGATCTACTTGAAGCAACCTAAAGGCTTCACGGTGAAGGGTAAGAAATAACTGGTATGCAGGTTAAAAATGTCTATGTATTGATTAAAACAATCACCAAGGATGTGGTATCAGAAATTTGATACCTATATACGGGGACTTGGCTTTACCAAAATCAAAGAGGATCACTGTGTGTATTTTAAATTAATTGGTTAGCGTGTTATTTTTTTGTTCTTGTATGTGGATGATATGTTGTTGGTTGGAAATGACAAAGAAATTGTCCAAGACTTTAAGACCCAATTGTTCTCCAAATTCGACATCAAGGATCTTGGTGCTGCAAACTATATTTTGGGCATTGAAATTAAGAGAGATCGAGAAAACAGGAAGCTATGGTTAAACCAAAGGAAGTATGTTGAGACGATATTCAATAGGTTCAATATGCAGGATAGTAAACCAGTGAAGGTTCATATTCCTGAACGTGTAAATATATCTGCTAAATAGTTTCCCAATACACGAGATGAAGAGGAGGATATGTCCTGTGTTCCATATGCAAGTGTAGTGGGTAGCCTGATGTAGGAAATGGTTTGTACTAGACTAGACATTTCAAATTCAGTGGGAGTATTGATTTGGTTTGCGTCAAAACCATGGAAAGAGAATTTGGCAGCAGTGAAGAGGGTTTTCAGATATTTGCGTGGCACTATTGATTATGGTTTGTGCTACCGGGGAAGCCTGGGATTGGAGAGATTTTTGGACATCCATGGTTTTGTTGATGTAGACTGGGCTAGAGATGTGGAGCAAAGAAGATCTATAGGTGGGTATTTTTTTAACCTATTTGGAGGTGTAGTCATTTCGATGAGTAAAATACTATATGTAGTGGCTCTTTCAACTACAGAGGAAAAATACATGGCAGCCACTCATGTAAGAAAGGAAGCATTTTTTTTGCAGGGATTGTGTTCAAGTATGGGGTTGGTGCAGCAAGCTATAAGGATAGACTGTGATAGGAAAATTAAAATTTTCTTGGCTAAGAACCCTGATTATCATTCAAAGACAAAGCACATTGATGTTCAATAACACTTTGTGAGAGATATGGTTGAGGATAAAAATGTGTTGCTAGTAAAGGTTGGCACTTTGAATAATGTTGCAGATGCATTGATGAAAACTATGAGCACTCAGAATTTCTCTTGGTGTAGAGAAACAATGGGTGTTATAGGGGTGGACTAATGACTAATCTTTGTTGTGGTCCCTTTCGGAAAGAAAAAAACAAGTGGGAGAATGTTTGGTATGTGTTATATTCTTTTCACGAATAGTCGCACACATGGGGGGAGGGGGGTGACAATGCCCCTTATTCGTTGTGACAGGGCCAGTGTGGGGGAGGCAATCCCCACTATCTAGGAGTTTGCAGGGGACGGGTAGCACCTTGCATGAGGTTCAAGGCAACGACTCGATAAATTTTTTTTTGGGCCATATTTTAGGTGGGCGGACCTGCCTATGGTTTTGTGCATGGGTTTGCACATGGTTTTTGGGCATGATGGTTTTCAGCCCCTGGTATTTTGTAGATCTGGTCAAGGGAACTATGGTTATATTCTAATCCAGAGTTAATGAATTGGGTTTTAAGAATGATTCTTCATGTATATATATGTGTTGTAACACTAAAAGGAACATAATGAAAAATCAAGCTGGTAGTCCTAATTTGGGATTGAGGAGAACAATATTTGTGTACATATGGTTTATGTTTTATGCTCTCACTATTGTTTATTTTATGTTTTTAAGAATTTGTTTGTAGATAATTTTTTTAAAAGGTTCAAACCTACATGGGGTCCTCTTTACCTTTAAGAATTTAGGAGGAAGGTGGTAATATGTAATATCCCTAGTTTCTATGCTTTTATTAGACATTTGAACAAGTCCAGAAGGGTACAGTGGACCCCAATGGAAAAAAATTGTGTGGATTTATTTTATTATTTCAAGTTAATAAAAGAGAATGGAAATTAATGTGTAAAGACTAGATTATGACTAGAGACCTGGAAACCAAATCCATGAGGATGGATAAGGTTGCAAGACTTTCCCAGACTTCCAAAAAAATCCTTGGAAGAAATAAATTAAATACTAAATTTATATTGGAGATAAAAATCTAAATATTTATCCTAGTAAAGAGGAAATTACTGGGAAGAGGTAGAATAAATCTAGAAAGTAGAAAATCTAGCTTTAAATTACCTTTGTGGAAGAAACAGAGGGAAATCCTAGACACACAAGAAAGCAACATCCTGGTTTAACTGGACGCAGTTAAGGGAAACAAGCTAAGGGGAAAGAAATCTTAAATAAGCTAATTCAATATAGAAAAAGGGTTTTCTATTACTAGAGAAAAGGATCTGTTCTCGGGGGTGAATTGTGGAGAAGGAGCTCTAAGGTTAGGTGGAACTGAGTCTACCTTAAGTGGTATGCAGAGTTAACTTAACTTGTTTTAGATTATATGTTATTTATGTTATGAGTTTATGATAAGGTAAAGTAGTATAGATCATATTAAATTCTGAATATGGATATGTGTTTATGTTGTTGAATTAAGATGAATTAGAAAAAAAATTGGAAGGTATGTAGATTGAGCATAAATGACTATAATGAACATAGTCTATCTTGTGTTGTTTTACATACATCATTCTATAGAGGACCAACTCGCAGAATGTCTAAACCCAATATCAGGTTTACATCTGAAGTTAGATACCTCACAGGAAACTTGTATTTCGTTAATGAATCTTCTTTAGTTTTATATTATCAAACTATACATGTCATCCTGAAATAAACCCTAAACAAAAATAAATGTGCATGACTGATAAATGAAAATGCAGTATAGTTAAGCAATTTATGTACTGTAGTATATATGCATGACTGATAAATGGAATTACATCATGATTAAGAAATTTCTATACTGTAGTATACTTGATAAAGATAAAACACGAATTATGAATTTTTGGATAGAACAATACATATGTATATGTTGAGTATGTATTCTACTTTAGAACTGAAAAGTAAAATTATAAATTTGAAACGAAAATACTAACTTCAAATTCCAATAATATCTTCTTAGAAATGAAATATTTATAAACTAAATAATCAATTATTTCCCAGTGATAAGTCTAATTAGTTACATCTTTAGAGATGTTCTCAGTTCACTAAAACTTTACAGTTTCAACAAGAAGTGTTTATAATCAAAGTACACAGAGGGAACTCAACCCTTTATAAATAAAACTATGATGTATCTCGACAACTAAATTTAGAGTGCATGGGAGACAGCCCAACAAGAATCGTATCCACCTGTACAAAAATAGTCCCCATATCATGAAAATAATACAAAAAGTGCGGATTTATATCAATTCTGAAGGTAGCTGACGTATAGTGATACCTTCCAAAGAATATGTTGAAACTTAGATTTGAAAAAATGAATGTTGAAACATATTTGATATATAAGAGAAATAAAATATGAATGCGAGAGCATAAAACTTAATACCTTGGTAAGATTCAGTTCCACGTTAATTTCTACACCCAGAAAAGAGATTAGAATTAATTCGTGTATTGGATACAAAAGCTCAAGTAAATTTTTCATAATTTAATATAACAGAAACAACATATATGCTAATTATCTAGAAGTGGATAGACTGTAAACCGAGATATTTGTTATCCCTGTACAATAAATGAACCAACCTTTCAACTATTCAACTAGAAAGTAAACACAATGGTTTCAGCTATCTATACATAAGAAATGATACAAAATGATAAAAGGAGAGACATGGTGAGGAATAGCAGAGGAAAAATATAAACTCTAGTTATTCAAATGAAACTGCCAAGATGAAATCTCTGTGATGCGAACATGTATAATTCTGGCAAGAAAACCCTCAATTGATTTTGAAACAAAAAGAAAAACAAGAGAATGTAGAGTTTAACGAATTATTCGGAATTGTGAACCAATAACTGAGACTTCAAAAATTGCAAATGCAGATATTGACGGGTAAATTAGCAATTAGGGTTTTAAGAAACTTACCAAGAGAATAGTTTTCATCACACAAAACGCCAAGAGATGACAAGAGGCTATCCAAAATTCCATCTCCATTTTTGGGAAAACACTATTAGTATTAATAACTTACAGAAGGATCTATCTAAATTTTAATAAAAAAAATTCTGAACTTTGTTGAAAATTTGTAAAATAGAAAAGAACTTGAAATTTTGGAATGAGCCCAGACAAGAAAACTATGTGAGAATAGTTGTATAATTTTATATAGTTATAATAAAACCCAACATTCTTGGTACTAGGAACACAGACCCGAACCAATTCATAATGAGGATTTCATGAATTACTAACACAGTGCACTAGCAAAAGAAAATGAAAATATGAGAGGTAAGATTTATCAAACGCTGCCGGTTTAGTGCCAAAACTAGGATATGAATTTCACAGTTTATTCAGTTTACAAAATTATAGAAATATGGAGGAAATGAATTTACAAAACATAAAGGTAGACATATGGATAAAATGCAAAGCTAAAAAGAAAAAATATTAATAAATCAAAATATTATTCAGAAATAAATGGGTATACACTATATCGTTCTGGTAGGAACACAAGAGTTCATAAGAAGCCAAACTCAAAATTTACAACTAGAAATTAAAACCCTAGTTCATAACAGTAGTGAAGGGAAAATACCACGTAAATATAGATGTCTTACCTGCGAATTTGAAGAATGAAATCTTGGCATGTAACTGTGGAACACCTCTTCATACCAACAACATTATTCTCGTGTCCATAGTTCAAACGAAATTGCAGAGAAGTAATACGAGAATATGGAAATATATATAACACATAGTGAAATACACTCACAATAGAGAAAAATGACAAATTAAACTGAGCCTCTGTCTAACTTGTAAACTTTTATGGAGCCATTGAAACCTAACCTAAAAGTGATCAGAACCATGCAAGTGTCATCCATCAGGAGTGGTTTGGAAGTTCCTATGGCTCAAAGAATGTTCTACAAGGCCATGTGACTCAGTACTACAATGTTTAATACAAACATATCCCAATTTTTCCTATGCAAAGTTGTTTTGTATGCCAGATGATATGAAAAGTACAAATGAATGTGATGGATTGGAGGTACTAAACCTCAAAGGTAAAATAGTTCATAAATACTGAAAAGTTCATTTATGATCAGGACTATTAGAAAAATGAACCAAATCAACTTAATATATTTTCTCAAAAATTGTGTTGATACTTAAATAATCAATGATCCACATTGGCATGGTAATTCCACGTAGTTTGGATTATATAATCACTTTGATGTCAACAAAATTATTTAATATTAGTCTAGTTCATAAAGTAAAGGTTAATGAATTGGGTTCGTAAGAGTAGTATGTGATAAGAAGTAAATGTATAGGGACGTGATGCAAAAATTAAGAGGATACAAAAATACATAAGAGATTCATCATAAGTTGGTGATGCAAATGTCAATAAGGGTGTTGTGGATTATAATAAATAGTAAGTATATACATATACTATGTTGGTCCTAAAGGTGATAAGATAAAAAGTGAGGTTAATCTTGAGTGATGTAAAGTACCTCTTCTAACGAATGAAGGGAGATATAAATTCCTCATAGTACTTATAAGTTAATATCTAGCTTGAAAAGGTCAGGTGAATGTAATTCTATACCCAAAAATATTAAAGTTTTGAAGAACTAATATCAAGTTGACAAATAATATTCATAGTTAAGACGAAACCTTAACTATATAATCACAATCTATTGTGAAGGTTAGTAAGGAGAGTATACTACACTAGAAATCGAATTGAGACTTTATAAGTTGAATATCAATCTTTAGTGTCATGAAATTAAAATAAGTTCATATAAGTGTAAAAGAAAATAATTTTTATGGAATATATAATGCCATCATATGATGAACAGAAACCTGACAATCTGTGGAAAGAAGTAGTAATGTTATATTTAAAAAAAAAAAAAAAAGGGAGATGATACAAATGGTATCAGATCCCATGTGAAAAAACTAGGCAATAATGTGTGCTCACACCAGAGAATTTCTGTTGGTGTAAATTTTTGTTAAATTTAATTTTCACTAATGTTTAATTTCATGTACACTGGAACCATGCTGAAGCATACAACTGCAAACCATGAGTGAAGGGGATGAGTTTTATGTGGATCTGGGTGGTGGAAAAAATCCAACAGATCCAAATGCTCCATTGATTTCTATGATGCATCGAATTCAAAGAGAAATGATGCAACTGAAAAAACACAATGAAAGGCTATCTTTAGCTAGTGAAGAGCAAGACTAGATAATAAGAGATTTTACCTCCCAAAACAATCACGAAGGTGGAGGTTCTAGAAAAAGGATAAGAGGAACTGTAAATCACTCAAAGAGTCTGAGGAAGATGATGCCTCTAGAAAAAAACTTAGGAGGAATAAGGAATTACAGGGTGAATTACAGAAAATCAAGCCTCCCTCCTATGATGGAGAGAAGGAGGAAGATGCAGACACTTAGCTTCTAAACATGATAAACTAATTTCAAGTGTATGAATATGAAAGTAACTTGAGGGCCAGGCTGGCTATCTATGAATTGCAAGGAAAGGCTACCTTATGGTGGGAAGAAACCAAGATGGTTCGTGTCATAGATGAGAAAACTGTCACTTGGGAGGATTTCCAAATAAAATTCAAACATAGATATCTAAATGAGTGCTATTATAATGATAAAGCCAAAGAGTTTCATGAGCTTAGGTTGGGACAACTTTCTATTGATGAGTTTGTAACCAAATTTACCAATTTTCTTCGCTATGTACCATATATAAGGGAGGAGAAGGCAAAGGTAAAATGCTTCTTAAATTGTCTACCTACTATATACAAGGATAAGATATAGTTTGATAATCCCAAGACCATGGATGAAGTGGTGCACAAGGCGAGACTGTGTTACCAATAATTCAAAGGCAGAAATGAACAAGCAAACAATTAGCAGAACAAAGAGAAGGGTGGCTCTAGTGGGAAAAGAAAAAAATAGCATACTTAAAGAACTTTGGGAGAAATCACCAAAGAAATAAGTTCACCAAAACTGGAGAAAATCAACCAACTTAATCACAAACATGGTCCAAAAATATTAATGGAAACAATAAGAGAGAAGGAATTGTTAAAATAAGGGAACATCTAAAGTTTTGGGGTTGTGGAGAGCCTCATTTACTGAGAGACTATCCACACAGAAACATTCAGACCATATAAGTGCTGAGAGAAGAAACTATTGTAAATTATGTCACAAGAAACATCCCCAAAATTAGTGCTTCCCTGGAATATCGTCAAGTTTAACACCAGTCTACGATGGTTGAAGTAGAAGGTATGATTGTGGAACAACCTATTTCTATTTTAATAGATCCAGATGCATCTTTAGGTTACATAAGTCTTCAAATGGTAGAAAAATGAAAATTAAAATCAGAGAAATTTTAGCATTCATGGCTTGTTTAGTTAGCTACTGGGACAAAAAGGAAAGTAACTCACAAATTACCCCAGACAACCATAAATCTAAATGGGTACAAAACTGAACTAAATATCAATATTCTACCTTTATGGTCCTATGATGTATTGGTAGGAATGGACTAGTTAAAAAACAGAAATTTGTGTTGAATTGCTTAGACAAAACAATACATTGCATAAATGGGGAAGGAAAACCTGTGATAGTGAAAGGCAAACCCAAACCCATATTTGTGAGACAAATTTCAGCACTTCAATTGAAAATAATTGCAAGAAAAGGTTTTCAAGTGTATTTGGTGCAAGTAGAAGAAGTGGGACAGCAACCTCAAGATGATATTTTAGAAAAATTACCAGTCATTCGAGAGTTCAAGGATGTGTTCCCAAATGAAATTCCTCATTCCCTCTAAGAGAGAAATTGACTTCTCAATTGACTTAGTACCAGGAGCAACACCATTTTCTAAAGCTCCATATAGAATGAGTACCCCATAATTGATGGAGTTGAAGATGAAACTACAATAGCTTCTAGATAGAGGTTACATAAGAACAAGTGTATCCCCATGGGGATCATCTGTACTATTTGTCAAAAATAAAGATGGTACTTTCAAAATGTGCATATATTATCGTCAACTGAATAAACTGACAATCAAGAATAGATATCCTCTACCTAGGACAAATGATCTATTTGACCAAGTTAGAGGAGCAACAATATTTTCAAAAATTGATCTTAGGACATGCTACCATAAACTGAGAATTAAAGATGAAGACATAAGTAAAACTGCAGTTAGAAATAGATATGGACACTATGAGTTTCTGGTCCTACCTTTTGTTTGACTAATGCACCTGCTACTTTTATGTGCTTAATGAACATTGTCTTAAATAAGTACTTGGACAAATTTTTGCTAGTATTTATTGATTACATTCTCATTTATTCTAAGAATGAAGCTAAGCTTAAAGAACATATTGGAATTGTTTTACAAATACTCAATGAAAACAAGTTGTATGCTAAGTTTAGTAAATGTGAATTTTTCAAAGATAAAATTCAATATTTGGGTAATATAATCAGAGAAGGGATTAGCAATAGACCCATAAAAGATACAAGTGATAAGGGAGTGGCATGTACCTACTGATATGTCTTTTGTAATATCTTTCATGGGAATTACAGGATAATATAGGAAATTTGTAGAGATATTTTAAGTCTTAGCCTACCATATTACATCCCTATAGAGCAAAGGAGTTAAGTTTGAATGGATTGAAAAATGTCAAAATGGATTTGATCAGTTAAAAATTAAACTTACAACAACATCTATTTTAAATATTGTGGATCCAGATCAGGAATTCATAGTATGTACAGATGCTTGTGGAGAGGGATTAGGAGGAGTGCTACTACAAGAAATCTCTATAATAGCCTATGAATCAAGAAAACTCAAGAAACATGAACATAATTATAGTGTTTGCAATTTAGAACTGGCTGCTGTAATACATGCTTTGAATATGTGGAGACATTACCTTTTAGGGAAAAAGTTTATATTGATGACAAATGACATATGTTTAAAGTATTTCTTCACACAACCTGATTTGAACGCTAGGCAAGCTAGATGGTTGTCCTTCCTTAGTGAGTTTGACATGGAGATCAAACATATTAAGGGAAAGGAAAACAAGATTGCAAATACATTAAGCAGAAATGCTTGCCAAAGTGTGAGTAATGTTGGAAGTAGTGATAACTTTGATATTGAAGGATTGATACAAGATGTGATGGAACAAGACCAAAACTATGAAAAAATTCAGGAACAAATTATGAAAAAGGAGATGAAAGGATATACACAAAACTAGAGGGGATTGGTTTTTTATAAGGACAAATTATACATTCTTAATGTGGACTCCTTAAAGAGAGAAATTATGGATGAGTACCATAAGAGACCCTATGCGAGACATTCAAGATACCAAAAATTAATTTCGGCCTTAAGAAAGAATCTATTCTGGCTTGGTATGAAAAAGTATGTGAAAAATTACTTGGCTAGATGTATAGAATGTCAACAAGTGAAGGTATAACATCAACATCCAGTTAGATTTCTGAACCCCTTACCCATTCCAGAATGGAAGTGGGAGACTGTTTCCATGGATTTTATTACTATTTTACCGAGGACTAAATATCAACATGACTCTATTATGGTAGTAGTTGATACTTTGACTAAAGCTGCACATTTTATACTTATAGAATCTACTTTTGGCACAACTCAAGTAGCTAATGTATTTGTGAAAGAGATTATAAAATTGCATGGTATTCCTGAGATGATCATATCAGACAGAGATGCAAAGTTTACTACACCTTTTTGGAGGATTCTGTTTGGGGGAATGGGTACTAAATTAAAATTTCGTACTGCATACCATCCCAAAACTGATGGCCAAACTAAAATAACAAACCAGATTTTAGAAGACATGTTAATAATGTATGTTATGGACAGACCAACAAAATGGGAGGAGTTTCTACAGTTGGCAGAGTTTTCCTACAACAATAACTACCAAGCTTCAATCAAGATGAGTCCTTTTGAAGCACTTTATGGCAAAAAGTTCCATGCACCTCTGAGTTGGAGTCAACCAGAGGATAAGTTAATACTTGGACTAGATGATTTATAGGAAATGGAAAGAAATGTAAGGAAAATTCAGCAAAATATCAAAACATCACAAGATAGGAAGAAACGTTATGCAAAAAAAAAGAGAACTAACATATAGTTGAATTTGGGTGATCATGTTTACCTAAGGATCAAGCCAAATAAGAGTACTTTTCACACTAGTAGTTGTGAAAAACTAGCTCCACGCTACTATGGACCTTTTGAAGTACTAGAAAGAGTTGAACTAGTTGCATACAAGTTGGCTTTACCTAGTCACATTTGGGTTCACGATATATTTCATGTTTCATTGTTAAAAAAGTATGTGCATTATCCTACTCATGTTATTGATTGGAATGTGATACAAGTGGAACCAAATGGGGGATTCCTTCCAGAGCCATTTCAAATCTTGGCATGGGAAGAAATTGAGCTCCAGAATAGAACAGTGGCTAGGGTGAAAGTGTAGTGGAGGCACTTTGCACTCAACGAAGCTACTTGGGAGTGAGAGGAATATATGAAGGACAAATACCCATCACTATTTGAATAGTGAATTTATTTTTTTGTCTTTACCACACCGAGGATGGTGTTATATTTTTAGAGTTGGAATATGTAATATCCCCAGTTTCTATGCTTTTATTAGACATTTTAACAACTCCAAAAGGGTACAGTGGACCCCAATGGAAAAAAATTGTGTGGATTTATTTTATTATTTCAAGTTAATAAAATAAAATGGAAATTAATGTGCAAAGACTAGATTATGACTAGAGAGATGGAAACCAAATCCATGAGGATGGATAAGATTGTAAGACTTTCCCAGTCTTCCAAAAAAATCCTTTGAAAAAATAAATTGAATACTAAATTTAGAATAGAGAAAAAAATCTAAATAGTCACCCCAGTAAAGAGGAAATTACTAGGAAGAGGTAGAATAAAGCTAGAAAGTAGAAAAGCTAGCTTTAAAATACCTCTGTGGAAGAAACAAAGGGAAATATTAGGCACATAGGAAAGGAACATCATGATTTAATGGGATGAAATTAAGGGAAAAAGGTTTAGGGGAAAGCAATCTTAAATAAGTTGATTTAGGATAGACAAAGGGTTGTTTATTGCAGGAGAAAATGATCTCTGCTTGGGGGCGAGTTGTGGAGAAAGAGCTCTAAGGTTGGGTGGAACCTAGTCTAACATAAGTGGTATGCATAGTTAACTTAACTTATTTTAGATTATATGTGAGTTCTGTTATGAGTTGCTGAGAAAGTAAAGTAGTATAGATCTATATTAAATTCTGAATATGGATATGTGTTTATGCTGTTGAATTAAGATGAATTAGAAAAAAATTTGGAAGGTTTGTACATTGGACATAAATGACTATAATGAAGATAGTATATCCTGTGTTGTTTTACAAACATCACTCTATAGAGGACCAACTCTCAGAATGTCTAAACCCAATATCAAGTTTAGATCTGAGGTTAGGTACCTCAAAGGAAACTTATATGTCATTAATGAATCTTCTTTAGTGTTATATTATCAAACTGTACATTTCATCCCGAAATAAAACCTAAACATCAATGAATATGCATGATTGATAAATGAAAATGCAGTATAGTTAAGGAATTTCTATACTGTAGTATATATGCATGACTGATAATTGGAAGTAAAACATGATTAAGCAATTTCTGTACTATAGTATACTTGATAAAGATAAAATATGAACTAGGAATTTTTGGATAGAAAAATACATATGTATATGTTGAGATTGTATTCTACTTTAGAACTGAAACTAAAATTATAAATCTAAAACGAAAATGCTAACTTGGAATTCCAATAATATCTTCTTAGAAATGAAAGTTTTGTAAAGAAAATAATCAATTATTTACCAGTGATAAGTCCAATTAGTTACATCTTTAGAGATGTTCCCAGTTCACTAAAACTTTACAGTTTAAACAAGAAGTGTTTATAATCAAAGTACATAGAGGGAACTCTACCCTTTATAAATCAAAACTGTAATATATCTCGGCAACTACATGCAGAGTGCATGGGAGAAAGCCCAATAGGCATCTAACTAAGATGTACACAAATAGTCCCCATATCATGGAAACAATATAAAAAGCACAGATGTATATCAATTTCAAAGGTATCTGACATATAGTCATACCTTCCAAAGAAGAAATCGAAAGTTAGATTTGAAAATTAATATTAAACAAATTTTGATATATAAGAGAAATAAAATATTGATGCGAGAGCAAAAAACTTAAAACCTTGGTAAGATTCAGTTCCACGCTAATTTATACACCTAGAAAAGAGATTATAATGAATTTTTGTATTGGATACAAAATCTCAAGTAATTTTTTCATAATTTAATATAACAGAAACAACATATATGCTAATTATCTAGAGAAGGATATACTGTAAACCGAAAGATTTGTTGTCCCTGTATAATAAATTGAATTAACCTTTCAACTATTAAACCAAAAAGGAAACATGATGGTTTCAACTATGTATACACAACAAATGATACAAAACAATAAAAGGAGAGACGTGGTGAGGAATAACAGACGAAAAATATAAACTCTAGTTATTCAAATGAAACTGCCAAGATGAAATCTTTGCGATGCGAAAATGTAGAATTCTGGAAAGAAAAAACTCAATTGATTTTGAAACAGAAAGAAAAACAAGAGAGTGAAGAGCTTAACTAAGTATTCGGAATTTTGAACCAATAACCAAGACTTCTGTAATTGAAAATGCAGATATTGAAGGGTAAATTAGCGATTAGGGTTTTAAGGAACTTACCAAGAGAATAGTCTTCATTGTACAAAATGCCAAGAGATGACAAGAGGCTATCCAAAATTCCATCTGTGTTTCTGGGAAAACGTTATTAGTCTTAATAACTTACAAAAGGATATATCTAAATTTTAATAAAAATGTTTCTAAACTTTGATGAAAATTTGTAAAATAGCAAAGAACTCGAAATTTTGGAACAAGCTCAGACAGGAAAAATATGTGAGAATAGTTATATAATTTTATACAGTTAGAATAAAACCCAACATTCTGGGTACGGGTAACACAAACTTGAACCAATTCATAACGAGGATTTCGTGAATTACTAACACGGTACACTAGAAAAAGAAAACAAAAAGATGCAGTGAGGTAAGATTTACCAAACACTATTGGTTTAGTGCCAAAACTAGGATACGAATTTCATAGTTTATTCAATTTACAAAAATATAGAAATACGCATAACTTGAATTTACGAAAATTGAAGGTATATGTATGGATAAAACGCAAAGATAAATAGAAACGGCATTAATAAACCAAAATATTATTCAGAAATAAATGGGTATACACCATATTGTTCTGGTAGGAACAAAAGAGTTCATAAGAAGCCAAACTCAGAATTTACAACCAGAAATTAACATCCCAGTTCATAATAGTAGAAAAGGGAAAATACCATGTAAATATAGACGTCTTACCTGTGAATTTGAAGAATGCAATCTCAGCATGTAACCATGGAACACCTCTTCATACCAATGACATTGTTTTGTTTTCCATAGTTCAAAATAAATCGCAGAGAATAAATACGGGTGGACGAAAATAGATATAACACAAAGTGAAATACACTCACAATAGAGAAAAATGAAAAATGAAACTGAACCTCCATCTAACTCATAAAATTTTATGGATCCATTGAACCCTAACCTAAAAGTGATCAGAACCATCCAAGTGTCATCCATTGGGAGTGGTTTGGAAGTTCCCGTGGCTCGAATAATGTTGTACAAGGCCATGTGACTCAGTACTACAATGTTTAATACAAACATATCCCAATTTTTCCTATGCAAAGCTTTTTCATATCCTAGATGATACGACACGTAAAAATGAATGTGATGGATTGGAGGTACCAAACCTCGAAGTTAAAACCGTTCATAAATATTGACAAGTTCATTGATGATCAAGACTATTAGAAAAACGAACCAAATCGACTTAATATATTTTCTCAAAAATTGTGTTTATACCTAAATAATCAATGATCAATGTTGACATGGTAATTCTAGATAGTTTTGATTATATAATCACTTTGATGTCAATAAAATTATTTAATATTGGTCCAATTTGTAAAGTAAAGGCTAATGGATTGGGTTCGTAAGAGTAGTATGTGATAAGAAGTAAATACATAGGGACATGATATATGTAGGTTTTAACCCTATACAAAAATTATCTACAAACGAATCTTAAAACAAAAAATAAACAATAGCGAGAGCATAAAACATAAAACAGATAAACACAGAGATTTCCCTTGGATCCCAAATCGGGACAACCAACTTGATTTTTCATTTTATTCCTTTTAGTGTTACAACACATATATATACATGTCGAAGCATACATAAACCCCAATCCATTAACCCCAGATTAGAACATAACCATAGTTCCCTTGACCGGATCTACAAAATACAAGGGGCTAAAAACCATCGTAGCCCAAAACCATGTGCAAACCCATGCACAAAACCATGGGCCGATCTGCCCACCGGAAAATAAGGACCAAAATGGGCAGATCCACGCGTGATTATTCATGGAAAGAATATAACACATACCCAACATTCTCTCACTTGTTGTTTTCTTTTTGCAGGGGGCCACAGGAGAGTTTAGTCATTAGCCCAGTTCTGCAACACCCATTGTTTCTCTACACCAAGAGAACTTCTGATTGCTTACAGACTTCGTCAATGCATCTGCAACATTCTTTAAAGTGTCCACATTTACCAGCAACACCCTTTTAGCATCAACCATATCTCTCACAAAGTGATATTAAACATAAATTTTCTTTGTCTTTGAATGATAAGTAGGGTTCTTAGCCAAGAAAATTTCACTTTGGCTATCATAGTCTATCCTTATAGCTTGTTGCACCAACCCCATACTTGAACACAATCTCTGCAACCAAAATTATTCCTTGCTTTGAGTGGCTGCTATGTATTCAGCCTCTATAATTGAAAGAGCCACTACAGACTCTCTTTTACTCATTTAATTGACTGCACCTCCAAATAGGCTAAACACATGCCCACTTGTAGATCTTATTTGGTCCAGATCTACAGCGCAGTCTATATCAACAAAACCACGAATGTTCAAAACTCCTTCCAATCCTGGTCTTCCCTAGTAGCACAAGCCATAATCACTAGTGCCACGTAAATATCTAAAAACCCACTTCACTCTTGTCCAATGCTCCTTCCCTGGGTTTGACATAAAACTGCTCAATACTCCCACTGCATGTGCAATGTCAGGTATAGTATAGACCATTGCATACATCAGTCTACCCACTGCACTTGCATATGGAACACGGAACATATCCTCCTCTTCTTCTCGTGTCTTGGGACACTGTTAAGGAGACAAATTTGTACCTATGGAAATCAGAACATTCACTGATTTACTATCTTGCATATTGAACCTCTGCAATATAGACTTGACATACTTCCTCTAGTTTAACCAGAGATTCCTCTTTGCTTGATCTCTCTTAATTTCCATGCCCAAAATAGAGTTTGGAGCAACAAGATCCTTCATGTCGAATTTGGAGAACATTTGGGCCTTCAAATCTTGGATAATTTCTTTGTCATTTCCAATCAACAACATATCATCCACATACAAGACTAAATAAATAACACGATCACCAATTAATTTAAAATAAACATACTGATCCTCCTTGGTTTTGGTGAAGCCAAGTCCCTGTATGTAGGTATCAAATTTCTGATACCACATCCTTGGTAACTATTGTAACCCATACAAAGACTTCTTTAACCTGCATACTAGTTATTTCTTCCCCTTCACCATAAAGCCTTAAGGTTGTTTCATATAGATCTCCTCTTCCAGATCCCCGTGAAGAAATGTTGTCTTCACATCCATCTGTTCTACCTCAAAATCAAATGCAATAGCAACAGATAAAAGTAATCTAATAGAAGTAACTTTGGCAACACGAGACAAAATATCACCAAAATCAATTCCCGACACCTGGGAATAACCTTTTTTTACCAACCGAGATTTGTATGCCTCATTTTTATGCCAGGATGTCATTTCATCAACCACGACCTCCTTCTAGAGTTTTCCATCCTTTGAATATACTGCCTCCCTGACAGTTCTAGGATCATCATCAGTTATAGTTAAAGAAAAATTTGAACAGAAAGCAGATGGACTATACCTTTCTGGTTGTCTTGTTTCCCGAGTTGATCTTCTCATAGCTGGATTTTGTGGCTCTTCCTCTTCTGAGTCTTCTTCTATTGTAGAGTTTGATTCATCCTCCTTTAGCTCAAACTCTATCTTATCAGGTTCCTTTGGTATTACTTCACGTTTAAAACCATCTTTCACCTCTCTAAACATGACATCTCGACTGTACACAACCTTCCTTGTTTTTGGGTTCCAAATCTTGTAACCCTTTAAACCATCCTTATACCTAATGAAGATGTACCTTTTAGATTTATTATCCAACTTGGTCATTTTCTCCTTTGGAACATGTACATCTGCATCACATCCAAATATCCTCAAATGTGAAAGAGAGGGTTCTGTTACCTTCCTCGTATAGATAAGGCATATCCATTCTGACCCTCCATATTTCTCCGTCTCATTTCCTCTGACAGCAAGGCTAAGACAATTTCATCAAAACTCAAGGTAGTTGTACTGCTACCTATTGCAATAACTAGACTATCCCATGAGTCTGGTAGAGAACACAACAAACTGATGCACTTATCTTCATATAATATTTTAATATCAACAGATGACAACTGACTTACCACGGTATTGAAGACGTTCAAATTCTCTGTCACCGAGTCTCCATCCTTCATCCTCAGGTTATACAACTTTTTCTGTAGGAAAAATTTATTCACCAAAGACTTAGATTGATATAAAGTCCCTAGCTTGTCCCACAAGGTCTTCACCGTAGCTTCCCCGGATACATTCAAAAATACTGAATCTGAGACACACAATCGTATTTTTCTCTTTTCCTTCTGTTCCAGATTCTTCCAGTCTTCATCTGACATTGCCATTGGTTTAGTACCTAGATCTACCATGATCCACTGATCTTTATCCACCAGCAGATCCTCCATCTTGAGCTTCCACAACTCAAAACTCTGACCATTAAATTTCTCGATCTCTATCTTCCCACCGCTCGCCATCTTCTTTTAGTGCAAGAATCTGTCCTGCAGATCTCCCAGTGAACAGGGTCTACCTCAGGCCCGAGAAAAAAACCCCTCAGCAGCAAAGGCATCCCCTTGAAGCCGAAACTTCTCTAATACCAAATGTTTGTTCTAACCCTATAAAAAAATTGTTTGCAAACAGATATTAAAAATAATAATAAACAGTAGTGAGAGCATAAAACATAAAACAAATAAACACAGAGATTTTCCCCTAGATCCCAAATCGGGACGACCAGCTTGATTTTTCATTATATTCCTTTTAGTGTTACAACACATATATACATGTCAAAGCATACATAAACCCTGATCCATTAACCCTAGATTAGAACATAACCGTAGTTCCCTTGACCATATCTACAAAATAATAGGGGTCAAAAACCATTGCACCCCAAAACCATGTGCAAACCCATGCACAAAACCATGGGCGGATCCTCCCACTAGAAAATAAGGACCAAAATGAGCGGATCCACACGTGATTAGTCGTGGAAAGAATATAGCACATACCCAACAATATAAAAACTAAGAGGATACTAAAATATGTAAGAGTTTCATCATAAGTTAGTAAACAATAATTATATACCTATACTATGTTGGTCCTAAAGGTTATAAGATAAAAAGTGAGGTTAATCTTGAGTGATGTAAAGTACTTCTTATAGCACTTATAATTTAATGTCTAGCTTGAAAAGGTCAAGTGAATGTAATTCTATACCCAAAAAGAGTAAATTTTTGAAGAACTAGTATCAAGTTGATAAATAATATTTATATTTAAGACGAAACCTTAACTATAGAATTACAATATATTGTGAAGGTTAGTAAGCAGAGTATACTACCTTAGAAATTGAATTGAGACTCTATAAGCTAAATACCAACCTTTAGTGTCATGAAATTAAAATAAGTTCATATAATTGTAAAATACAATAACTGTTATGGCAGATATAATGACGTCATATGATGAACACAAACCTGACAATCTGTGGAAATACGTGGTAATGTTATATTTAAAAAATAACAAAAAATTGAAAAGGGAGATGTTACCTGATATGTTTGGTGATAAAAATTTCAAGGTTACAAAGTGAAATTCTACTTATTCTTGTAGTATTTTGGGACAAATTACTACTTGAAATGTTATTACAAGGGACTACTTAATTTCCAATATGTTCTGCACATGAGTATGAAGGTGTTGAATGCATTTGTATCGAACTTCATGAGTCTTCAAGGGAGAGGAATAACAAGGGTTTAATGAAAATTATCCTGACACTATATTCACCCACAAAATCATAGTCATAGTAGAGGAAATAATTTATCACAATAAATTTTTACAAGATGGAATTCATAGTGATGGTCGTCATTCACTCATATGAAAACACGCCTATAATTCATTCCTCCCTTCTAGCCAATTTTGGACTTCAATATTGAATTAGTACAAGAAACTACTTTGTCGTAAAGCCATTTGTAACTATTGACGATGTTCGTGCCAATGAAAATGCATGGATTTCCCAATGAATTTAGTGAAATATGCATATATTTATAAATATTGGGATGATGAATGCAAAAACAATGTATACATATGTCAAATTTGGTACTACAGAGGTTATGATATAAGTTTGAAAGTTCAAGAATGAATATAGTAGGTTAGTCCATTAAGTACCTAATTAAATCCATGCTCTCTATGTGATACAAATTTTATAATATGTGAATAATATGATAGTATATATTTCCTTTTTAGTTGAACTTACACATGGTATATAGTTCTGGATTTTCTCTATATTTCTCTACAATTTTCTAGAGATGTTGTAGTCTCAATGTTATAAACTATGTACGATCACAAGATTGACTAGAGTTTAAACTGGGATTTTATTTTTATCCCAAAGTTAATGGTTTGTTAATTTAAATTAATTTTCAATTATAGTGCAATATTTATACCTATCATTGTGACGAAATATTTCATCAAGTGATCTACATAAAACTCTATACATTCCTTATATAAGTACCAAGTTCCTACCAATTAAAGTGAACCTAGTAGATCACTTCATGACAACATCATGGAGAGAAATTAATTGATGTTACATAATAATTATTTATTATAAGAATATATGTGTGATTCATTGATTCCAATGTATGCATATAAATACACATGGTGGGTGATAAGCTATGTATTTAGTTGTGGGAACGGCTAATTATTAATACCCATTAATGATTATATAATAAATATTCTATGAATATTATTACAATATTATTTTTTATCACGTAATTATCAATATACTACAATCCTGTTTGTTGTACGCATCAGGTATATACAAATTTATAAGTTCAACTCCCCATTTCAATTTTTTATTTCCATCAAAGCATATTTATGGAAAGGATTTACCTTTTTTAAATTGCTTGAAATGTATTCACACCATTATATTTTGTTTACCCTATTATAGTTGAAAATAAGAGACAATATAAATGATGAATATTTTAGCAGAGCTTTCAAATTGTTGAAGGTCAAACCACACTAGTTCAATTGCCTACAAAACTTTGTGGAAAAAATATATGGGATTTGAGAAATGATGAAACCATTTACTTTATCAATTCTTCAATATAATGTGATATTTACTTAGACTCTTTTTTAGAACATAAAAGGTGTTAATTTTGTAGCTTTATAGGGTCTTATGTATAATGAAGGAGAATTCCTCTCAAGTGGTTGTTTGAGAGGAACAAGTAATATGATTTATTTTCTAAACTTCTAACTTAAGAAAATAACATTCATTAGTTTAATTGAATAGTGTTTGTTAAATTAGAATTTATAAGGATACATTATTTATTTAAGTGAATTAGATGTAATATTAGCCACTGATCTAAGATTTAATCCTATTCGTCTATCACTTTGCATATTAGTGGCTATGATTTTTGCACAATTATAAAATGAGCCCAAGGGAGAGGATGAAGACACATTAATTTAGATAGGTTCCAGTAGATTTATGAGAGCTAATTGCAGGTTTGAGAAGATGAAGAGGTGGAAAATTAGGCACAAAATTTATCAAAGTGCGTGTACAATGATTAGCCACAGGTGGAAGGTGCAGTAGGGTGTTTTGTCTTGTGTGAGAAGGATATTTCTGTTATTAGAAATTTTCTAAATATTTCAAGTTTATTTATATTGTAATGTCTATATTTCTTAAGGCCAATTTTCATAGTAAAGGAGCCACTAATTTACCAAATATTATTTTAATGAAAAACATTTTTTTTGGGGAAAGTTCATTTCGTTCTTGTGGCTATTTTTTGTTACGAATTATTTGCAAAATTTCTATGCTAGTTTTTTTGAGATAAAAATACCAAGGTATTTATTTTTCTATAGTTTTTAGATATTATTTTACAATAGAAAAAATATTTCTTTTCTCGGGATAAAATATATATAGGAAACATAAATCTAAACATAGTACATAATGGTTTCATAGATACCTAAACTTAAAGAAGAGAATATCAATAACACAAGGGTTATAACTACAAAGTCTATTTAGAAAATATTTATTTGGTTGAGATTTGAAGGCTAGTTTGAATGGGTATCTAATTTCAATCCATTGAAGGATAGGATCATGCTAATCATCATGGAGAACAAGTTGCAGAATTTTGTTGAGACTTATCTCCAAGTTTGTTTCGATGCTATAACGTAGGTGGCTCATAACTTGAAGAATTTAAAGGATAAACACATCACTTTGGATGTTATAAAGGATCATGTGGTCCCTCACATATCTAGAAAGAGTATATCCTATAACATGTATATATCCTTGAAAATTTTCTACCAAATAAGTATTTAGAACCATGTGGTGGTGTTAAAAGAGAAGTTGAGAAACAAAAAAATAAATAGATTAGGAATTGTGGCTTCATACCTTACTATGATTCAGAAAATTTGAGATGAACTTGTAGCTTTTGGGAAATATGTGCAAGACGATGGACTTGTTAAGATATCCTTGAGCAGTTTCTCTAAACAATGGCCTACCTTTGTGATTGGAATCCTTTGATGTGAAAAGGTTCTTTATTGGAATAGTAAAATCGAATTATTTTACCGAAAAGGAGAATTAGTAGGACTGATTGATTGGTTGACCATGTATAGATGTGGACAATGAGAACCTTGCTATTCTTCAGAAAGAAAATAAGGGAGAGGCGAAGTTAAATAGAACCAAGGTGAAGGGGTTTCTTCAAACAAGAAGAAGGACATGAGACAATTCAATTACTTTTCAAGTCATAAATATTGACACTATGCAGGTCAATTTCCAAACAATAACAAGGCCATGGAGAAGGAAACTATAGTTACATTAGAATATATGGATGAGTTAGCCTAAGTGTGAGTATGGATTTTCCTTGGTTTCTTGTCTTTCTATCACCATTGCGTGTGTGGTATGCTAAGTGGATAGTAGGGCATCGCATTACATGACTAGATCTCATGAATAGTGTGCCGAATATACAAAATCACACCTCATCCCTAAACATGGAAGTATGACACATGTTGACATATATAGAAATAGGTCAAAATAGGTTTCATTGGTCACCCATTGACCAATTCCACCCTCACCACCATAATTTGGATCCCAGAAAATGATCTTTTTTCTCTTTATAAAAGAATGAATTCAAAATTTCTTCTTTTGTGGTGTGTTTTGTTCCTCTACTCACTCCACAAGAAATCAACATTCTCATTAGATTTTCATTGCATAATAATTTACACACTTACAATATAATATTTTATAATCAGACTCAAAAAATTCAAGAAAGTTGTTATAATAAATTGAGATGGTGTCATCATCCTCCACTTCCCTAACCTCTCAACAATACAAAATCAAGAGCATAGCATTTAAAAAAAAAAAAATCCTAAAATGGATTAAATTGATAATAAATAAAAAATCATCAATGAATTATCTCACCATGAATTTCTCCACCAAGGATAGAGATTCGACCATCGGTAGATAACTCAGCTACACAACCTACTCAGAGGCTATCAAATGGTATAGGGATGCAACTTCTATGGGTGGATGAGATGGTGATGGTTGTGGAGGAAGCTAACTATAAACACCCTTGGGTTGTATTAGTGAAGGAAGTTCCTCATTCAAGGTAAGGTGAATATAAATTACCATGGAAGTGTCACAATAATGGTGGAAAATTGATAAGGAAAATGTGGATGGCAATGAATGATGCGAAGGCATAAGAGTGGCGAACTAAGAAAATGGATGAACCTTCAAACACATTTATAATTTTTTGGTTAGCAAACCAAAATAAGGTAATGAAATAAAATTTTACAAAAAAATATAATTTGAAACATGATATACAATAAAGGGAACATTTTCCCTCCCCGGGTGGGCTTAGATCCTCCCCTAGTGTTATTGCAATCTCTAAGAGAATTAAATGAACACTAAAATTATACCAAAAAAAAAAAGAAATCTATATTATCAACTAAGATCATATGTTCAAAAGTGAAAATGTGAAGTTGGGTTACACTTTTTGCCCTTTTTCCATAAAAAAATATCATTTTTTTCTATTCTTCAACTTTCTACAAGCCAAAATAATTTTTTTTTTTAGAATTTCATTTTGCAATAAAAATAAAAGTTGTCTAAAATTTTATTAGCTTTCTATAACTTATTGTTTGGAATTTTTTTACAAACATTTGATATTTCAACTTAGTGTTTCTTTGACTGTGTGTTCTTTAACAATCAAAGGATTCATACAAATTCATGTTCAAACACGTTGGTGTATTCTTTGAAAACTTTGTGTTTTTGAGAAACAAAATGTGTTACAACAATCTAGACAGAGTCTAGTTCATTTTTGTTACATTTACGAAACCAATTGATGGATATCATAATTAGTAGATTTTTTTGAACAGATTCAATTTGAAAAAACTGCATATTTTGAATATGTTTCGACTCGCACAAAATTTCTCCACATATAAGTTATAAAATAAAAATAGAAAAACTACCCATTACAAATGACAGACCAATGTAATGCACCATAATTTTTTCAATTTTTGTTACAGTGTATTTTGGAAGATACAAAATATTGGTTTCACTGAATCATAATGACCTTTAGAAATTTTTTGCACCCGTTTTATAACAAAATTAATTAAAATTAGTAAATATTTATGAAACTCCATAAAAGTTATATTTCCTGAAAGTAGATTGAATTATGGAAATGCTTGTCTTGGTTACGACAGTTAATTCATAAATTTTCATGGATTTTAATCAGTCCAAAGTTAAATAAATGTGTTCAGATCTTGGCTCTGCATAATTGCAAATGTGTTAGCTCGGCTGAAATTTTCAAAAAAATTCTGGTCGAATTGTTTCTTGTCCCGACGGCGGATCAAGTCTAATGACACAAAATTTTAGCTGAAGTTTTTACAAAAGTTCGACTGAAATTTTAATTGAGTTTACGTTGGCTAGAAAATTCAACGAAGCCCCTCCAAAAAAATATTTCGTGGCAACATAAATAGGCTTAAACAGATTCATTATTTTCGCATAATTTCACACATTTCTTCATTTGGTTTGATTTTGCAAAGGATTTTTTTGGGCTTAATTTTCAAAGGACTCTTTTTAGCTTAACATTCAAAGGAAATTTTTTGGAGGTATGTGATACATTTTTTGGATGCCTTTTGGGTTTAATTTTCAAATGACATTTTTTTGAAGGTATTTTGTTTTTAGAAGTTTTGGGCTTAATTTTCAAACCACGTTTTTTAGGAGGTATTTTGTTTTTAGAGGTTTTTGTGCTTAATTTCCAAAAGACATTTTTTGGACATTTTTTGGACTTTTTTTGGGCTTAATTTCGAAAGATTCCTTTTTAGGCTTAATATTCAAAAGACATTTTTTGGAGGTATTTTTTAAAGTGATATTTTTTTAGAGGCTTTTTGGGCTTAATTTTCAAAGGACATTGTTTGGAGGTATTTGTTTTTTAGAGAAATTTGTTTTAGAGGTTTTTGGACTTAATTTTCAAAGGAAATTTTTTGGAGGTATTTTTTAGAGTGACATTTTTTAAGAAGTTGGGCTTAATTTTCAATGGATATTTTTTGGAGGTATTTTTTGAGGGCTTTATTTTTAATGGAAAATTTTTGGAGTTATTTTTTGAAGTGAAATTTGTTTAGAGTAGGTGTTTTGGGTTGAAGTAAATATTTTATAATGATTTTTTAAAATGAGTTTTTATTTAACTTTTTCAATGAATTTTTTTTGCAGAACTTGGAAGGAAATATTTGAGCTTCATTTAATTTTTAGAAAACATTTTTTTCTCAGATTTTTTAAAATAAGTGTTTTGGATTGAAGTATTTATTTTGTGAAATTTTTTAAAAATGAGCTTCTTTTTTCTAAATTAAATATTTTGTGATGTTTTTTTAAATTTAGTTTTGTCTAAATTTTTGAAGAAAAATTTTTGAACTTCATACTCAATTCTCATGGGAAATCGAAGGAATTGCAAGATAAAATATGATCGAACAAGAGACCCTGAGGAACTTAGAGAATAGGGGAGATAATATAGCAAAAAAAGAGATAATAACACTCAAATATTGAAAGGGAAAATAAACCTCAACTATAAGTTGAAGTAGGTAAGTAAATGTAGATATTATAAATTTGATATTTAAAATTTTCTTACTATAAATTGTGAAGCTTAATTTTCATTTGATGAACTAATTTGAAAAATATTTTTGTAATATAAAGAGAGAGATATTCCTCAAAACATTGATGATGAGATACAAAATTTTGAAAGAAATTCAAGTGAAGAAATTGAATCACCAAGTATATATATATATATATATATATATATATATATATTTAACACATGCATGTATTATTGAAATTATACATATTTATTAATTTAGTTATTTATTGAATATTTAAACTTATTATGTACTATTAATTCGAATATGTACAGATGAAATCAATATCGATGATGAGATGTTAGAAAATATTGACACTCACAAATATGGAGATAAAAAATCTAACCATATTACATGATATCGTGTTAATCACATTTTTGATTCGTACTTAATAAATGAAAATGTTGTAGTTAAAGCCTAATTATTGAAATGTCTCCTAACATTAAAAAAATTAAAAGAAGCTACGACTGTATTGGGTATTCAAAAATCAACAAAAGATTAAAAAAAATGAAGGAAAATGTGATACACGCTATAAATAGTACTATAAATTTAATTAGAAGATCTAGACAAAAAAACATTTTAGATGCACATATAGCAATACATATGGAAGTGGTTTAAGCAAGTACTAAAGAGAATCGCTTGGTAAAATATATGGCATGAGAAGTAGGAAGCTCACGAAAAACTTAGCAAAAAAATCATAAATTTCAGTTGCAAGTAGATGTAAATGATGAAATTTCTTGTTGGACAACTATTTGTAGGCCACCATACAAAGATAGACTTGGAGAAAATGTTAAAAAACAATATATGAATATTGAATAAAAAATTCACGTGTTTTGCCAAAATAAAGGGATGTGATGTGAAGAAGAATAGCACGAAATCAGTACGAAGAACATCCAAAACATTTCTTGAACAACACTCAGATAGGTTTGTTCAATGAGTTCAAATAATATAATCATGAAATTTTATGTCTCAATCAGTGATTTTGTGCAACAAAAACCATGGTATGTAAAACCTATCATCGTACGCGACACTTGTTGTTGTCGTTATCATGTGGAATTTTAGTTATATTATGACACATTCCTTAATTTTGGTAGAACATTTAGAAAGATTCACCTCCTCCTTCCACTATCCATGATTTCATATCTCAAATTCTATGTGGAAGAGAAAGTCGTGAATTATTTTACCAAAACAAATGTGTTGGTGGTAAAAATGTGATGATTGTGGAAATTTGAATAAATTTCAAAAAAAATATAGTATTGATATAAATGATCAATCATTGTCCAACATGAAAGTGAAATGTAAGATATATGAATATATCCATACATTGACTCAAGGTTCAAGTTCTAAAATAATTGATTTACATGAAGAAGAAATTTTTTGATAGATTTTTTGAGAAAGTTTAAGGAAGAAAATTATAAATACACCAAGCATTCCCATGGCAGGACTTTCAATTAAAAAAAAACCATGAATTTTTTCCACCAGGGACCATTTTGTCAGTAGTTGATTTTGCATAAAACTACACATTTGTTCCACAAAAATAAATTCAGAGTGAATACTATCATTCTAACCAAGTCTCCATGCTCGTCCATATTCTATAAAGACATGTTGAAAAAAATGTTGATCATATAGAAAGCAATAGTGAAAATGGACATGGTGGAGGATAGGAAATGCGCTCTGCTAGGGTTTCTTGCTCTCTCGTGCTGCAGAAACCCTACTCCCCCCTGCAACCCTGTCAACCCTGACGGCGCCCTCTTCTGCACGCAGCTGCGCATAGTATGCGGCGATGGATCAGGATATGGGGGGGGCTGTCAGCCTCCCCCTGCTAACGACCAAGAAATTCCAAAATAATCTGACAAGCAAATGAAGGATTCGGTCACAGTGCAGGAAACGGTGGATAACAAGAAACCGACCTCTGAACCACAAACGGAGGTGCCGCAGGTCACGTCTTCGACCTGCAAACCAATAGCACAAGAAAGAACCAAAATCGATCTGCTTAGCCATCAGATTAATGCAAGGATTCAGTACATGAGAGACCATGCTCTCATAGGAAAATTCATAGGGTTTTGGCCAACTGAGAAGGCCCTACAAGGATGGATTGCGTCCAAATGGAAGCCAAAAGGGCACGTGAGTTTGAAACTGGGTCCAAAATGTTTCTTCACTGTCGATTTCAACTGCATCGAGGATAGAAATAGGGTTATGGATGGTGGCCCCTATTTCTTTAACTCAGCAGGGCTTTACCTTCGCAACTGGGTCGAAAGGTTCAACCCAGACCATGAAAATTTTAACTGGGCCCCAGTATGGATTCGACTCTATTCGCTTCCTCTGGAATATTGGGATGAGGAATCTCTGCAAGCGATTGGGACAGGCTTGGGAGAGTTCATAAAAATAGCAGAAGAAACGAAGCTTCGAAGATACACCTCCTACGCTCGAATCTGTGTGCAAATGCAGCTGGATAGAGCACTCCCAGATGCGGTAAGTCTGTTTCATGATTAATACGAATGGATTCAACCGTTGGATTATGAACATGTGCCTTTTCGTTGCAGAAGATGTCACGCTCATGGGCATCTCTTCAGAGACTTCCCTCTTGTTTCCCAATCTAAGAGTCAAAACGCCGGAGACAAAGAAGATAAGGATGGGTTCACCAAGGTTCTATCCAGGAGAAGAAACAACAATAAATTTTCCCATCCCGGACCTAAACCTGACTCCTCCACTTCTGCTCCCTCCACAAGTAACAGTTTCGCCGCTCTTGCCCAGTCTGATGACCCGAATGAAGACTCCCCTGCTGCGCCTCCCTCCTCGGCCCTTTCTGATCCCCCCACTTCTCTTCTCAACCCTTCTGCCACAGATCCCGCTCAAGGTTCTTTGCCTTCCAACTCTCTCCCAGATGTTAGTCCCTCTTCTAAGCAGAAGCAGGTGCCCTGGAACCCCAATACCATGGACCTAGATGTTCAATCTCTTCACCCCGTTCTGGATAGTAAAGACTTACAGGAAAGCTTGCAGATCTCTCTTATGGATGAAGATTTGGAAGGCTTCGATGTAGGGAACCTGGATCTATTCAGTCTGGAAGACGCTTGCCGAAAGAAAGAATTCGACAAGATCCAGCCCCATCAAATTAAGTCCCTTGAGGTAGTTCTAACCAAGGCTCATCAGCACAAAAAATTGGGGGTACAGTCAGGTAGCCATTGGGACAGCCTGAAGGTGTTGAAGGAAAATAAAAAGCGAGGTAGAAAACCATAATGGCAGTGCACCATCTAGATCAGGGCGATGTTGGTGGAATCAGGGAGATATCCCAAGTTGACCTGGTTTTACAAACCACTTAATAACAGTTCTCCATGAAGTTAGTCTCATGGAATGTAAGAGGGCTCAATGCCCCTGGAAAGTTCCGAATGATTAAATCCATGATTCAGAAGGAGAAACCTCAAACCCTCTTCCTCCAGGAAACTAAATGCAACAGTAATCTGCTAGGCTCCATTTTGTCAAAGGCTTGGCCTAGCAGCAGCTCAGTAGCAGTAGATGCCTCTGGATCCTCCGAAGGTCTGGCCATTACTTGGGACACCCACACCATGCAGCTTTCCGACTTTCATGCAGGGCACAATCTCATTCAAGCCACTTTTCACCCTATTGGCACTAATATACATGGACATCTGTCCAATTTCTACTTTCCACAAGAGCAGAATAGCAAGGCTGCGCTCTTGGATACCATAGCGCACCTCAACACTAATAGATCCCACCCTCTTTGGATTGTTGGCGGTGATTTCAATATGATCCTAAGATCGGATGAGAAAACTGGAGGATGCTCTAGAACAGACCTGGAAAGCAGTAATTTCAAGAACTTCATCAATAATAATTGGCTTATTGACATCCCCTTCTCCAACGGCATCTTCACTTGGAGCAATAGACGTGTGGGAGGGTAGCAGATCGCTTCAATGTTGGACAGATTTCTAATCTTGGATAACGCTATACACATGGGGGGAGACATCACAAGCTCAATTCTACCCTTTGCTGGATCGGATCACTGGCCTATTTTACTTCAGTGGCAAAATATAGGGTCCCAACTAAAAAGGCCTTTTAGATTCAAAGCTTTCTAGTTGACTCATCCTTCCTTCAAGGATCTAATACATGCTGCATGGAGAAAATTTCAACCGCCTAAGGGTTCAAAAATGTACCAGTTCCAGCAAAAGCTAAAATTCCTTAAAGGACAAATCAAACACTGGAATCGGTCCACCTTTGGCAACATCTTCGAGGAAAAGAAGATTCTTGAGCAACAGATGCATGAGGTGCAACAAGAAATCATCTCCAAGGGACGAACAGAGGAACTCGCCACCAAGGAGCTTAATCTCCAAAATCAGCTCGAGGAACGATACAAACAGGAAGAGATCCTTTGGAGGCAAAAATCTAGAATACGATGGTTGAAGGAGGGAGAAAGGAACACCAAGTTCTTCCACACCTCTACCATATAACGCAGGATGCAAAACAGGATCAGCCACATAATCAACCAGCAAGGGGAGAAGATGGAGAAACATGAGGAAATGGAGCAGGAACTAATTGACTACTTCAGGAGCATACAGCAAGAGCCTCAAATAAACAGAAAAACTGCCATCAATCAGATCAAACAGCTCATCCCCAAATTGGTTACTGCTGAGCATAACCAAATGCTTCTTCATCCAGTCTCCCCCCAGGAAGTGGATGAGGCTATGGCGCAGTTCAAGGATGGTAAAGCCCCGGGACCCGATGGTTTTACCTCTAATTTCTTCCATCATTTCTGGGACCTCATCAAATCTGAAGTATGGCAGCTGGTTGAGGATTCAAGAGCCATGCACTGGATTCTGCCCTCCCTCAACACCACCTTCATTGCACTTGTACCCAAGGAGGACCAGCCTAGCAAACCGGATAAATTCAGGCCCATTGCTCTTTGCAACGTTATATACAAACTCATCTCTAAAGTTATTGCTAACAGGCTCAAGCCGCTCCTTCCGCTCCTCATCTCTCTGGAGCAGACGGGATATGTTGAAGGGCGCCAAATTCTAGACGGCATAATTTTAACCCATGAAATTATGCACTCTCTAAAGGTTTGCAAAAAGCAAGGTATGCTTCTCAAGATTGATCTTTCAAAATAATTTGATAAACTGAACTGGAACTATATTCAACAGATCTTAAATGCTTTTGGCTTTGATCAGATTTGGATTAGATGGATAATGAGTCTCATTTCCTCCCCCTCCTTCTCCATTCTTGTCAATGGAGTTCCTTCCCCCCCTTTTCATCCTTCTCGAGGGATTAGGCAGGGGGATCCTCTCTCCCCCTTCCTCTATGTCCTCGTGGTTGAAGGCCTTGGGCATTTAATTCACAAGGAAGTTCAGTCTCACAAGTTACGCGGCATCTCACTCCATGGCGCCCCTGTCACCACCCACCAGTAATTTGTGGATGACAACATGCTCTTTGGCCACCCCTCGGTTCAGGAAGCTCGCACCTTCAAAGACATTCTTCACCTGTTCTCTTCTGCGTCTGGTCTCTCCATCAATGACTCTAAATCCCAGGTGTTTTTTTTCAATACTCCTCCTCTCACTCAAGCCAACATTGCCCGTATCCTTGGGTTCTCCATTGCCTCCCTCCCTGATAAATATCTGGGTGCCCCCCTCATAGACTCTGCCATCAGGAACTCCTCCTGGATCAAGCTACTGGAAAAATTGGAAGCCAGGCTTGCCTCTTGGACCTTCAGAGCTCTAAACTTACCCAGCAGGCTTATTCTTATCAAAGCGGTGCTCCAATCGATACCCCTTTACCTCTTCTATGTTTTAGTTGCTCCCAAGTGGGTTCTCAAGAAAATCAGATCTTTGCAACGAAACTTTATTTGGGGCTCCTCTGGCCGAAATCGGAAGTGGGCTCTTGTGAGCTGGGACACGGTCTGCTCTCCCAAGGATTCTGGGGGTCTCAATCTCCGAGATCCCAATCACAGCAATGAGGTTATGGCTGCACGTATTTGGTGGAACTGGTTATCCAAACCTCACACTCCTTGGGCCAAACTATGGACTGCTAAATATGCTAACAGCAGACCCTCGGCTGATCTAATCAGAATGGTTCCTGACCAAACTGGCTCCCTCATTTGGAATGCGGCCAAACAACACTATATGCTCATTCAGTAAAATTGCTTCTGGGAAATTCGCAATGGCAGCTCTGCGAGATTTTGGCACGACTCTTGGCAGCAAACTCTGCCTCTCATTGAGATCCTCCCCAGCATCAACTTGGGAGGTAACAACTCGGCTCATGATGTTAAGGTCTGTCAGCAATGGACAGCCACTAACAACAATGATTTCAGACAATGGAAGCTTCCTCAGATAATAGCGCCTCATGCGCATGAACTTGATTTGGATACTCTCAGCAACGAGCTTCACAGGCGGCAAATCAGAAGCTCTGAAGATCATGACATTCTTAGGTGGGGCTACTCCACCAAAGGAATGTACACCAAAAAATAAGCCTACTCTCTTCTGCATCTGATGCCTCTCCCTTGTGATACTCTTTGGGCGTTGATCTGGAACAAGTTCACTTGGCCCAAGATCTCCATGTTCCTATGGCTTCTTAGCCACAAAATAATTCTCACGTGGGACAATCTTGTCAAACGAGGCTTCACTGGGCCTTCCCAATGCCCCAACTTCCTTCAAAATGTGGAAACCATCCAGCATCTCCTCTTGCTTTTCCCTCTGGCCAACTCCTTCTAGGAAAAATGCAGCTTTCGCTGTCATAAGAACAAACCCACAGGGGACATCACCATGATTCTTCGCACCTGGCCTCGAAGCCCCTACTCTTCACCCCTCCTCAACGCCCTCTGGTTTCTTCTTCCTGGTCTTGTGTTTTGGTCTCTGTGGAAAGAACGGAATAAACGCATCTTCAAAAATCAAGTCACCTCCCTTGACTCTCTTTGGATCTCCTTCTGTAATAACCTTCAGGAATCCCTGGCCCTCTGCTCCTGGAATGAAGATGACTACCCAAAAATCCCCAAAGAAATCTCCATTTGGAAAAACTGGAAGCTCCAGATTGCGTTCCGTCCTTCTCTCAACATTCGTTCATCTCCTGATCCACCCTTGCATTGGTCCCCTCCTCTGGATGGTGTTTTCAAACTCAACTTCGATGGCGCCTCCAAAGGGAATCCTGGTCCTGCTGGCTTTGGGGGTATAGTCAGAAATTCCAGAGGCGAAACTCAATTCATCTTTTATGGTTCCATTGGATGGGACACCAATAACTCTGCTGAATTGGAAGGTTTATGGCAAGGCCTCTGTCTCACTCATCATTACAACCTCTTCCCTATCATTACTGAGGGGGAATCTCAAGTTCTCATCAATGTTTCCTAGAGGCTTCTTTGGGGCACTAATTCAGAGAAAGTGTCTCATAGTTGGCGTCTTGAAGCCAGAATCAACAGGTTAAGCAAGTGGCTCATGCAACACAGGGCGATCTCCTTCAAGCACGTAAAGAGGGAAGGCAATAAAGTTGTAGACCTCTTGGCCAATCTTGGAATAAACAGCACTAGCACTCTCATTCATGGCTCCCTCAACTGTATCCATGATGAAGCAATGCTACAGAACTGCACTATGTTGGTCCACCAAGACCAACCCATGCCGGATCCGGCTGTTTAATGCACCGGACGGGAGGTGCCACCTCGCGCACTTCCCCATGGAGATGGCCAGGGCAGCCCACATGGCTCCTGGAATTCGCATTAACTCGGCTCTTAATGCTATCGCTCGCGCGAAGGCCATTATCCTTGGTCTGCTCAATTCGGAGGAGATTATGGCGGTGCTGCAAGATATGGAGGTTCAGTCACATGGCTCAGACGATGCCACTGGTTCGGTGAGCTCGCCCGCCCCGCTGCTCGGTACTTGCACTCCTGGCTCGCTCGAGGCCAGTGTGAAGACTTCTACAGGGAGGCGCTGCTCTCTGCAAGCCTGCATTGAACTGCTCCCAGGTATACATTTCTCACAGAGTCCGCATTGTCTATATAATTTTATTTCCAGGGTTGGCATTGATCTGCGTGGTGAGCCTCTTGGTGGTTTCTCCGCTCCTCCTATCATTATCCGCTTCGCCCATCCCTCTGTTCATTCCATTGCTCCCCACGCTCTTACTGTCTCCCCTCTCGTTTCCGCTCACCTCTGTCATTCTCCTTCCGAGATGTCGCGTCTTCGTGAGCGGATGAGAAGTTGACGAGGCCCCAGCCGAGGACTCAGTCGCCCTCCTCCCAGCTCTTTCTCCACTGATGAAACTCTGGACCCATCTCTGAATCTGCGCGGTGGCAGAGGATGTGGACGTCATCGTGCTGGAGACACGATTTCACCTCCCATGGTTGACGCCTCGCCTTCTCCCTCCCAAGCTCCCGGTCTTGGCGGCAGCTCTTCCCAGTCTGTCCCTCCTGCCCCTCTTCGCCCCACCATCAGACAGGCCTCGCAGCGTGCGGAGCTCAGATTCCATCCCACTGCCTCCAATTCTGTTCTCACAGCCTTCATAACGCTCACTCTACGGGAGGAAATTCCCAACCACCCTGCTCCTTGTTTAGCCTCTGTGCACCTCTCTCCGAGTTCTGGCCCCTTTAGCACAGATGCTACACTAGTCATCTCCCCTCTTTCGCCTCAGGAGCAACAGAGATTCACGGGAGCCCCCCCTGGCGGCATGGACACGAGCGACTTTGACAAGGAGGACAACAGATAGGTTTTCGGTTGCAGAGTCATTGAGGAACCACCATCACCGACTCATGGCTAGCATCAACAATGCCCTCCAGGTTTTTTGTTTCAGTTTCATAGATAATGCTAGTTTTTGTAGCTGGGTAGACCAGCTGGAAAAGTGGTCTCTGAACTATAGCTTATCTTTCTATGTTTATTTAGTTTCTATGCTTTCCAAACCAGTTTCCCTCACAAGGGCGGTTAAGACTCGATGTTTAATAGGACTGGTTTCCCAATATGGGCAGTCAAGGTACTCTGTGAACAGTTTGACTTTCAAACACAGTGTTCAGGCTTTCATAGCTGACACTGTGCCTGTTTTGTACCAGTAACCTTATACACAATAGAATTAGTTATACTTAGAAAAAAAAAATAGTGAAAATGGACATGTTATTAAATAATATCACTTTTATATCAGTGAAGATCGTACACATGATCCATATTTTGTACAACATTGTTTTGGAAAGATTTATGACTCCTTGAAAAGTCATGGAATAAAATTCAATGAACATTGAATATGGTCAGATGGATGTGCAGGTCAATTCAAATCTTCACGATCGTTATTTTGATTGTGTCGTCTTCATATGAAAGCCTACATTAAACATCGTTGGAATTTCTTTGAGACTGGTAATGGAAAAGGAGAACATGACAGTGCAAGGGCATGCATAAAACAAGCACTTTGGAGATATCAAATGGACCCTTATGCAAACCGACTTGTCTCAGTTAAATAAGTTATTCAATGGTGCATTGTTGCACTAAGACATGAGACTAACTGATCAAGGGAAGTGCGAAGGTACATTCAATTTAGTTTTTATTGGATTTCTAATTTTAAACAGTGTACATTTATCACAATGATTATATTTGATGGTATTTTGATATCTTATTTGTATTCTTCGTTGAATTTCTAAATAGGTTTTTTTGCATATTGGCGTTGAAGATGTAGATAGATTGATTGGAGATGATGTTGAAACAATAAAAGGGACTCGAAAAATGAATTCAATTAAAACAAAGTTGTCAAAAAATGTTTTTGCATTGGATAAATGAAAAAATTATTGTTTTTGTCATGTTTTCATAGATAGCACAAAATCCAATGATGTTTGTGAAAACAAAATGTATGTAAAAAATTGGAAACATACAGAGCTAAATACAAAGGGGAAAATGTATGTTGCAATGTTTGAAGAAATGAAATCAGAGGGGATTACAATATCATCTGATGGTGATCGAGTTTCTGATCATGTTAGAGAAGGTAACATTTCAATTTCTTTCAAATGATAGAGATCTAGAAATATATAATAAAATAAAGTACATGTATGTTTTAAAGTTAATTTTTCATGTTAATTATGATCTAAATTTAAATACATAAGTATGTTTTATTGTTCAGGATATGTTTTTGCTGTAATTGCACCTACTATCAACGATGAAAATGTGAAGTATTATTTGATGTGTTGCACTAAACTAAAGATGAAGTTATTAGAAAACTATAATGAACACTGGTTTACATATGAAAAAGGATCTATTATACCGAAATGTTATTTTTTCAGACAAAATAATCAAAGTGGAGATTTTTTTTACTTTGAAGACTGTGAACCTCATGTCATAAGTTATCAATATAGTCACTTGGTGTGTGAAGCACGCATAAAGTTGATAGAAGTTAAATCAAAGAAAAAAATGAAAATTAAGAAATGGAAAATGTCAAAAATCAATCATGAACATATCAGTGAAGATGGAATTCCATTGGATTTTTTTTATTCAACTACCTAATAATTTATTCTCTTTGGATTCATGTTTTAGAACTTCTAGAAGTCAACTAAATATTGAACTTCCTTGTTATGTTATCTCTGCAAGTCTTTGCACATGTACACTATTTTGGTACATACACACGAGTAATTTATACACGTGTACACATACACATGTTTATATTATCTGGTCTAAACGATTTCGTACATTCTCTGGTACAATTGGTCATACTGTCATTATTGCAAAATGTACATATCTATGTATCTAGCATAGTTGATATAATGCAAATTTGAAGTTGCATGATTTTGTTTTAGACATGCGCATCTATTAGAAGTAAATTATAATATTCATTCTTAAATGCAAAATGTGTGGTACATGTTTTGTAATTTATAGTTTACTATCAACTGAAAGTATCTTTTCTATGTGCATTGATGAAAAATGTTGCACATACTGGATATAATGTTCTAGAATGCAATTTTAAAATTTTATGATTGTTTGACACATCTAAGAAGACCCGGAATCTTATGATTATATATATATATGTGTGTGTGTGTGTGTGTGTGTGTGTGTGTATTGTACTTCAACCATTTTAACATATATTCAAACAAGTACTTAAATCATTTCTATGTACATATATTCATGTGAACTTTTTTTTATTTGGAAAATGACAACTTGAATTTTAAAAATAATACATTATATCACAATCACATGTCAAATGTAGTTCAACCAGTGAAAAATTGAGTTTTAAAAACAAAACATTATATCATAACATTACTGAACATATGCCAAATGTATTTCAACTATAAAAAAAAAACAAAAAATTATATCACAATCACATGCCAAATGTAGTTCAACCATCCAAAACTTGAGTTTTAAAAACAAAAAATTATATCACAACATTACTTCACATATGAAATGTAGTTCAACTATCCAATAAAAATAAAACATTACGTCACAATCACATGGAAAATAGATTTCAACCATCCGAAACTTGAGTTTTAGAAACAAGACAAATTATATCACAACATTACATCACATGCCAAATGTAGTTCAACTATCCAATAAAAAAAAAAAATTATATCACAATCACATTCCAAATGTAGTTCAACCATCCAAAACTTGTGTTTTAAAAACAAAATCATACATGTACATGGTTTGCTAATTTTATGTACTTACTAATACAAAAAGAACTAGTGGTAGTAGTTGATGAAGTTATGTCAAAATTCACACCTTAATGACTTTGTGGGAGAAATGACATGTAAATGGTTTGCAAAATTATTTTATGTACTTACTAAAACAATTAGTGGTAGTGGTTGACTAAGTTATGTCAAAATTCACACATTAAAGAGTTTGTGGGAGATATGGCATGTATATGGTTTGACTTAGAGTTTTGTTTGCCTTAAATTTTATGGGAGAAATCACATCTAGAAACCTTTACTTTGACATCTATAAATAGGCTAAGAACATTAAAAAGGAATTTTCAACGTGCATTAGTTATTTCCTTAATAATAAGTGTGATTTAGCACCTAACAGATTGTTTAATAATTTATAATAATGTCATTTTTGGCTTGTACTATCATTCATCCTTGATATGTACAAGAATTTTACAACTTGAACATCAACTTCCATTATCATCATATCACTGTATGATAATCTAGATTATTAATATCCATTACATCATAAAACACCCCACTTTTAACATTTTACAAGATTAGAAGCATCATGGAAGGTGTAATTTTAGGTACATAATAAAATACATTGGGCTGATTTAAATATTACAAGAAAATTTTAAATATTACAACCAGAGGCAGAGACCAGATACCAATGATAAAGCTACAATTAATAAATAAGGTACTCAAGCTACAACATGAGATATAAAGTCGGAATTGATTTCCTTTATTCCTAACATGAAAGACAATGCTAAGAAACATTTCCTTGGTAACAATTGGAGGGTGGACTATCTCAAAATTTGCGGTATATTTTGAAGGTCTAATATATGCTAAAAATTTGTGGAGATTGCATTCAACTAACAAAAATCAAATAGCATTGTTTGGGTAGGTAAGTTTGTTGCGCTAATACATTTATAGAAATAAAATTGTATAGAAAAGGTACTATATCTAGATCTATAGCTTGGATTAATATTGTAAAGGACAATTTATAGGAAATGCATGACATGCATGATGAATTATTGGAATTTATGATCTTCTTAATCCATTTTGAGCTGATTGAACTACTTGTATGTATAATAAGCTCTCCTAGTCCAGAAAATCAGCTTGAAATGCAATAGAAAATTTGGGGAAGATTGAGAAATGACTAATGATTCTTTTATTTCCTAGTATTGGAATTTGAGCATACCAGCTATTGTTTATATAATAATGTTGGTCTTCGTTTCTCACTTCATTTTAGTTGTGTTTCATATCACATAGGGATTCAATAGATAAAGGTTGATGTATCTCCACATTCATTTTTGGTATCTATACTAGTTTTGTGTTACAAGTACCTGGTTCAAATACTAATAGCAATTTCTTATGCTTACAAAATGCCCTAGATTATGGTGCTTCACCATCTCGCAAATAAAAAATTAATGCCTACATGGGAAAAAAAATCCCTTGAATTTTTAAGAGTATTGATGTATTTTGTTTAATAGTCGAAATACAATGATTGTGGAACCACTAGTCTAAAATTGGAATGTAACTAATTTGGTTAGGAGAGATTGAAATGATGGCACGAGAAGTGCTTATATTTTGTTTAATAGTTGAAATATAATGATTTTGAACCATTGGTCTAAAATTGGAATGTAACTAATTTGGTTAGGAGAGAATGAAATGATGGCATGGGAAGTGCTTCTTGCAGAAGATCATTGTTGTGTATTTCTTGATCCTTGCAAAAAGAATTGAACTTGTTTCCAATGATGAAGTGACTTAAAAAAGTATTAACAAAACCCAAAATCTTGTAAGTACCAAGGAATGTGATGATTATCAAAGAAAATTGATAATCATATAGCTTGGACCAATGCCATGGGGCTTCTAATGAAAGAAAAAATGATATTGATAATCATGCCATTTGGACACATGATTAAGAGGGCCTATCATCAAGTACTGAATATTCCATAAATAAGATAGCATATTCTTGATTTTTTTTAAGCTAGAGATCTACAGGATAATGTTGCAGGTATTCCCAAGTTCCTATATGATTTTGTAAAAAGGTTTTTACTTTTTATATTTCTTAATATCCTTGGACATGATGGGTAATTTACAACCATGTCATATGTTGGAGGGATATAACTAACAGTGAATGTACCATGTGGCTTATTCTACGGAGGATGACAAAGCTGCTCTATGTTTCTTGGAGAAAAATTGAAGAGCAGATACATCTAGAGACTGCCTCACAACATACCTATTAATTTCCCTTCTTGTTTTATTTTAGCACATCAATATCCCAATAGAGGGAAAATTCCATAATGATCGTTGATAAGTAGAATGAATAAAATTGATGTTGTCAATTATTGAAGAATATTTAGAGCTGATAATCATCACAATTCCAAAGATTAAGCATGGTATTTATAGTAAATTTGTAAGCATATAAGAGGACTTATCATCAAGTACTGAATGTTACATAAATAAGATAGCATATTATTGATTTTTTTGAAGCTGGAGATCTATAGTATAACGTTGCAGGTATTCCTAAGTTCCTATATGATTTGATAAAAAGGATTTTATTTCTATAACCTCCTGGATTGATTGAGAGGCACTGAAAAGAATTCCTAGCTTGTTAAAAGACTTTGTAAATATTTAAAAAAAAAATAGATAGGATCCCACAGCCTGAAATTATGTATCATGGTAACTTTTTCCATACCCGCATTCAATGGATTTTATACCAAATTTTCAGTAAATATGCCCAAGTACAAACCAACTATCAAGTTTAGTGAAATTTGTATTACATTTTCTAGTTTCTAAATCACAAGTGGGATAAGGGAGACGATGATCATGACTAATGACAGTAGTAGGCTAAGCAATTTTGAGATTGCGAAAATGATTATAGACGCTGAGAAACTCAAAATTGAAGATTAGTTGTGGGAGGAAATAGTGGAATCGACGAATGCACTGGTTCAGTATATATACGATATGATGAAAATATTGAATATGGAAAAACTAAAAGGAATGATGGAGAAGAGAGATGCTGAAAATATTGAAGCAGGTCTCCAGGAGGCAGGTGAATGGATCAGTGAAAACGAGAATTCACAGAAAGATGAATTGGTAAAGAAAATGGAGCATGTTAAAAGATTCTGTAAGGATTTTAAAAAAATATACAAGAGCCCACATCCAGAACTTGTGTAGCATGGTAACTTTTCCCATGCCCACATTGAATGGATGTTATTAAAACTTTGCAGTAAAGATGCCCAAGTAAAAACCAACTGTCAAGTTGAGTGAAATTTATATTACATTTTCAAGTTGCTAAATCATTTCGGTATTTAGGTATAGAAATAGTTATAGATGTATCTATTTTGGAGGGAGGTTTTAAGATTTTGATTCAATTATTAATAAGGTTTTATTAATAAGGTGCTGGGAGAGCTGTGGCCGCTGAGGCAGGGGTTCTCTATAGAAACAGAGAAGTTTGTTTTGCAAGATGGGAGAATTTTTTTTTCAATTGAACAAATGGAGCCTGAAGTAGTGCTCACACGTAGATAGTTTTTTTGGGGATTGGACTATGGGGCTTGTGGGATCAAATATCTATATTAGAATGGAAACTATCTTATTTTTGGTAATTTTTATTAGATATAGTCTTAAAGTTATATTTTTCTAGTAGCAGTGGATGATAGTGAACAGAGCTTGAATGCATTAGAATGGGATTTGGACAACATAATTGTGTTGTATGAGGTTTCCCGAATAGAGAAGAGGCTCCTCCTCCTGCATGTCACATTGCTATCTAGCCTTAGAGGACCTGGTAACACTTAGATTATATCCCATTATTCATCCTTCAATCATAACAATATTCGACTATTCGTAATTTATTGTTCAGTATTGTTGATCGATGCAACAAATTTGACAAAAAAAAATTATGTTTGATTTCACCAAAGTGTGTGCATATCTATTAGATAACCAGATGAAGCATATCACATGTAAAATATTGTCTCGGGCAATCACCATCTGTAATAGCGGAAACATAATCTGCATGATTCTGTTCAAGTAGTCTTTTTAGATATAGTCTTAAAGTTAAATGTTTATGTTTTTTTGGGTAATTATTTTGATTATATATATAGTAGTAGTGAATTATTACAAGACTAAATTTTATTGATTTAATTTGCAAATATTAGAATCCCAAAGATTTTTCAAGGTGTTAAATTTATTTATATACTGAAAAATGTATTTTAAGCCACTATTATAGCTAGTGTCATGTATGGTAATAATTTCTAATTAAAAAAACAAAATTGAAACTTCTAGCAGGGATGTATCTATAAGCCTAAAGTCATTGTTTGTATTTTTGTCTACCTGGAAATTCAGAGACGAAGTCGCAATGAGAAGATGAGGCAGGGGATCGATGAAGACGTCGAGGTTGCAACAAGAAGACAAGCAAGAGATCGTTGAGGACGTCGCAAAGGACGCGTATTACAAATTACCCGCAAACAAAAAAACACAACAATAAAATTAAAATGAAAGAACAAAAATTAAAAAAAAATCACAAAAAAATGGACAGCAGAACACCTACAAATTTATCACCCCCTCACCCCTGCACAACACCAAGACCCTGCAACAATAAACAATAAAAAAAACAAACAACTTTCACAGTTGCGACAACACTAATAAGCTCGAAACCTCTTCATGATTGCAGGCTGTTATATTTATATGCAAAATTTCAGTCGAATTATTTTAAAGCTTTGGCCAGACTATTAGTTCAGCCGAACTATTAGTTCGACCGAACTTTGGTTGTCAGTTTTCCCATCTCTGCCCAAAAATCTATTTTCTCGCGTCGTCAATACACCATCAATGTAAACAGAAAAATTAGCTCATCCAAACTAATTTAGAGAGTTCGGTCGACTCTAAAACACTTCGTCGAAATTTTATAAATGTTCGGTCAAACTATTGGGAAAATGACTTTTCCACCCCCAATTCTCACAAAAGTGTAACCCAACTTCACGGTTTTAACAATTTGTAAGAAGATATTAATTCACCATATGTTATTGTCTAGTACAATTATTGAATAAGTATCATCAATTGTGGAATTGGTGGAAAAAGCTAACACAAGTTCATCAATACGATTGTGTAGGGCACTATGAGGGAATAATAACTACAAACAACCTATTATTAGATGGATGAAGAAAAAACAAAATAAATTATATATATATGTGGTCAATATAATAACATCCTCCATAAATCTACATTTTCTGATACCCCACATTTAATCATAATAAGTCTACTCACATTTAATACATACATTTAATCATAATAATTCTACTCACATTTAGTACCTACGTGAGGCTCATGTCAACCTACACATAGCATCTACTAGCTAAGCCATATTGTAAAGTTAGATGCTCCAACACCACATGGAACATTACTTATTTGTGACTCCTTGTGCACATATGCAACCAAAAATGCCATGTTGCACAATTGTGTATGTTGATGAAGTTAGCACCATTTGGGTCTCGAAAATGCTATTCATAACTAGAAGTTGTTGGTAATGGGGATTAGGCCTTGTTTTAGGTGGACGATGACTTAGTGCTAGGCTATGCCTAGATTTTTTTGTATTTTTGTATACCCATGACCCACCCCATGCAATTCCCCATTTCAGAGTAGACATGGATTCCTAAATGAAACTCTACCCATATCTTCCCTCAAGAAAACTAGAAGTACCACCCTATTATTCTAGGGAGCTTTATTGAATACCATAAACCACCTATCCACCAACTACCAACAAATGGTTAGTAGGTGCATCATTCCATACAAATCCATTTCCTCGTTACTAGTATCTATTGATTTTGTCTTTAGGTCAACAAAATAATACAAAAATATTGTTTAGTAATATTAAGGTTTGTGACTTGATCTTTATTTAAAATAACTCTACATTGTTCATACGTTCTAACTTTCTAATAAGAAGTATTGCCTAACTGGCTTCAAGCAATGGATATGGATGATAAAATTGAGTTTAATGACCTTGCAATAGACACATGTGATAACTTTCAATGAGATCCTATATCAATGACCTCAATGTAGCTACAAATTCATCAATTTTATATTTCGGATTTCTTGGATTTTATTTTGAGTTTGGTTGTTCTAAATTTTGTTTGGTGATGATGAGTGTGGGTTCTAATTATGTTCCACATTATCCAGTTTCAATACAAATAAATACAATAATTTTTTTTTTAAATATGATTTTTTTTTTTACAATTTTAAATCATTTTTTATTAAAAAAGAAAAAATATGTTAGAATGTTTAATTGGACTTCAAAAATAAAATATAATGCTGATTTGGAGCTTGAGGACTTTCCAATCCAAATTTCATAAAAAAATGTTTTTCTCTAAAACATCAAAACGAAAAAAATCATTGGAACCCCAATATCTCTTGGAAATCTTAAAAATAATATTATTGAACTTTCCCACTAATGTTTTGATTATATATCAACATAATTAAAAAAATAAAATAGAATAGCAATATAATTTATTTTTACTTTACCGCACAATCTACATTGAAAAAGTCAATGTTCCCTAGGTTGCTGGCAAGTAGGTTTGTAGAATTTCAATTTCTATTTAAATTAACGGACAGAATGGGATCTAAAAGAAATATGGATCAACTCAGGCTGGAAGTATCTTAAATTTTATATAAATCAATGAACAGAATTGGATCCAAAAGAAATATACTTTTGACTTGCACCTTACACAAACTTATTTAACTTGATGATTAAATAGATCTTGAAGCGCTTCCTTTATTCCTTTGCCCATCTGGTTGCTAGCTGGGCCAGTCCGCCAACGGAATTTGTATATTAAATTCCGTTTCTTTCTTGCATACAACCAATACTTTCTTTAAAATATTATTTTAGTCTTTAATATGTGCAGGCTGAAGATGCATTTTAATTAGGGCAAATTATCTTGTGTCAAATTTCTGCTACTTAAGCACAATCATACAAAATTACAGTAAAATTCTTCCAAATTTCAGAACCTTATTTTCATTTTAGAAATTAATATATATATAGTTTTCCTTTGAAGGTATATTGAGCAATTATTTATGTATTTTGAGAATTAAAACAGGTATGGGGGGTGAAACTGAGATTTCACTAGCAAAATCATTAAAATTAAATTGAAAACAGGTCGCCCACTGAGGCCAATAATGAGTCTTCAAGACTGTATGGCCAAGAGCGGTCCTAGATGGACAAGCTGACTTTCATCATAAGGATTATTATTAAATAGGTAGATGATGCAAAAATACAAACTAGCACAATCTTATTAATAAAATAAATAAATAATTATTAATTTTATTAATTATATTTTTATTTTATTAATTTTAACTATATTTTATTAATATATTTAAGATAATTTATATTTAAAAAAATGTCAAATTTTTTTATATAATTTAATGAAAATAATAAATTTAAATAAAATAATAATTAGGGAAAAAAATTGGTTATATACTAAATAATATTATATTTCTGATTAATTTTAATCAAAATTACAGATATTTTTAAAAATTTTAGTTTAAATTATTTAATATTGTTAAATTTATTTATGAATTCAAAAACATTTTTTAAATAACAAAGATATCTTAAAATTCAAAAATTATTTTAAACTAAAAAAATCTTAAAATTATATTATCTAATTTTGATGAAAAAACTATTTTATCTCTAATTAGAATAAACCAAAACAAATTACAAATTCTTGAAATTTTCTTCCATAAAATATTCTTCTATCGAAAACGCATTTTCCAACGATCCATTTTCCATTTTTGAAAAGTTCCATCGTTAGCGAACCCATAGTTGATAGGTTTATGTTCATTGAGGGAGAACGAGCCACTCAAATCTCCAGGAACTGCTGGTACCGGCGTCTGTGACAATCCGTTTGTGTCGTTAACGGATTGTCAAACGGTAAATTACGTTTTTTTTTTAACATCCATATAAATTGATATCCAAAATGAATGAAATTTGTATTTTTAAATATTTAAAAATTCATTTTTTATTTTACAAAATTTATTATAATTTTAAAATAAGCGGCATTGTGATAATCCGTTTAATTTTTTTTGGTAATTTACAAATACTTCATTTTGGTGCATTTTGTATTTTGGTTATTTAAAATTCTCATAAATTTAATATTTCTCAAATGACATTAAAATCATAAATTGCAGATTACAAACTTATCGTTTTCAATAAATTTCCGTGAATCTCTTAACAGAATATATAAACAAAATTAAACACTTTTAATAATTAAAATATATTAAAAACAGATTTTCATAAAACACTTTCGAATACGCAAAATATAGGATAAATGCAAATGCGTCAAAAGTAAAATTTGTTTTACTATTTTATAAAACACCAAGAAAAAAATCTGATGGAATAATATGTAACCGGTCGCAATGGCTGACTGACGGCCCAACCGAAAATTCGTCTTTTAACAGTGAATGTACGGTAAATGACCTCCTCTGCGGTTAAATGTTATATCAGGGTTTGTTTTACCTCTCCCTCCTTGCAATTTACTAAGCAAACTATCTTGTTCTTTTGATTCCTTCAGAGTGTTTTCAGAGAGTTTTGATTCCTTAGAGTTGTCAACATCTTTAATAACGCGGCAGGGAGAAACTGATCTAATTCTTTTTATATAATCTATTTCTTGTCACACACCTTTGCAAATGATAAATCGGAAAAGTAGGTCCACATTTCACAGAGATCACGACCATAATCAGAGAATATTGGGATTATCTTGTATTGTATTTTGATATATTATGAGTAACAACATCCAAGAGAACGTAAGAAATATATTTCCTAGTTTTAATATTATTTAATACAACATCGCTGCTGCATGTCTTGTGGAACAAAACTAAGTAGGCATATTACTTAACAGCGACAAAACAGTATTATCTTCTGGATTTTCTTTGATATAACAAACATAACAATATCCAACCAACCGTTGTGTAAGACTGTAAGTGATGAAAAAATGGTGTCTCTTGTTGAAATGTTAATTTCAACTGCAGCGCTGCAGCGCTGTAGAGAGCCACTTTCCAAAATTGTTTCATCAAATTCCGTACTCTGGCCGCTTTCTATTTCGGTGAGTAGTCAGATTCAAACAGAGCTTTCATTTTCTCGGCGCCGGCCGGTCATATTGAAAACAATCCTTTGCACAATTGAAAACAGAGTATCAGAGTTTTATTTTTGTATATGCCTGAAGATTTTATTTTGTTTTGTTTGAGGCCACGTAGATCGGTGGTTCCCAGCAGTCCACAAAGACCAGTGGTCCCCATCTGCCATGTCAGCGATGCACGTGGCTGTATGCAATTGGATCGCATTTTATTTGGGCCGGTTCGCGGAGTTGAAATCCCAACCCGATATGGTTTTATACACCGGATTGTATAATCCATCGCGCGTTCAAAAGTTTCCGTACCCAAACTCCGATTTAGGACTCGAACTTTTATTAAGCCACATTTTATAATATTTTGGGTTTTATTTTGAAGAGGTAACGTCATGTGGTTTTGTAATGGGAATTTCTCATTGCAATATGGTTCAATCGTTTTTGAAGTCTAGGCGTTTGCGAAGAAGTTGTATTATGGTTTTGGTTATGTTTTTAAAGTTCTACGTTGTAATAACACATCACACGACTTAACCTTTGTATTACTCTATATATATACATATGTTTAAGATATGTTATATGCACATATTGTAATATGAGCGCAAATGTAATGTGGGCCCGAAAGTTTATTCATAGGTTTATTTTTATCTAGTTTTGTTTTATTAAAAGTGATGCAGCGTATATAAAGTGTGAAAAAACCCGAGAGACATATAATGAAAAGTGTATTGTAATATACACAGAACAGAATATTGTTTAAATACAACAATGTAAAACAGAGTGTCCCTGAAGGCAGTTTTTTTTTAGAAAAACAAAGACTCTCTCTCCTCTGAAACAAAATTTTTATTTTCTCTATATTAAAAGAGATTATCATTCATTCTGTATATTGTTCTGGAATTCTGAGAAATTCCAACATCACTACTTAATCTTTTTTTTTTTCCGTTTCCTAATTCGCGAAGCAGAGGTTCATATGGACAATTCACTAACCCCTTTCTCCTCTATCTCGTCTGCTTTTTCATAGCTGACGTTGAAAAATGAAGCACCCACCAGCAATCCAATCCAAGTGTGTTATTACGAACAAAAGCTCTCGTGTGGAAGTTTTCGCGGGAGTGTGGAGGAATGATGGGCCAAAATTCATGCATCTTGAACAATGTCAAAACTAAAGTGCGGGCACCAACTCTGGGAGGTTCATACTCAATCACATCTATACAACGCAACTCTAATATTGCAACACATCGAAACAAACATATTCCTAAGGGTTAACAAACACATTTGAGCTATCCATAAATTTCATGGTCAAAGAAAGAAATGCAACCATCATACCTATATGATTTTGAGTGGAGAGGTAACCCACGTGTAACCTGCAGAACGTAGCGATTAACAACGTTATTGTGAAATTAGTTAATAGATTCTGCTTGTGATTTGATCGGAAATCTGTTCAGAGTTCAGGCGGATTTTAACATACCAATGCAGATACTCATGACCTCTACGAGCGTCTGGATCTGTCACAATCTGATTATGGTTTTATGAAATAATTAATGATATTAATTTCAATTTCAGCAAATACAGATATACGGCACACATTGATTAAATTAGCATTTAAACTTACGAGTGCTACTAATATCAGGGCTCTGAAGATTTGTTGTATCTGTACATCGCCATGAGTATGATAGTTTTCATAGCCAGTAGGAGGGTGTTGCAGTTGAGCGGGAATTACTTCATCACCTTACTTCATCACCTATGTTGATACGTGTGTCGCCGTAGAGTAGAAGGATCCTGAAACGAGGTTTGAAATAGTAGAGAACGCGTCCGACAACTCCCGATCTATCAGCCTCCGTTTTATCTCTTCCATTCTTTTACGCAACGCAGAGGAGGATTCGAAAGAAAAAATGGACACCGCGTCTGAAATCTCAAAGACCGAAAGATGCGTATGAAGAATAAGTAATGCAAGAATGGACCAGAGTTCCCCCAACGGGCTACTTTTCAAAGGCGGGGAAAGTGGGACCCACGAAGAAAGACTTGACGTAAACTATGTGAAGAAGTGAGTCAAGGTTTGTGATGGACGGGCTTTTCACAAAGAGGTGAAAGAGATTTGTTTACTCAAGTATAATAATAAAAAAATTCTTATATTTATTCATATATAATGAAGGTCATTCATATATTTATATTTATAGACTAAAATATTTAAAAATTGATATTAAAAGTACAAATTTTAAAAAATATTAATTTTATTTTAAAAATATCGAAACACAAAATCACATCCATGTAAATTAATTTTAATGGTAAAAAACTATATTAAGCAAAACCAACGTAGGAAAAAACTAATTATATTTAATTCTGTTGAAATAATAAAAAAGTTTAAAGAAATATAGAACTTTATTTGTTATTTTAATGTGGTTTGGGTTGGTTGGAGTAAATGTCACGAACCTTTTGAATTTGAATAATGTGGCAATCTATTTCAACTAAGTAAAAGAAAACTCCATTAGGTTATGGTTATGTGGAAATGGCAAGGCAAGGGTGACAATCACTTTCACATTTGACAAAACCGATGCCAATGATCACACATCTAAATCGATACGTGCAAGTAATCCTGTTGTAGTCACTTGATTTCTGTTGTAGTAACCTAATTCTTCCCTTCATTGCTTGCTTTTTGCTTCGCTTTACATTTTTTTTCTCTTCTTTTTCTTTTCTTGATCCAATGCAATAATGTTGTAAGTGTCCAAGGGTGTGAGAGAGTGAGAGTAGAGAGAGAGGGCACAGAACCTGAACTCACAAAAAGATACAAACTAATCCTCATAAGTCTTTTTATTAATGAAGCCTCTATTTTTTTCATTTTCCATTATATTCTCCTCACATGCAATTTCTAACCTTTCACCTTCTTTTTTTCCTAATTTTCATTATTTTTATAATTAAAATACTAAATAATGTCTCATGTCTTTCCAGAGTCTTTTCCATTGCCTTTGCCAATTTTCTTAGCCATAATAAACCAAATGAACACTCACACTACGATGTTTTTCCCAATATACAACTTGGAATATGTGTCTCATGACCTTGGCTTATTTTATTTTTACATGGAAATTCAACCAAGGCTATTATAATCATCTTGCAACAATTAATGAAGCAACCTCGCCACTCTTAAGATGAGGCCCAGAGATGTAACCCATATTGGGTGAAATCTATTATGAACTTGTGTGTGCTCATTAATTTGATGGTTGTCTTTATGTTTCCTATTCTTTAAAGTATGCACATGTGATTTTTCATACTCTTTCACATGCAATTATGCTAACATCACAAAACTAAAAGATCTTGTCTAATTTTGCTAGCTCAAATATCTAAATCACATATAGTGGTATTAAAAGAAAAGTTTAGAAAAAATAAAATAAATTGATTTAGCATTGTGGCTTCATACCTCACTACTATTCAGCAAATTAACTTTTATGTTTCGGTGAATATGCACAAGAGGAGAACATGTTAAGATAGTCTTGAGTGATTTATCTAAATAGTGGGCTACGTTTGTGATCGGAATCCTTGCATGTGACAAGATTCTTGATTGAATTGGGAAAATGGAATTATTTCACCCAAAAGAAGAATTGGTAGGACTCATTAGTTTGTCGAAAACGTATAGATGTGGATGAGGAGAACCTTGTTATTATTAGGAAAGAAAAGAAGGTAAAGGAGAAAACAGCTAATCCTTGCATGCCACAAGATTCTCGATTGGATTGGGAAAATGGAATTATTTCACCGAGAAAAAGAATTGGTAGGACTCATTAGTTTGTCGAAAATGTATAGATGTGGATGAGGAGAACCTTGTTATTATTAGGAAATAAAAGTAGGTAAAGGAGAAAACACCTATAGCTACGTTTGAATAGATGGATGTGTTAGCCTAATTGTGATTATTAATTTTGCTTGCTTTCTTACCTTTCTAGAGACATTACATATGGAATATGTTTAGTGCATAGTGGGGCATCTCATCATATGACGAGATTTCATGAATAGTGTTTCCAATATAAAAAAAATGAAACGTCATCTGTAAACATGGAAGTATGGCCTATGTTGACCAGTATAGAAATTGGCTTTAATATATAAATGACTTCTCATGCCCAAACATGATAGTATGGAATAAATTTTTTTGTTTACAAAATGGATCTCATTGGTCACCCATTAACCACTTCCACCATCACCACCATAATCTAGATCCCAAAATTTGATCTTTCTCCTCTTTCTAAAAAAATGCATTCAAAATTTCTATTTTTTGGTGTGTTGAAACCTCTAGGGCATGCACAAGGAAACACCATTCTCATTAGAGTTTCTTTCAATAATAAATTACACAGTTACAATTTCATACTTTATAATCAAGCTCAAAAAAATCACTAAAGATGTTATAATAAATTGAGATGATGTCATCCTCCTCCATGTCCCCAACCTATCAACAATATAGGATTTAGAGCATAACATTTAAACAAGAAAATCCTAGGATTAATTCAATTCATCATAAATACAAAATCGTTAGTGAATGATCCCACCATGAATGTTTGCTCGAATTATGGAGATTCAATCATAGGTGAACCACTCAACTACACAACCTATTCAGAGGCTATCTAATTGTGTAGGGATGCAACCTCGATGGGTTGATGGAATGCTGATGGTGGTGGAGGAAGCTAACTATCAACACCCTTGAGTTGTACTAGTGAAGGAATTTCCTATGTCACTGTAATATGAATATCAAATATGAGGGAAATGTAAGAATAATGGTGGAAAATTGATGAGAAAAATGTGGATAATGGTGAATGATGTGAAGACATCATAATGGAGAACTAATGAAAAGGAGGGACCTTCAAACACATTCACAATATTAAAAAATTAAACAAAATCTAATTTCAAATGTGATACCCAAGAAGGGGAAGATTTTCCCTCCCAAGTGGGCTTGGTCCGTCCCCTCATGTTATTGTTATCGCAATCTGTAAGAGCATTAATTGAGCACTAGAATTATACAAAAAAAATAGAATAATTTATTATGAACTAAAATCATATGAAATTATTTGCTACCAGGGATAATATTAGTTCACCATATCTAATTGTGTGGTACATTGAATGAATAGGTAGCATCAATTGTGAAATTGGTGGAAAAAACTGGCATGACTGCGTTAATAGGATTGTGTGGAGAACTATGAAGGAATAAGAACTACAAACAACATATAATTAGATGGATGATGAAAGCACACAATTATATATATAGTGCGCGCTCTACTACTTAAGCCCTATTATAGAGTTAAATGGTCCAACAACACACACATTAATGTTGTTGAACTTCGCATTAATGTTTTGATTATATATAAGTTGAAAGATAAAATAGAATAACAATGAGGAAGATAATCTATGTTTATTTTAGTAAACAATATACGTTGAAAAAGTCAATAATGTTTTCCTTTAGAACATCATAAGGAACGCAATGACATTTCATTGGACGGCCAAGATCTCTTGGAAATCATAAAAATAATATTGTTGAACTTTCCTATTACTGTTTTGATTAAATCAAAACAATTAAACAGATAAAATAGAGTAGTAATAAAAAAATACTTTTATTTTACTGCACAATATACGTTGAAAAAGTCAATCTTCGGTAGGTGCTGACACGCGTAACTATTTGAACTCACGGTGGGAGTAGATTGGCATAATTTCAATTTCTATTTAAATCAACAGAAATAATATGCTTCATCTCATTAGCGGATCAAGGGCTCCCATTTCACCAAGCCCTTTCCTCTTGCACCTTACACCAACATATTTAGTTTAATGATTACGTTGAAACTGAAACACTTCGTCTAATTTATTTTAAATTATTTAAGATCAACCACATTTTATTAATACAATTATATTAATATATATTTTAAAAAATATTAAAAAAATATTTCTTTTATATCAGTTAAATAAAATATTAATTTAAAATAATTAAACATTTTACACAAAATATGTCCTGAAATTTTCTATTATAAAATATTCTTCCATCAAAAACTCATTTTTCCTTTCCATTTTTTGAAAGCTTCATCATTGGCGAACCCATAATTGGCAGGTTTATGTTCATTCAATTGACAGCTTTAATGGGGAGAACGAACCACTCAAATTCGGATTAATATTATATGATTCAACATCGCTGCCTGAATATCTTGTGGAGCAAAACTAAGTAGGCGTATTACTTAAAAGCTGCAAAAAAGTATGTTCTTCTGTATTTGCTTTGATATAACTAACATAGCAATATCCAACCAACCGTTGTCTAAGGCTGTAAGTGATGAAAAGATGGTATGGCTACTTCATCTTTCTTTTTCCGCTTTCGGCAATTCACTAACCCCACTCTCCTCTATCTCGTCCGCTTTTTCATACCTGACGTTGAAAAATGAAGCACCAACCGGCAATCCAAGTGAGTTATTACGAGCAAAAGCTCTGGTGTCGAAGTTTTCCCGTGAGTGTGGTGGAACGATATTGGGCCAAAATTCATGCATCTTGAACATTGTCAAAACTAACATGCGGACACCAACTCTGGGAGCTTCATACTCAACCACATCCATAGACGGCAACCCTAATATTGCAGCACATCCAAAGAAACATATTCCTAACGGTTAACAAACACATTACATAAATTTCATGGCAAACCAAAGAAACGCAACCATCATACCTAAATGATTTTGATTTTGGGTGGAGAGGTAGGTCACATATATCCTGCAGAACGTAGGGATTAACACCGTTATTGTGAAATTAGTTAATGGATTCTGCGTGCCATTTGATCGGAAATATGTTTAGAATTCAATAGGATTATAGCATACCGGTGCAGATACTCGCCGCCAGGAGCGTCAGGATCCGTCATCACCTAATTATGGTTTTATGAAATAATTAATGATATGAATTTCAATTGAATAAATTATTAGGGATAAATAAATAATTATTAGGGAACATATTGAATAAATTAGAAATTAAACTTACGAGTGCCACTAATATCGGGTGTCTGAAGATTCGCTGTAGCTGTACATCAGCAGGAGTACAATGGGTTCGATACCAAGTAGGACGGTGTTGCAGTTGAGCAAAGTTTACTTCATCACCTATGTTGATTCGTGTATCGCCGTAGAATATAGTGATCCCCAGACGAGGAATGAAATCGTGGAGAACGCGTCCGATAACGCCCGACTCCATCAGCCTCCGTCTTATCTCCTCCATTCTTTTACGCAAGTCAAAGCAGTAGGATCCGAAAGAGAAATGGACACCGCGTCTGAAATCTCGGGAGCGAAAGATCCGAAATGAAGAAAAACTAATGAAAGAATGGACGGGAGTTCCCAGCGGCATTCTTTTCAAAGGCGGGGAAAGTGGGTCCCACGAAGAAGGACTTGACTTAAATCAAGTGAAGAAGTGAGTCAAATCAAGGTTTGTGAGGGAGGCGGTTTACAGAAAGAGGTAAAAATAAATAAATAAATAAATAATATTCTGATTTCATTTCTGTAAAATTTGGTAGGAATTTATTGAAATTAGGCATAGTAGTCGAAGTGCTACAAGGTTTTCACCGCATTCAATCGATATATGTAATTAATAAACTAGTTTAAATTACACAAATCAATACTTCAACTCAAAAAACAGCATTAAAAACAACTATTTATTTACTCAAGTATAATAGTAAACAAATTCATGTTTATAAAGAATGTCATTCATATGAAGGCTTTCTTAAATGCTAGCATATATCCTAAACTAAAGAGAGATAGAAATGATCTAGTGGGTAGTGTTCTTCTTCCTTTTATGTAGGGTACTACTCATAGGATTGCTAAGATTTTGAGCAAACATCAGATCTCTTCCTTGTTTAGACCTTTGAACACTATTCGGGTTTCCCTTCATTTTGTTAAAGACTCGTTGGACCCCAACAACATGAAAGGTGTTTATATGATCTCTTGTTCCTATGGTATCCCTTATGTTGGAGAATTTGGTCTTTCTATTAATAAGAGAATTCAAGAGCATGTTGCTGAAATTGGACATTGTAGAACTAGGTCCTTTGCTTTGGTTGAACATGCGGTGCAGACTATGCACCATGTTTGTTAGTCTAGAGTCATTGCTAGAATTGATCATTTCCATCACCACAAATTTAGGGAAGCTATTGAAATTGAGAAAAGATCTGGTTAGTTGAATATGAATGAAGGGTGGAACATTCCCATCTCTATTCCTAGTAATTCTCCTTTTCCTCTTTTTCTCTCTTTTTGTTATTTCTATTACAGTGGTTTGTGTGATTATATTAAAATTTTAATTGGTTGTGCTATCACACATAAAATTTCAATTTTTGATTGATAGGGTTATTAACCTATAACCTATGTTTCGTCTGTCTCATAAAATTAGTTCATGAAATTGATGAAAACTCATGAATTGATCACTAGTCTAATTTTAGAAAGTTCATTGGTCATGCCCATCAGAGTCAAATCCATCAAATTCCACCTTAGGTTCACATGCATTGGCTTAAAGTTTGATAGTGGCCACCTGTCTTATTTTTCCCGATTCTGCAGCAAATATAACTACGAACCAATTGTTTTCGCTACGGACTCACGTGACTAGTTCGTAGTGAATTTGTCAGGTTTATAGCTAAAAATGCTGCGGAGTCATGTTTTTCTTCACCAATAAAAGGATGATGAGCTGTCAAGTTTTTAGAGGTTTAGGGTAAATGTGAAGTCATGTGATCGGTTATTACAGTGATCCAAGCATGCATAATCATAAGTTTCATTCATCATTACCTTTCACTCCTCCCATTTCTCATTATTCCTCCTATATTTGAATTTCACTTTTTAAACTCACCTCCAAAGCTCCTCTATGTCATCCTCCTTTCGATATTTTCATGTAGCAGTTGATTATTATCATTGAAGAGTCCAGCTGCATCGCAAGCATCTTGCTGTTTAAATTGGTTTCTTTGCAGGTGTCACCGTTTCAAGAAGGAAGCATAGTATAAAGGAAGATGGCCATGAAGAAGAAAAAAAACGAAGGAGGTTCCTATGTAAGATATGAACCTATGGAACTCAAGCTACTCAATGAAGACCCTAGCTTTGCAGAAGCTTTCAGCAACATTGGATACATGCAATTCTGCCAAAAACTTCAAGGTTCTCATGGTCAGGTATGAAAAGATTTTGCTGTGAATTTCGTAGGTTCAACTTCGAAGGTGGGGGTGTTAAGTTTTGTAGTTTCACCAGAGACAATTTCTCAGGCCACAGAAATACCAAGGATGGGTGAAGAGTGGTTCAAATCCACTAAGTTTAAGATGTAGAACTGTGATGAATTTATAAAACCCAAGCACATTGGAGCAGATATGGTTTCTAGAATTCTAAGGAGCTACATGAAAGAGAACTACTCCAAATTGTTATTTGTGATTCAAGAATACTTTACTTGTGAGGGGAGATTCCATATGGTCTACATGTACCATTTTAGGCTTTTGTTGGACTTCACGCGTAAGCAGTCTCTTGATCTTCCCTTTTTCTTGTTTAGGAGCTTAGGGAAGATGTGAGACAAGGTTCGGGCCACGGTAGAAAGTAGTCAAACCTAAATTTACCATCATGGGTTAATCAAAATCCTCGTGATGAAGGAGCTGAAGAAACTAAACAGAGACAACTACCTTTCTTTTTCTTAGTGGTTATGAGGTTGATGCAGTAACACCCAAGAAGACTCTAAAGTCAAAAGCCACTCCTTAAAAAAAGATTGACAAACCTACAGCTGAGACACAGGGTGTGAATAAGGAGGAGATAGAGCCAATGGATATTTAAGTAGAGCTTGCACAAGAGAAAAAAACGCCAAAGCCTACACCTGCAAGCAACAAACAAAAGATGAGAAAGAAAAGACATAGAAGGATAACTAGAAGTTAAGCAATTGGGAAGAGCAACCTTGAAGATATTCTTCAAGCTATAAACATTGAGGAGACTCTAATTGTTAGAGCTGAAGATATTAAAGGTGAAAAGAAAGGTATGACTGCTAAAAAGCTTGATTTTGCAGGAGAAGATGCATGGTTTACGTTTTAGCCAAGAAAACCACTCATTAGGCTGCAACTTGCTAAGGGTGTCATGGAAAATAAGAAGACAGAGGTTAATGACAAAAGAAAAAAACCTATTACAGAAGATATCATTGATTTGTCTCCAGCTGTAGAGGAGATCATTGTGCAAATAAAGGGCAAAGAGAACATGGTTGAGAAAATAGAAGTGCAGGTGTTAAAAGAGCAGTTGAGAGAGGCTAGAGAAGAGGTTATTGAGACCAAATTGGAGTTGCAGGAAGCTAAGGTAGACAATAATCCGATGGAAGATTTCAAAGAAAATCTAAATGACCAACTAAATCAATACGATGAGTCATTAACCAATGCAAAGAAACTATTAGAAATGACACTTCCTTTGAGAAGGGTAATGAATCACACAAGAAACGAAAATTTATGGTTGCAAACTGAAAGAAAGAAACTCAAACGCTAGGTCAAAGAGCTAGAAGAGGAAACAGAGATGATACAATTAGAGTTAAAGAAAAGAGGCCTTAAAATTACAGTAATAAATGAACTTGAAGAAATTCAGCCTCCTATTGACAAAGGTGAAACTTCCAAAGCTTGAAGAGCAAACCAAATACCTTTTTGACATTTTTGCATCATTCATAAATTAGCACTTGTAGATCCATAAGAAAATTTTTGGAGAAAAAAGGACAATTTTTGAGTTTTCGGCCAATTAGGCAATTTCGTAGCAAATCTGAGGCTTGGAGCCCAGATTTCACTACGAAATAATTGTAAGTGTCTTTTTGTTCAAAATCATGCATATGGTCAAAATTAAGGGAGAGAAAAAATTGTATTTAGCTCATGTGACTTAACAAACATTTCCAAATTATAAAAGAGGGATAATATGTGGCATAGATTGGTGAAATCAACTTGCTATGAAATTTCTCTACGAAATTTCCTTGATTCCCCTGTTTTTGCAACGAGCAACTTTTTGTAGCAATTTTGAATTGTAATGGTTCATTAGAGGTTAGTGAAGCATGTGGAAAGATTAAAGAGTATTAGAGAAATATTTTGGTTGAGGCATAGTCTTTGACAAGGTTGTCCAGCTCACCATCTCATCATGAAGACAATTAGCATTTATCATGTCATCACCTCCTTAAAAGTAGGAAGGCTAGTTTCCTAATTTAGTGGGGGCATTAACGTATTGGTCATGGTGAGTGCCACC